>OU015752.1:90315613-90327125 GCA_907169655.1 Acomys percivali
AGAGAGAAAAAAAAGAAGCCTCATCATTTGGTCTGGAAATCAAAATAATCACACCAATGAAGACTACTGTAGGGTCCCAATTCAAGTCTGTGAGAATTAAAGCCACCTCTGAGCCATGTATCAGCCAGCAGTCCCTTTGCTGGGCTTCACCATCCGTAATGGGAGAAGCAGATACACCCAGCACTCAGTACAGTAATAATTGAAAATTAAACACGACTTTTAAAAACTGCTCACATTATAAAGTGATCTATTAGCATTATGTGACTGGAGCACTTAACGTGACTGATTCTAATTGCAAGACTTGGCCCATAGCAAGTGATAAAGAACTGCAAGGCTGTGAAGGCATTTTATCTCTTTGGAGATATGTTAAAGTGGGCTTGCTTTGGAATAAAGCTCTATTCCTGCCACACAAAAGGTTGTGTGGATGGAATCTCTCAGCTCAGATAGAACCAGAGGTAACTTTAGCTTCTTCTTTGATTCAGTCAACCAATAAACCAAGTAGCAGAACTGTCTTTGCACACCTCCTCCATTTAATTTAGAGTTCATGGATGTCATACAGAGAATGCAAGACCTGATGTTCACCCCAAGGAGCTTTTCCAGGGAGCACAGAGGTTCTGATATCAGGCTATTTCCTTCAGAGTGTCTTTGGACCATGCTGGTGTGGCTGTGAGATCAAACTACCCTGTCATATGTTAAGCTGAGCCTAATTTGCATAGGTAATCACAACACTGGGGATACTGAGCACACACCCACACACACTACACCACACCATACCATAGATGTACCTACTAGTTTACAGGTTTCAGAAAGAGTATGAAAATAGAGGAACGCCATTCAGCTTTGAATGTAACTTTGTGTTTATAATGGTTATAGGGGTTTTTCTTTTTCAGTTTCATCCTGTGAAAGACTTATTACCAAGTACCATTGGAAACTGTACACTTTGCATCAAGGGCGTCCCTGTTGAATGTCCATGATTAAGTAGGTTAAACTATGCTAAAATATTTTCTTGATCTGTTGTATACATAGGGATTTCTGGCTGGTGGTTTTCAGATCTCCCAGATAATGGAAAAAAAAAATGCCAAACTAGACTTCCCAAATTCAAGTGACGACCCACATAGCTATCCAAGTAGCCAACAGCAAGCTTTTGAATAATTGATTAAAAACCCCAGTGCAACTGTTAGGCTGTGGACATCAATTTTATTTTAAATTTATTATTCTTACTGTTGTCCTGAACAGTAAACCCAGGACTTTAGGCCTTCAAGGCAGCTACAGCCTCCATCATCAACCTTGTTTATTTAGAACTATTTAAGGGTAGTTTTAGAAGTTAATATTTTGTAAAGGATAGCTTTTGGTGGAAAGAAATTTAAAGGCAGTCAGACTTACTCTAAACTGGTGTTTATTTGTTTGTTTGTTTGAGGGGGGGTTATTTGTTCTTTTTTTTTCCTATACAGTTTTGCTAACTGATTCCTGTAGCTAATATTTGTTTCTTGTCTTCCAAAGCCTCAAACCTATGGAAGGGAGCAGACATGCTTCTTGCTGACTTGGATTAGGAAAGTAGGCAGTGAGAAGACCATGGCCCATTGTTAATTGAAGCATCGTTTTAAGGCCATGCTTTACTTGGGCAAAAATAATGCTTCTCTTTCCTCTTCTAGCATACCATAAATGCTGGCTTGGCAGAGCACAAGGAGGGGTGGCCAGAGTCTAGGCACTGCTCTTCTCACATAGAGTAGAACAAATGATGCTCTGAGTTTAAACATGGCTTGCTTGAGGCAGGCAAAATGGCTCACTCGGCCAAATGCTTCATGAACAAATGTGAAGACCCCAGTTTGGATCCCTGAGACCTACATAAATCTGGTCACAATGTCTCACCTGCAACGCCAGTGATGCGACAGTGAGATGGGAGCTAGTGAAGTCTCGGAAGCTCAGGATGATCATCTAGCCTGCTGTACTCAGAGGTGAACTAAAAAAGGCCCTGTTTTTTGTTTTTGTTTTTATTTTGAGACAGAGTTTCTCTGTGTAGCCTTGGCTATCCTTGCCTTGCTTTGTAGAACAGGCTGGCCTCCAATTCACAGAGATCTGCCTGCCTCTGCCTTCCAGAGTGCTGGGATTACAGGCGTGCGCTACCATGCCCAGCTGAGACTCTGTCTTAAATAAGGTGGGAAGTTAGGACCAACATCCAAAAATTGTTGTCTGACCTCCACAATTGTGCCTTGCGCACACAGACACAGACACAGACACACACACACACACACACACACACACACACACACACACACGTGTGCGCGTGCATGTCATACATGTGAATACACATACCACACACACAATACTACTTTATTTATTGATAATGATGAATCAGATTCAAGGCCTTTTGCATCCTTCTCCCTGGACTCAATCCACCAACATGAAGAGGATCTCTCACCAGTGAATATTGGCAGTGTGCAGGTTTTTCAGTGATGCGGTTTTGTGCATCTTGTGATGGGATAACAAGGCAGAGTTGGTCACATTAATGAAGATCATTTATGGCTTGTTATTTCAACAAACTGACCAGATTTATATCAAAGGCCAACTGTGAAACAGCTCCTTTGGTAAACAGGAGATACAAATATGGAAATTGGGATATTTCCCTCCGGGCACTCACAAGGAGGGATGGGAGGAAGCCACAATTTGAACAGAGTGTCACATATTGCAGTGCACACACAACAAACTAACCCTGCAAGCACCTACACGTGTTCGGCCCTACATCAGGCATTAAGGTTAGAACGGGGAATAGGAGATGAGGGCTACTTTTCTTTCTTTTTTTCCCCCTTTTCCTGTGGATCCACAGCCTGGTGGAATGTGGGGGTCAAGACTGTGAACAAGCAATGTCAACCCACATTTGAGTAGGAAGCTGAAGCTCTGTGAGGGTATCCCCTAGTCAGTTCAGAAGCTGCAGGAAAGTGACCGAGGGCATGCCATGTGCGCAAGGTGAGGATGGAAAGATGTGGAGAGTGAGACCTTAGAAGATCATAGGTTCCATCTAGTCCAACGATTCTCAACATGTGGCTCATGACTACTTTGGGGGGGTGGTCCAAATGACCCTTTCACAGGGGTCACCTAAGACGATGAGAAGCACAGATGTTTACATTACAATTCATAACAGTAGCGAAACTGCAGTTATAAAGTAGCAACAAAAATAGTTTTATGGTTGGGGGCCACCACAACGTAAAGAACTGTGTGGTCCAAGGTCACAGTGTAGGAAGGTTGAGGACCACTGATGCTCTATAGCATAAGTGGGCATCTGTATGTTCTCTGATGGCTTTCTGCCACAAGGGCAGCTGGTGTTTCCTAGAACTGACTCAAGAGCTCTTTGATTTCACACCTGATATCACATCTTTCATTCTGTGCTGACAGGCCTGGTACTGGGCTCATACAGACCTTGCCAGGAAACAGGACTGCTTTCCAGCAGTCTTCGCCTCAGGCTCACCGTATTCCTCTCTGCTACCCCATCTTGAAGATCTAGTGCTGCTTGCCTGCTAACTCTCCAGGCTCTTACCTACCTTTGGACCTTCGCAAATTCTATTCTGTTCTCAGAAATGCTTTTCCCTTCAGCCCACCTTCATCTCTCATCTCACTCTTCAGACTTCTCTTGTGTAGATTTTCTACCCTGCAACACTTAGTTTAAATTAACTTTCCAACACGAGTCCCACTATATTGTTACGATATTTTATGCACAAATTATAGTAAGATATTTAACATTCATGGGAGTGAATATAGAATGTTTGTCTCCACCATTAAACTAAAAGTTCCATGAAGTAGAGCATGATGTCCACCTTTTGATTATTTGTTAAGATAGATATATTAGTTTGGGTTCTCTAGAAAAAGAACACTGATATATATATATATATATATATATATATATATGAAAATATTTATTTGGATGGCTTATGTGCTAGTCCAACAATGGTGTCTAAAAACAGAAAATCCAAGAACTCAGTAATTGTAGGCTCTAACGCCTGTGAAGGAACCAACCTGCCAGTGAGAGTGAGGGCAAGCAGACAAGCCTCCTTTTTCCAGCTCCTTTATATAGGCTGCCATTAGAGGGTATGACCCAGATTTAAGGTGGCTCTTCCCACCTTAAAATATTCATATTTAGGGTGGGTCTTCCCTCTTCCCATGATTTAATCAGGAAAAGTCTCTCATGGATGTACCCAGCCACTTGGGGTTTTAGTTTATTCCATGTGTAGCTGAGTTGACAACCAAGAATCTCCATCATACTAAAAAATTTACAACACCCTGTTGAATGAGTGAATGAAAAATATTAAGAAACATTCCACATTATTACTGTAAGGCAGAGTAAGCTTCCATCTGTTCTCAGGAAATGTTTATTTACTATTCTGGGCTCATTGGTTTCAGACTCATCTCTAGGGTTTTCTCTCACTTGTTCAGGCACCTGTAGCTTCTCTTAGGGAATCATGGTTGGCTGATTTTCCTTAATCCAGTGGCTTCTGCTTTGGGTACATTACTTACTACCATTGTCAACTCAAGACCCTTCCACAACGGAACCCACCATGTATTGAGTGCCCGACTCTGGTTGAAGCTGTAGTCATTCCTTTGCCAGGAATATTGCACAGCTGCTTTGTTAAGCTTGGCTATCTAGCACACTAGCAGCCTTGAACATGGAAGGGCCATTGAAGCATTGAAGCACAGGTCCCATATATCCTTGAAAAAAAAATATATATGTGTTGGATTGCAGATCAAAATCATGTCTTCATGATGGCAGGAAGTGAAAGGCCATTGATGAGATGAAGGAGGTTCCTATATGGAGATGATAAACTCATAGAGGTATTTGGGACAAGGATAAGGAGACATGCATGAAAACAAGTGATCTTTGAGCTAACGTCAGTGGTGACCAGGACTGAGTCACTTAGAGGGGAACATGGGACAGAGAGTGTAGTGGAGAAAATGCATGCAAAGAAAGAGTGGAAGAGATGTTTGGGGAAAAGACTCAGATTTCTGCCCATACAGATTCACATTACTTGGAACATCCAATTCCTGAATTGTGACGACAGTGACCATCCGCATGACGATCAAACACGCCTTGTCTATAGAACGGCTTCAGTTTTGCGCCTGAGGTGCACTCATTCTAAGTATCCGTTTAAAACATACCATAAGTTATCTATTTGAAGTATAGGTAGATCGTAACAGTGCAGCAGGATTTGTGACTTTCTCATTTTTATTGATCTCTCTCTCTCTGTCTCTCTCTCTCTCTTTCTCTCTCTCTCTGTCTCTCTCTTTCTCTCTCTCTGTCTGTCTGTCTCTCTCTTTCTCTGTGTGTGTGTTTTCATGTACTTAAGCTCATTTACTAATATTGGCCACATAAATTAGGATCACTAGATTTATTAGCAGCTGGGGAACATCTAGCCGGGAGAGAGGCAGCAGAGCACACCAGAGTCCACTGAGATTTGGAAGTTGGTAACCTGAGGATAAGGTTTGCCTTTCCACTTCTAGCGTTGGCTTTGGGGGAGTCACATCACCTTTCAGAGTTTCAGTTTGCTACTCTAACCTTTGGAGGAATAGCAAAAATTGTTAGTCAAGCTTGGTAATGCAGACCTCTAAGTGCAGCTCCTCGGGATAGAGGGGCAGGAAGATCAGAAGTTGCATAGTAACTCTCTTTCCAATAAACAACAAACAAATCAAACAAGGCTGATCCGGGAGGATTACAGCCGATCTGAGGCTAGCCTGGGCTAAATAGGAAGTACCCACACAGCTCTCTAGGCTCTGTACATAGCCAGACCCTGTCTAAAAAATGCATTGGGGTGGGGGGAAGACCCAAACAATTGCTCTCAAAAAATAGCAAATCAAATAATGTGCATACATTTCTGTACTAAAATTGTTGAAGTCATTTGGCTGTGAAAATAATTTCCTAGACGTTCAAGCAGGATTCATATCATGAAATAAAGGATTGGATTTTTTTCTTTTCATGTAACATCAGTACAGTAAGTAAGTAATTCAAACTGTGTCACTACTGACTGACAGGGAACTGAAAATATAGACTCACCTGAAGTCTAAATTACTGAGACTAAGACAGACTTTTTTTCTCCTTCATTTATTAATTATTTTTCTTTTCTTACTTAAAATTTTTTTTTTGCTATCTTTCTCTTTAGGACATATTTATTTTATTCTATTATTATGTTTTTAGAGGTTATCTGACCAAGCTGGCCTTGAACTCACAGAGATCTATTTGCTTCTTCTGCCAGAGTGCTAGGTCCAAAGGTGTGTGCCACCACACCTCGCAAGGGAATGTAGGGCATGTTCTGTTTCCTTTAATCTTTTATAACCACCTCAAAAATAAGAAGAAACAAGAAAGAATTGCATACAAAGACGACCTCAAGTGGGCTTGGGCATGCTCTACTGCAAGGAACTGATTGGTTGGTTGTCTCCATGAATTTTCTACCTGCTGCTTGGAGCTTGGAGAACAGTTTTGCATTTTGAAAGAAGCAAGACTTCTTTTGAAATGGGTGAGGTATAATCCACTTAAAAAAAAAAAAAAACAACTACATAAGTATTGCATTGAAACATTCTACCCATCCAAGATTAGAGATCAGAAAGGTGTCCCATGCCTAACTGGGGGAGCAGAAGGTCACAACACAGTCCACTGGGATTTTGCTGGGCATTGTCACCTCTTGACACCTGGTGCCTTCACTATTCTGAGCTCTATGCTAAGCAGGTCTCTTCTGGGCTGCGCTCACTCATACTAGTTCCAGTGACCAGGTGCTACTTCCATGTCCGAATCCTGTTGACTACAGCACCTGGGGAGATTCCTCATCTTGAATGGTAAGACAGTTACTTTTAAAAGTCAACTTGCCACAATTTGGAGTCCCCTGAATGGAGAATCCAGTTGAGAAATTATCTTAATTAAATTAGCCTGTGGGCATGTTTTGATTGTTAATTAATGTAAGAAGACTTAGCCCATGGTGGGTGGCATCATTCCCTAGGTGAAAGAAACTACATAGGACAGTAAAAAGCTTGATGAAAGCAAGCAAACAAGCAAGCAGGCAGCATGGGTGCCTTTACTTTGCTTCTGAGTGTAAGATGTTCTATGACTGACTAGCAGCTTTGCATTCTTGCCTTGACTTTCCTTCAGCGGTGGGTTACAACCTGGAATTGTAAGCCCCATAAACCCTTTCCATGCCTAACTTGCTTTTTGTGAATTTACTTGTCACGGCAACAGAAATGAAACTATAAAAAGTCCTTTGCATGAAGGTTAACCCACAGAGGTTACTTAACTCAGGCTCAGAAACTACACACTGTATCTTTAAGAAATAGTTTACTTGTGAATCAGTAAATGTACTAGACAAAGCAGCCATTACTTATGCATTCTTGCATACCCGGCAAGGTGAAAATAATAGAATAAACATCATATACTTCATTATGATATCGGTTTACACTTCCAGGGTATACAAAAAGAGGCCATTTCATCAAGCTAATTGCCTGAAAGTAAAAGAGAGAGAACTTTGGCTATTAGTCTATTATGGGGCTTTTTTCTTAATCACAAATAGGGGCCGTGTGTCCCTGGGGGGATGTGTATTCTAATTTACAATTGAACTACAGATCAGAGCAATCAATCTTGGGCAGCACTTTCACTGTGTAATTGCTGCAACATAACAAATAATAATAATAATAATAAAAGCCAAAGAAAGAAAAGAAGAAGAAGAAGGCTGAAGCTCAGCTTCAGCTCGAGGTAGAGATATTTCTAGACACTAGTTCAGAGTGGGAGGGGGAGAAGCGCCATGCCCATGAATATGCAATGAGGGCTCATTAGCAGCCTAGTGTTGCCATGACGAATGGCATTATCCCCGGCCTGGTGCTGCCTAAACATGAATTTTATAAGGACCCATTTATCATGACTTGTCATGGGATCCTGTACAGTTCTTTCTCCAGCTCACACACCTTTCCCTATTATAGCACTAGAAATCTTCCCTTATTATTATTGTTTCCTTTTGTCTTGATTTCTGGCACTTTGAGGCAAGTGTTCAAATTTAGTAACATGCTAATGAGAGATTTGTGACTTCAACATTGGAGAACTAAAACTTGATTAGGCTTCCATCTTCATTGTAGCTGGAGCATAGAGAAGAAAGTTAAGTTAAACTTTGGAAAACATTTCTCAAGGTGTGAGCTTTTTTCTTTTTCTTTTTCTTTTTTTTTAAGAAACCAAACCAAACCAAACCAACCAACCAACCAACCAACCAACCAAACAATAAATAAATAAATAATGATTTTGTTTTACTACAACAGTTTCACACAACAGACTTTTAAAAGTCAAAATGAACTTAGTTGCATCCTTTTTGTTTCTTTTTCTGCAGCTCACAGACTCTTTGTATCTTAAAGGTACAACTCAAGAGTTCGGAAGATTTTTTTTTCAAAAATTTTTGAGCTATGACAACAAAGCTTACGGTTGAAGTGTTTGACAAGGTTTAGAGCTCTTAGTGTTTTACAAGTGTCTCAGATTATTTCTTACCCCAGAGGCATTTTTTTTCTCTCTAGTTAAGAGAAAGGCTGCCTGTAAGCTTGCTCACTGATGACAACTTACCGATAACAAAATAAAAATATGGAAGCCATCTCTCATGGCAAGCACCGAGACGTTGGTTGGGCGGTTGTGCCCACACAGCTGCTGCAGACAAAAGCTTGAGTCTTTGCCTTAG
Organism: Acomys percivali; assembly: GCA_907169655.1. NCBI lineage: Eukaryota > Metazoa > Chordata > Mammalia > Rodentia > Muridae > Acomys > Acomys percivali. The sequence continues at coordinate 90,324,295 of OU015752.1, forward strand.
GAGGAAGACTGGGATGGAGAGGAGTATGTCAGGCCATTAAATTCAATCCTCCAAGACCATGGTCCCAGGCTGACAGAGAGTCCTGCTGTAGTCAGAGACACCATAGCTGTTGTGATTACTCCATTTAGTCACCACAGAAGAGAGGAGCAAGAACTTTGCTTGGTGTCATCTAAGCAAAGCACCTAGAAGCTCAGGTAAGCTCAGGTCCAGCGTTGCTTTCTCCCAGTCTGTGACTGCTCTATATAATTTGTGTGTAGTGAATAGTTATGCAGGCCTTTTTAGAGTAACTCTCTCATGCTGCCTTAGATTCTGCATTTGTAGCAAACATTCTTTCATGCAATGATATTATGTATATAATATGATAGACAATAAACCATTATATCAATGATAATTTTATATAGATAAAGCATCTTGGCCATTCTAAGTTCTTTCATAAGATTCTTGAGTCAGCTAGAAGCTGGCTCATGACTACCTCCTGCTTGGGGGTGGGGTACTGTGACTCAAATCTAGAGTTTCAAGTTTGTTAGGTGTCAAGTGCTTCCTCATTCGGGGGTGGGGGGGGGTGGGGGAGGATGGGGTTGGGTGAGGGAAGGTAGCCTTGGGTTTTCTCCATGAATGAATTCAATAAAGTTTTTGGAGACAATATTGTGAAGAAGAAATTCAAATATTGACAAGAGATTTTTTTAATTTTTAAAAATTCATTGTGATAAAACAGACTATGACACCAAACATCTGGGTAAAAAAAGGAAAAAAAGAAGTTTAGAAAAACCTTGCTGTTTTGTTTACTTGATACCACATATCTGAATCTGATAAACATCTAGATTTTAATTCCCCCCCCCCTTATGCTTTACTGGAGTGTCTTTCAGAAAGATAAAAGAGGGGGCTTACCATCAATATTTGTAATTAAACTACCCAACTCAATTAATCTCCAAATACTACTTACTCTACTTAACATATCACAGGAGGAATAAAATCCTCTCTCAGGCAAATTACAGGAAGATACAGTCACTGGATTTAAGGCTAAAATTTGTCCAGGTATGGTGGTGCACACCTTTAATCCCAGAACTTGGGAGGCAGAAGCAGGTGGATCTCTCTGAATTCAGCCCACTCTGGTCTACAGAGCAAGTTCTAGGACAGTCAGACCTACACAGTGGAACGTTGTATCAAAATAATAATAACAAGAAGAATAAAATCTGGCTTAAACATATTTAAATCTTGAGCATAGTTTACTGACTTCAGTTTCGATGCGCAATAATCTTTGAAGTGCTCAACCAATTTTTAGTTCCCGGAAATGCTTCTCGCTGTATTTTGAAGCTCTGTTAATTCACCATGTGTTTCGACAAAAGTGAAATTTAGTAAACACTTAGTAACATATGAAATACATCTAGTAATAGATGTCTCCTTTGCCAAATGAATTATCTCAGCTGATAAAAATCAGTGTAAACCCACTCCGAGATGCCTTCTGACATGCCCGAGGCTGAACCCGGAAGAGGAATCAACTCAACTTGAACTTCAAAGATTCCAAGTCAGTGAACGGCACCTTATGTAACTGCCGATAGTTTTCTCTGTGTGTGAGTGTGCTCCGGAACAAGCCCATCTGAAAAAGTTATCATAATTATTGGACATTTCCTCTCTAGCTGATTTTCAATCCAATCAGTTATGATGAAAAAAAGGCTGCTTGCTTTTTATAGTCTCAACTTCTCAAAATGATTCATGCATCCCCGAGACAGTCCATTAATTGGCCGCACACTCCAGACTGAAAAGTATACGAAAAGGCATAAGGTTGTTGGAATTTAAGTGCTTTCCAAAGGTCCAATTTGATTTTTAAAAGTGATCCCGCAGATGTGAAAATTAAAGGCACGCAGAAACAAGATCGGGTTTAATGACAGTGTAGTTTAAGAAGCATTTCAATATTTTTAGGAGCTTTGCACTGAATTCTCTTTTTATTTAGCTGTTAGTTTGGAATGACTGGGCCCACAACTGGAGGGAACCGTCCTGATCAAATCACCTCGTTCTTCCCCAGTTAATTTCTGAAGCAAGTTGCTATTTTTGTGGGTAGATTTTCAATCCTAGCAATCGCTAGTGAGATCTCAGATTTTAATAAAATAAGTCTCTCCACACTTGCTTTGTCTTAACCATTTCGTTATTGAACCTATTCGAGTTCTCGAAGCAAATGGTACATTTACTCCCACTTAGAGAAGAAAAGAAAACCTTCCCATCAATGCTAATGACATCTTCAGTCATTAAGGAGTTAATAAAAAAAAAATCTCAAAATCATCTGGGCTAGATAAGGGGGAGAAAAGAAAGTATTGTTCAGCGTCAGGCTTTTGGGGTTGCCCTCCCAGATGTCATGGGTCAGTCATGTTAAGAATGTGTGTGTCCAATCATCTGCTGATTTTTATCAGCAGGAGCTGACAAGGGCCGGTTTGGAAGTCCTGATGAATAAACAATGACTTTTTTGGATTGTTGAGGGCTGTGTAATAGAGCGAGGGGTTTATGTATACTAAAACATGATGACACTAACAATCAATATGCCAATTACCAGACAAGTTATTGGAGGAGGGACTCACGTGTCTTTAGCCTCCTCAAGCTTTGAAAGGGTCCCTAGAAGGGAGAGTCCCTGTTCTCAGAGATGGGTGGGGTCCAAACCTCGGAGTTGTGCAGATCTGGATGATCTGAGTCATTCCAGGGGTTGATTGAAAAGCCACATGATTGCATGTCCTTCTTAGAGATTCCATCTGGGTCTGTGTGGGAGTTGAGGGTTGCGGTGTTTACTTTGTTATGTGTGTGTGTGTGTGTGTGTGTGTGTGTGTGTGTGTGTGTGTGTGTGT
>OU015752.1:90327135-90334635 GCA_907169655.1 Acomys percivali
ACAGATTCTCAGCCTTCTTTCTAAATCTCTGGAAAGAGACAACAGGCCATTTCTGTATGCTTGCTATCTCCAGACCCAAGCCTGTAGAATAAATGCCTGCACCCTACACACAGCACTGTCACCGGTCATCGCTGAGGCCCCTACTCCCAGGATGGGCCTTTGGTTGCTTGCACTCAGTAGTATGCTGAAGTTTGCAAACGATTTACTTAAAACATTAGGGCAGATCCAAGGTTCTCTTCAAAATCACTAATGGCACTCGCTGCGTACGACTAGAGGTTTTCCTTTTTTTCAAAGGGGAGCTTACGTGTGTCCCAAGGAGATCTAGAATAAACTGCTATGTTGCTAGTGACGCCCTTAGACTTCTCACCCTTCTGCCTTCACCTTCCAGCTGTTGGGATTTACAGATGTGTACTACCACAGCCAGTTTAGGGTAAGCTAGGTATGCTATCTAGCCCCTTGGGCCTGTGAGGCAAGCACTCTACCAACTGAGCTGCCTCTCCAGCAGCGAGGTTTTCCCGATGCAACTTGATATGAATGACTTAGACTAGAGAAAAGGAAAGAAAAGAATTTTGTCTATTATCTGAAGTAGAGAAAGTGAGTGAACTTGTAAGTCATCATTTTTATTTTTTTAACATCTGTTTAGTGTGTGTGTGTGTGTGTGTGTGTGTGTGTGTGTGTGTGTGTGTGTTTAGGAGTACCATGGTGTGCTTGCAGAGGTCGGAGGATTGCTTTTAGGAGTCAGCTTTCTTCTACTATGTGGTGGCAAGCACCTTTACCTGCTGAATCATCTCACTGGCCTCATTAATAACCTTAATGAAAAGGAAGTAGTAAGAAAAATTAACAGATGTGGAGTATTTATTTGATGTCTATCTACTGTTCATTTGAGTATTCAGTGCTGTGTTTGAGAGGCACAGGCTTTTGTGCAGTAGAGTGCGGTCTGCTGTTTTCATCTTAGTAGCTGCAGAACACACAACATGCCTTAGTGAGGACAGGAATATAGCAGCTCAGGGGCAGCATGTTCTCCTCAGGAGAAGGGCTGACAATCACCTACTTATTGGAGGAATTACTGACTTCTTACATTTTGATCAAGGGTCTTTCTGAAAGCAGCTCAGAGCTAAACTTTCATAAGCAGTGTATGTTTCCATAAGCGGAGGACATTTCAAAGCACTTGATTGGCCATAAGCATTAATAGAAAAAAAATTAAAAAGTATCTTGGTCAAAGTGAGTTAAATAGAACTGTTTGCATGCAACAGGCTTTCCCACACCTTGAACACATTACCATGTCCCCTTTGCTGGGGATGTGGTAGCCACTGGGTTTGGTCATCAAAACTCCTTTCAAAAAGGAGAAGCCTGTAAGATAAATATTCCAGGATCAGATTTCAGATGCCAGGGGTTCAAATCCTCAAGACAGCAAATACCTGTGGGCAGAAGCTTGGCCTATGTATTGTACGGAAAAGAACATCAGTCTAACAATTCATTAAGCCCTCTGCATATGACATCAGGATTACTGAAGTGGTGGCTTTATGCCAACAAGAGGGGTCAGGTAACTATCCCCAAAGAGTTAAAAAGCTAGAGTTGTCTAGCTAATGATAGTCTGCTTAAACTATCCCTGAATTGTTGGCATCTTTCCCAGAATAGGTACTTGTTTTAAAAAGGAAAAAGAAAGAACAAACTGTGCTGTCTTTTCTTCCATTTGTAGATTCTAGATTCTGTGTAGTCACATACAATCATATATGACAGGAAAGTCAAGTGACGGGGCAGAGGAAGCGGCTCTGTTGGTAGCATGCTTGCCTTGACAGCAGGAAGCCATGAGTTCAATCCCCATTTTAGAAGGCTGGGTATGGTGACGCGTGCTTATATTCCCAGCCCTGGGAAGATACAGGCAGAGGGATCCATAGATTTTCTGGCCAGCCAGCCTAGCCTACTAGGCAAAGTTCAGGCAAGTGAGAGACTGTCTCAAAAACAAATAAAAAGCCAAAGAACACCTCTTAAGAAAGTGCCTGAGCAATGAATGACGCCTGAGGTTGGCCTATGACACCGCACCCAACACACACCGTGTGTATACATATGTGTTGTCCTCCATCACAGAAATATGTGCAAGTGCACAAGTGTGTGAATTCATGCACATACACATATAATACAGATTATGCAAAGTAGAAATGAAATTGTATAGAGTAATAAAGGTAATAGTGGAAAAAGAGGAAGCAAAGGAGTAAAGAGAATATACTTGAAATATCCTTATAGCTAGTACCATGTGCTATGTGCTGGACCATGTCCCAACTTAAAAAATAAAAAAGAAACATACAAACAGGTTTTTACTAAGATTACTAGGCAAGAGATTATTGAGAGTGCCTAGGAATTGGCTGCGAAGCAGGCTTGCCTCAGCATGGGCCTGTCTGTTCTATGGACAATTCCTGCCTCACTGGACTCTGGCCTGCCCTAGCTATGGTGGCCATCTTTGCCCTTGTCCTGACTATTTCAGAATATGGTGGAGGTTGGGCTTATGCCACAGTCACCAGGCCAGTAGGGTCTGGTTGTAAACCTTCTTCTCTGAAAATTACTGCCAGAACTGTGCATTAATGCCAAATGTTAATTCTTGCTTAGGACATGATGTCCTATAAATGTTATGAAAGAATATCATTTTTCCTGTAGAAGCGAAGGCATTTTTCAGGCCATGTTACAAAAGGTTAGGTTCCCAAGTAACATCTGCGGGTCACCTGCTTGCCTGTAAATTGCTTCTAGGCTAACCCCCTGCCCCCAGTGTTATATAATCCTTAGAAGGAATTCTCACATGGAAGAAAGAGTGGAACGTAATTGACATCTGAAAGATGTGTAAAGATTAAAACCAAAACAACCCCCCCCAAATAAAACAATCCCACACACCCCTGCTAATATTTGTCATCTTCTCCACACGGCCCTGCAAGTGTGTTCAGGACGCCTACGCCCTAGGATGCGCCCTTCTGAACTAAAAATAATAGACCAGGCTCAGCTTTTGGGAGGTCTCAACGGCTTTGTTTCATCTCCTTTGTAAATATATCCCTGTTGACACCACATGTGCTTCCTAGCTTTCAAAGGCCGGGCATTCGTATGGGTAGTATTGCTGGGCCCTAAGCAGACAACAAGATGTTGAAGAGTCTGAGCTGACATCTACCCAGCTAGGCTGGTTTGTTATGTCGTTGAATATTTCTCCCCTTTATAGTCTTTGAAATGTTTTGAATTAAAATAGCTTACTCAAGGTCACTGAAGGCATATGGTCCTGCTCAAAACTTTAAACAAAACATTAGTTTTTACAACCTTTTGTAATTTGGTATTGTATACAACATGGTCATATGCGAGGGGGTTTCTGTAATCTTTTCAGTGGGTGATAGAAATATGAGAAGCAAATTTATAAGCCATTTAGTGAAGCATTTAATCAATTTCATGCATAGGAAACAACTCTGATGCCTTGGCTTTATCAATCTTTCTCTTCAGCAGAAGCACCAGCCCACTCCATCTCCAAACACAGCCTGGATTGGGTGGGGCAGGGGGAGAGGAGGAGGGGGGGAGAAAGAAGGGTGGAGACCCAGGAGGAACCTTTTCCTGTGGCAGAATGGAAATGTCAGGGCTTCTGAAGCTGGCCTGACACACTTCGCAGCGTCTCAAAACCTTCTGGAGGCTGTTAACGTATTTTAGACAGGGAGCTGGGATCTAGTGTTTGGAGGAAGTTTTCAAAGCCCTTTACTGCAAAGTTATTCATTAAACACCCTTCCCCAGAGTAGCTCTCATGTGCTCAGCCATACAGATTGGACTCAGCTTTGGGCTCCAAGAAATATTTTTACAAACCCATTTCAGTAGTTATTGTTTTCAAATGCATGGCGGCAAAACAAAACAAAACAAAAAACAAAAAGTCAAACAAACAAAACCCAAATTGACTTACATTACAAGGTAACTTCTGAACCAAGGAGTCAAAACTACAGTTCCAGAGTAACCAAAAGCCACTCAAGTGCCAGGGCTGCCTTAGTACTTTGTAGAACTTTCTATCTTATAGAGTTTGTGTTCTGAAGGCACTCCTGTCTTGTTTAAAGATTGAATTCTGCTCTTGGACAACATCGTGGGTTAGTATTTTCCTTGCTGTCCTATGCTACAATTTCCCTTATGATGCTGTACTCCAAACCATCATATCCTTCAGTGAAGATGTCCTGAGGGAGCAGAAAGTGATTTTGATGACAATCATTATCTGCTAAACTATATTAAAATAACATTAAATCCACCTTGTCCTCTAAATCTGAAACTAACACAAAGGTACACCATTTCCCTCCCTCCCTTCCTCCCTCCCCCTCTCCCTCCCTGTCTGTTTATCTCTGTCTCTGTCTCCATCCCTCTCTCCCCACCCCCTCTCTACTTCACTCTGGCTGTCTCTTAACTCTCTATGCAAACCATGATGGCTTCAAACTCAGAAATCCACTTGCCTCTGCCTCCCAAGTGCTGGGCTCAAAGGTGTGTATTACTATGCTTTGGCCATCATTTACAATGTAAAAAATGATTTTTTTGCTACTGATTCTGGACCCTCAAAAAACAGCCCTGTGAATAATTCCAATTGAGATGACTTTGCTCTTGTTTTAAATGAGCTCCATTCTTGGGCTTTCTGCAGCCTACCAATGTCTCTTATTGCTGGAAACTGACATATGTAAGGATCTTCCCACCTTGGCAATTCAGTAACACACACACACACACACACACACACACACACACACACACACACACACACACACACACACCTCCTGCGGATTTCCCTTGACTATAGCAAATTGAGTTGGCTTGGCAATCCTGTGTAAAGTTGGTGTCTCTCATGGAGACTGGAGGTCTCTGGTCAGGAGATTGGAGTTGTCTTTGCCTAATCTGCTGTTAATCTCTCTGTCTGTCTGTCTGTCTGTCTGTCTGTCTGTCTGTCTATCTATCTATCTATCTATCTATCTATCTATCTATCCATCTATGTCATCTGCTACATATCATCTATTGATCATTTATCTGTCTATTAATCAATTATCTACTGTCTATTGTTATTCAACAATTCAACCTCTAACTTCTAGTCTAAACTAGCATCTTATCGATTTTTTTCTAATCAATGAATTTAGAGGTTTTCTATGGTGTAAGATATTATAAGTGCATTAGGCTGATGTTGTAAAGGTGAGTACAGCTCTTGGATTGATGTGAGCTCAAAAACAAAGCAGTTAAGGATGAATAAATCAGCTGCCCTTTGTGAGCCTGTTTCAGAGAGAGAGAGAGAGAGAGAGAGAGAGAGAGAGAGAGAGAGAGAGAGGAGTAAAGAGATAATAATCCACAGTTTAGAACTAAGAAACTTAAATTCCTCAAATAAAATTTGAAGGACAAAACTTTTGTCTTATCTTCATCTGCCTCATTAACATGAAGGCGGTAGAAGCTATAACTGAGGTCTTTGGCATCATTTTTCAATTCCAGTTGCCTTTCCACCTGAGATGTGACCCATCAACAGTGTGTAGCTTGACAATCCCCTATCCCTCCAGGGGAACTTAGTGAACAAGGACAACATCACATCATTGTGCAGCTGATGCTTTCTTCACTGAATCTCTGGCAATCTCATTTGGTTAGTAGGAACAGATATGCTCCTCTCCACCTGCTTCATGGTGGGCTGGGCCAAATGTTCTCATGCCGTATGCCGCCAGGTTTCCCCCACCATTACAACAGCACGTTCTATGTGGGCACATTCTTTGAGTTTTCTCATACATGAGTGTGCGTCGCACATGAAGCTCATTCATTATGAATGCTATACGTGAAGTTGCTGAGTCATAAGTACACACGTTATGTTCTACTATTGCTTAAAAGTTGTCTTTTTAAACGCAAGTCTTTCTATAGTCTCACATACATTTTTTAGCTCTACTTAACCCACAAGTCAGTTTGGCCTCTCGCCTTCTGTTGATAGCCTCTCCAAGAAGGTGGACACCATAGCCTGAGCCTTCTATATTGGGTTTTCTAGAGCAAACTGGGATCAGGAGTGAGAGTAGTCACAGGGATGCAGCCAGACGCTCAAAAATTGGGTTATCCTGGACCATATTTTGAGATTGGGGGGGGGTGATATTTAGTAAAAAAAGAAACAAAATATATTCATCATTTTAGTATGTACTATTGATATTATTGATTCATGTCTCATCCAGTCATGCTAATAGTGCCAGAATTAAACAACTGATGTTCCATCTAGTTTATACCTAGACTTGCATATTCATATTTAGTCCTCCCTCTTCTTTTTGGATAGTACTCACTTTATAGATTATGCTGGCCTCAAACTCATAGCGATTATTGTGCCTCAATCTGAAAAGTGCTGGAAGTGTATTTACTCCTCTCCTCTCCCTCTTCTTCTTTCCTCTCCCCTCCCCTCTGTTCCCCTCTTCTACTCTCTGTCTGTCTGTCTGTCTGTCTGTCTGTCTGTCTGTCTCTCCCTCTCTCTCTGTGTGTGTTAAGAATTGAACCCACGGTCTCCTGCATATTCTGTTGAGCTATGCTTTAGTCTCTTCTCTGTTTTGGTGATAATGTATGATTTGGTGAAGGTTTAGGACCAGGAAGAGATTTTTCCTGGAAACTAATGACAAAAGACAAGTTTCTTTGAAGCAGTCACCCAGTGTACAAGTTTTGTCCCTTTTTCACCCTCTCACTCCACTCTTCTTTTAGGCCCAGCACGGCTACCATTCTGGAAGCTCTGATTTGCCTTGCTTCTCCAGGCTCGCTCTTGCATCATCTTCCCCTGCCAAACCTTCATGGGGCCCAACACTCATTTTAATTTGCCGTTGTTCAAGGTAGCTGTTTCTTCCCCTAACTTTTTGAACTGCCATTCAAGATCCTGTAAGATTCCTTTCCAAATTCATCTTTTGTAGTTTATTTTCCCCCCTTTCTCTGTTTTTCCTTTAGTAAAATTAAATGGTGCCACCCCTTTGACATTCATGTCTCTCTGTGGTGTTCCTTGTCAATCTGGAAGGGCTGTTATCTCCTAAGCCTGGCTGCCCAGTGAGGCTTCGGCTGTCTTTCTCCTGCTCTACAAAATCAGTGAGAACTTTACTAGCTTGGTAATGGTACTCGTCAGAACGGGGTGGAAGACACAGAAGTTAGCTGTTGCGCTGATTATAATAAAAGTTGTCAGTGTGAGTATAGACTAGGTAAAGGTTAAGGAGATCTAACTACTGCCTATGTTTTCACATCTACAGGCTGAAAGAGAACACAAGAGTGTAATCCACCAGCTGCTCTATTAGCTAACATGTTAGATGGCAGTTCTGCTCTGCTCTGCTCTCGTGTGGTCACTTGGTAAAGCAGTGGCCTCCTGTGTGATCCAGGCTTTGCAAGAACAGTGACATTAACCACAAACACATCCTTGATCTCTTTACAATATGTTTTGTCTGAATTCAGAGCCGACAGCGATACTTCCAGCATATTCCTAGAGCATGCGCTGTTGGTTGGTTTTTCAGATAAGAACAATTGGTTTTACCTAATTTCCTT
>OU015752.1:90349855-90373173 GCA_907169655.1 Acomys percivali
TCTTCTTCTTCTTCTTCTTCTTCTTCTTCTTCTTCTTCTTCTTCTTCCCTTTCCTCTTCCTCCTCCTCCACCTCCTTCTTCTTCTTGAGACAGGGTTTCTCTGTGTAGCCTTGGCTGTTCTGGAACTCACTCTGAAAACCAGGCTGACCTCAAACTCAGAGAGCTGTCTGCCTCTGCCTCCCAAGTTCTGGGATTAAAGGTGTGCACCATCATTGCCTGGCAACAACATACTTTTAAGGATATGTTTTGTTATTAAGTAATAAATGACCTTATTAGCAAACTAAACCCATCAGTATATGTAACATGTAGGCATGTAACAGGATCAGTAGATAATGTCTATTCCTGGTATGCATGAGTGTATTCTAATCATTACAGTTGTATACAAATTAGCTAATCATAATATGTACAAGTAATGGGCAAGTCTTCTGATCAGTTGTCATTTAGGTAATAGTGGTTAGTGTGTACTAAAACTTAGGTTTCTTGCGGCTTGGAGACTTCAGTAACTGGAAAGAGTCAAGGTAGACATGGGGAGTGGGAATCTAATAACCTGGCATTAGACCAAAACAGTAATTCTTTGTGCTTACTGATTGATTGACTTTCTGGTTTTTAGAATGTTTCTGCTTTAAACAACATTTTGAGAATTTTATACAATGTGTTTTGAATATATTCATCCTTCATTTCCTCTAAGATACACTCCTGTCTCCTTATCCATATTGAAAACTCTCTCTCTCTCTCTCTCTCTCTCTCTCTCTCTCTCTCTCTCTCTCCATAAATTCTTCCATGGATATCTATCCATCAGAACATCTTCAATTTACCAGTGACCAGACCCTTAAAAAACCACTACTCCCACTCTCCCAACAGTTGCTCAGCTGAGATGGTGTTCCCATGTCTGTATCCTCTTCATGCTGCGATTTAATCTGACTTGAGAGATCATTGGCTTTGTACATGGTGACAAATAGTTGAGAAGTATTCTTTAAAAATGTTCACAATTATGCTTTTTCACTTTGTAGGATGCAACTGAACAGAGGAGTAATAAGTAAGAACCAACTGACAGGATCTTCCCTTGATGCTGTGAGTACAGTGCAACTTAACCAGGGTGGAGAAAACACAGGAGCACACATTTGTACATTCATCAGTAGAGTGCCATCTATTTTGTCATTGGTCAAAGAGTAGAAAAACAACCCACTTAAAGGGAATTATGTAAGCTTATTTAGAAAATATTATTGTTTTAATTGGTTGCAAATAGCCACTTCATATGCTGACAGATTTCACCCATGAGACAAGACATTATTTTGGGGGGTATTAGAATGGTTTTGCTGTTGGTAATCCCAGAGGCACACATACAATTGCTGGGAAGATATCTCTGACCCCTGATTTTCTTAGTTGTCTTAGCTGGACACTTGCTTTCTGGCTGTGCTCTCTGAGTAGAGAATGTTCTAACCTCACTCACCAAGGTCAGGCATTTTCTTTTCTAGTTAGCACAGCTCTATTTGTGTCCCTGGGGATCCTATGAGACCCCAGTGGTGTCAGAGAAGGGAGGAACCTTTTGGTTTGGTTTTTGTCACAGGCAGCCTTCAGTTCTGAGGATACTTCCTTCTTTATCTGTGTCTGGCATAGCCTGAGAGTTACTTAAGATTTCTCTTTGGTTCACCTTGAGAAAGAGGATTTTCTAGTCCAGTTCTGGAGCCTTGAAAACTGGATACCGTTCTCTAATCAGGAGAGTCATCTTTGACTACAGGAGAGCAACAGTGCAGGGCTCTGTCTAAAAGATGCTGCTAAGGAAATTTAAACAAAGCAAATCACAGACACCTCAGTGGCAGGACTCTATTACTTCACAAGTTGGAATGATCGCTATTAGGTCAGTGACTGTAAGTCTATCCTATAAACACAGATTATAAGATTTAAACAGGGGCTTTGCTCACACAGCAGTGATGTCAGCAGCAAATGGTGGGAGCTGCCCTGCCATTTCAGTTTCATCATTTAAAGAGACAGTATCCAGCCTTTGAGTCTACATCTATCACATAGACATATTGATTTCCTTTCTAGAGAAACACATATTTCTTCCCTCATGCTGAAAAGATAAATCTGACAGATTTTAATCAAACGTAGTTGTTCACAACTATAGAAATGTGTATAGTACCACATGTGAAAACAAAACACGGCAGCTTTGAAAGGAAGAATTTTGTGGACTGGATTATTTGTAGACAACAACTCTATTAGCACACACTTCCGCAAACCTCTGTACACACATGCGTGCACACACACACACACACACACACACACACACACACACGCACGCACACATGCACGCACACACACACACATACACACACACACACACACACACAGAGAGAGAGAGAGAGAGAGAGAGAGAGAGAGAGAGAGAGAGAGAGAGAACCTAAGAGTAACATTCTTTAAGATACTATGTTTGTTTATAGTGCCATCAACAAATATTGGTTTAATTAACATTTCTACTGAAGCTGGGCTCTTGGACTGGGAATATGGCTCAGTTGGCAAAGTGCTTGCCAAGCCTGCTCAAATTTCTTCTTCAGTCTCCAGCACCATGTAAAGTCAGTGTGTTTGTACACGCCTATAACTCCAGCATTCATGGGGTGGGAGCAGGAGATTAGAAGTTCGAGGTCCTCCTCAACTCCTCACAGAGTTCAAGGCCTGGGATGCAGGAGACTCTAAGTCAAAGCAAGCCAAACTGCCCTCAAATTAAGAAAAAAAAGTATTAAAATCCACAACCCCAAATCACTTCCAGCTTCTTTGTGAGCATGAGAGTCAGTAATGCTGTGTGGAAGTCTTAGAGATGAAGTCTTTCCCAAAATGCAACCTGGTTTTTGGAAGACCATTATCCAAACGTGCCATGGGATCCTGACGTGTCACCATGTCTCTTGTCCATCCAGTTCTTCTCCATGCTGTGGTCAGCCCTAGGCTGTGACTGGACCAAGTGTGCTACACAGCGTTTGCATCATTTCTTGCAACAGATCTGAGTGGCTCTTGTTGTTTTCAACACATCTGAGAAGAGATAAGATCTTTTGCTTCTGAATGTAAGTGGACATTTAAGCTGACGATGTTAAGATGATATTCAGACACCTGAATTGAACAAGGCATGGTGCTTTTTTTTTTTTTTTTTTTTTTTTATCTCTTTCATTGATTAAGTTTGTTCCCATCATTATAGGTGTTTTGTAAGGTGGCTTTAAATGGAATTTTAGATACATGAGTCTTCTTTTTCTCTGAAGTATATAAATGTAGTTGCATTTTCAGTAGAATTTCCCATTCTGGATGCCTCATGTTTTCATCTACTAGCAGTCCTTGTCTTAGGATCTTGGCATATATCTTATGTCAGCAAATTTTAAAGGTTAAAAAAAAAAACAAATCAAAATCTGTATCATAAATAGAAGTATAGAAAAGCTGTCATTTAGCTGATTGTTTGCAAGTCTTGGGGTGATAAGGATACTGCTAACTAGGGGAGTAGAAGGAAGTGATCTCATTTACTTCTTCAGAAAGGGATTTCAGGAACCTTCCTGGTGACTAATGCTGCCATCTGTGTGAAATGTCCTACCTTGGAGCAGGTAGATACCCCAGAGAAGAAGGCTCAGCACCAGCATCTTGCTCACTTGTCTCATAGGCATGGAGACTTGCTTCAAGAGAAAGGCAGGTGTGTGGGTGTCCTCACCAAGTACTGAGATCAGTGGTTCCCACTATGTAAATGCTTTATTACAGTTCCTCATGCTGTGGTGACCCCCAACCATACACTTACTTTTGTTGCTACTTCATAACTTAATTTTGCTACTGTATTGAACCGTAATGCAAATATCCGATATGCAGGATAGTTGATATGTGACCCCCATGGAAGAATCATTTGACCCCAGTGGGGTCATGACCCACAGGTTGAGAAACAAGACTTATATGATTTATTGTTATTATTATTATTATTTATTATTATTATTATTATTACATAGCACACAACTTTACCATGCTTGCCATGCCACCATAAGATTAAATTATGTAAGGTAGTCAGGCGTTGAGGGGTTAACTACGATCCCAGCGTTTCCACGTTCCACCCCACAGTTTCCAAGTAAAGCTTTTCTCACACAGCTCCAGCTACACTACAGACATTTTATACATCAAATTATTACTATTTTACATATATTCAACAACAACTGCAACACTGCCATCATTATCATTTAGTAAGTCCCATTTTCTATCTTAAAAAAGAGGAAGTTGTCATAATTTTCCTTTGGGGGCTGATGTTCTATTTAGGAATTAATCCTTGGAACTGTCTCAAAATTCTCTGTGGCTGCCTTCAACCTAATTCAAAACATGGCATTTCCTTAAGCCCTTACTAACAGTGGAAAACAACAGATTGGACTTGATCCTTAGCTTGGCCTCCACTAGATGTTTGACCTCAGAGATGTTTCTAAGCTCACTTTAAAAAAAAAAAAAATATATATATATATATATATATATATATATATATATATATATGACGAAAATAAGTATGTGAGGCAGAGGAAGACTCTCCTGGGTGTTCAATTTAGTAAAATTCTACTCTGATAGCGCTAAGGACATCCATAGCTGTCCAAAGCACCCAGCCTTCCCCAGGATTAGCTCCTTGGCTGGCTCACTATGCAGCTAGTAATTCAGAGATAATCATGTTACCAAGATGCCATTTAATCTCTGTTTGGCATATCTTGAGTTTTCATCTTCATTAATAGAGCCATCAAAGTTTCAC
Organism: Acomys percivali; assembly: GCA_907169655.1. Lineage (NCBI taxonomy): Eukaryota > Metazoa > Chordata > Mammalia > Rodentia > Muridae > Acomys > Acomys percivali. The sequence continues at coordinate 90,354,597 of OU015752.1, forward strand.
TGGGTCTGACTGGTGCAGGACAGACCAGTGAGTGATTCCTGGGGTGGGGGCCCGCTGCTTGCATGGGGAGCCTCTGGTTGCCAGATGGCAGGTGCTAATCTGCTTGCTGCAGGGATGGGGGGGCTAAGCTTGCCTGGCCCCCAGCCAATGGGGCTCGCTCTCCCCTCCGATTATATAACGGCCTTGGGGGCTGATATGTACTCTCCACTGCCTGCTTAAAGGCTCTGGGGGAATGGATGCCCTGGGAAAGGAAGCAATTGCTTTCTGGTCTCCTTAGGAAAAGGATCCGTAATGGTGGCCTTTCTGCCTCTGCTCTAGGCCATTGGAGAGTAAGATCCCTGTGAATGGTAGCATGATACGTGGGAAGGGTGTTACCATGGGGATCTGGGAAACGTGGCCTTGAACTTGGACTCCACCAGTTAACTTAACAGGTTTTCTCTTCCTGTGATGAAATTCCTGAGGCTGGGTATTCATCAAGGAAAGGATTTTGTTTTTAAACTCAGTCTTAGAGGAATCCAGGCAACTCGGTGCCACCTCTATTGGGGGCTCCTGGCATCATCACCAGGGGCGTCAGATTAAAGAAGTGGTTTTGAGAAGGAGAGATCACGGGACAGACAAGAAGCCAGAATGAGGAGAGGAGACCATCCTGACGTCCCTCTAGACTCCACCTCTGGTTTTATTTATTTATTTATTTTGTATTCTCTCATATATTATATCCTGACTGCAGATTCTCCTCCTTCACCTCACCCCAGTCTCTTCTACCCACTTCCCCTCTTCCCCAAATCCATTCTCCTTCCACTTCCCCTCAGAAAAGATACCAACCAAACACGTCATAAGAAGCTACAATAAGACCAGGCACATGCCATTTCATCACAGGTGGATGAGACCACCCAGTAGTAGGAATAGGGTCCCACAAGCAGTCAAGAGAGTCAATGACATAGGCTCCACTTCTCAAAACCCAGCACAGCTTAACACCACCCTATTAAGGACCAGGCTCACAGCACATTTGTAATAGTCAACAGTAACTATGTGAATGGATGGTGTCCCTTTACCACTTTGAGCTTTATATCCCCCATTCGCATCATGATATTACCTTGACTATATCACTTTGGTCGAGAAGGGAGCCAGATGAAGACAAATCCACGGACCCCTGGTTCAGATGCGTTACTAGGAGAAGCAAGACCCAGGACCCTGAGGACATGTGTCCCAGGGCTATATGTGGTCATAAGGATGGAGACTCATCATTGGTGAGATGGATTCTGAGATGTCACGGGGGATGACCACCCAATGCCATGCATTAGTTTGAAGGAGTGTGCATAAAAGTATTAATTGCCAACTTCACAGAATCTTTAACACCATGGGAGAGGGCCTTTTGTTATGCCTATAGTGTGTTATCCTGACTGCAGGAAATGAGATGGGAAGGCACACCTAAATGGGTGTCACTATTCCCTAGGGATACTAGAGTGTATAAAATGGAGAAAGGGAGCCAGCCATGCATTCATCTGTTGCTCTCTGCTTCTTTGTTCTTTATTATGTAACTAGACTCAGGCTCCTGGCACTGTGACTTCTGACCATATCGGTCACCTCTGAGCAGAAAGAAACTGTTTACTCTCTTAAGTTGCTTTCATCAGAGTATGTTATCACAGCAAGAGGAAAAGAAATCAAGGCACTTGCATTAGGTGGGAGGAAAATAGAAGGAAACAGAAGAAATTCGATGCTATGTGTACACACAGGATGAGGAGATCCTGTTTTTCAAGAATGCATACAGATTGATGGCTCATCATTCTTTAGTAGCTCTAGAGTAGGCTGTGAGGTGTAAGAGAAAGGGGAGGGCATGGCAGGTGATGGACAAATAAATTGTAGGCTCAATTTTCTTAACCAATATATTTTATTAACAATTCAGTGACCGAGTATGTCACTTATAACCCGGCTAACCAAAACAATAGGAAATGAGGATTAATGGGCAAAATAGCAAAACCGTGAGGATATCAGTTCCGAGGAACGATTCTCCTGGCATAATCTGAAGGAATTCTTCTGCTGGAACCTAGAGTAACCAGAACCCAGAACCTCAGCAGGAGCCGGAGCTCCGAAGCCTTACCTCGAGCGGTTCTCTCTAGGAGCGTCTCGAAGTGCAGCGATGAACAGCCAAAACTATCTCCAGTCTCCAAAAAGCCCCGCCTCCAGTTCCGGGCTCATTTATATATCTCCTCCCAGAGTCTGTTCACGGGACTGTTTCAGCTGGCAGCAATCAAGCTCCCGCATGAGGTGGTCGGTCTTCTAGTGGATTAACCTCACCTGTTTTCTCACAAGACCGTTCCAATCCCGCACTTGGGATCCTAAAAAAAAAAAAAAAAAAAAAAAAAAAGGGTTATCTCTACTTCAATAAGAAGCATATCTGATGGTTGTGTGCTGTGAAAGGAATCATCGAGTATGTAGTCCTCCCTGTGCTGTCCCTGGGTCAAAAAGGGAAACAGAAATTCTAGTGAGAAGGAGGAATCCAAAGAGGAGACTCTAATTTACAGTAGTGGCTTGGGGGATTAAGGCTCAGGTCACCACAATGGGCACCTGTTCTCTGTGGCGTGGCTCCTGTCTTGTTTCTCACTCTCTCTCTCTCCTTTGGATAGGAAGAAGTCTTAGGATCAACATGAGACTAAAATGAAGCAGAGTGCCCTGCTTGCCTCATGTCCACATGTCTGAACTCATAGCCTTTCAGACTCTTGTTGCCTAAAAGCATTTGCAAGTTTTTCTCATTTGTCATAGTGGACCATTAAAAATTTTTTTCTGTATCCAAATCTCCATGAAGCCCCCAGAAGGTGTGAGGCTTGTTCTTGTTCAATCTTTTGAGAAGTTTCTGGATTCCCAGATGTTTGGCCCTGCAATGGAGTATAGCCACACTTGCAATCAATGGGAACTTTTTAGGTAGGAGGGCAGGGATATACTACAGTGTAAGAAAGGACTGCAGGAAACTCCTATCACTTCTGATCAGCAATTATCAATGTCCAGTGGAACACACTTTGTAGTGTCCATTTGCTAATTTGTGATTTTAAGTATGGGCGTAGGTTTATTGGAATGATGTCTTTCTCACTATGGTGATAATAATTATCACCAAATAGAGTGAAGAAGAAAGTTGCCCCCAAATGACATCATCCATAAAGGTCCTCCTATCTTGGTGTTAAAAAAAAAAATAAGCAGACAAAAAATAAAGAGCATAGCTTTAGGAAGAGGAAAGAGTGAGCCACTTCTCATGTTGGAAACTAAACTGTGGAATAACACTGAAGATGAAAATCTGTTGGAAGCTTTTGAGCTAAAAGAGACTAAACCTTGTTACTCCTCTGCTCACATGAGTACTTCCTTCTGTGTTTATTTTTTCTTTATTCTTTCCTTCTTCTGTTTCCTCCTTGGTTGACCTATGGGATGCCTCATCTAGTGAAGGCGGTGACTGACTCAGGGATAAGGGGAGGATGCAGGCACATCAATGCAGTGCTTCCTTGGCATGCTGCTTAATGGTATAAGAATCAAGTGTTCTCATTTCTAGAGTAGCCTCTAAGAGTCAGAAGCTGATGATAACGAAAGCCCAAGCAGGAGGGAGTTGATGAGTAGAGCAGACTGAGGCACAAAGCAAGAGCAATGGTGAAATGGTGAGATGTCTACAATGACATGGCTGAATGTCCGGATTCAGTCATGCCTAATGCTAGAATGTTCTAATCTTCTCTCTTGTAGAAACTCATTTGTTCCTTTAGTTTTTACTTGTTTTGAGTTGACTTTTCATCTCTTACAAATGAAAGCTGTGTGAACAGTATTCTAAGCTAGGGACACAAACAAAACTGTACCAGTGAATATGCATATACCCATCGAACATTTAGAACATGCTTGTTTTATAGAAGAGATATCCTCTGACAGCAAAATCACATGACAGGAACCTTAGAATTATTCCAGATAAAGAAAATAAATCTATGTGAAAATTTAAGAATATTTGCCACATTAGGTAGCTGAGTTTGTATGTATATATTTGTATTGATATATATGGACACATACACTTTTTTGAATTACATTTATAAATATATGGGATATACTTTTTCTTCAATAACCAAAAAACAACTAATGTGAGCTTGTGGCAGGTCACTTGCACCTCATACTATCACCAGAATTCTCTGTGCACATTTTCATTTACGACTACATTTGTCCCAGGGCATGAAGAACTACTTTCACAGCCATAAGCTGACCTCTGTGACCTTAGACAATTTGCTTAACCTCTCTGTGCCTTTCAGTTTTTATCAGTAAAATGGAGTTAATGGTGGTAGATACTTTAACCAATTGTTACTAAGTAATAAATAAGGAAACGCATGCCTGGTACTTAGAACAGGGCGGTGAGCGATGGTGATAGTTGTGACCAGCTTTGCTATTGCTAGTTCTATTGCTATGACAGACTCTTCACCCCTGAGATGGAACACTTGTATGTACACGGTGCTTCATTTGCACATGTGGGAAATGAAGCTACACTGTACACAGCCACACACTCAAGTATTCAAGTCACAGTCTCCTTGCAGGCCAATGAGAGTGGAGACATTTTTCCCCCTTCAAAGATTTCTTTTCAACAGCAACCTCTGAATCTAGTAGCACATATGAGTGCCTGGTAAACACATTTGTTTCTGCAGAAGAGTTATAAAATTTTTTTAAAACATAAATGTGGTCTGGTCTTCTTGAATGCCTTTAATCGGGACGGGAAGCATCACGATTTAAAACTCTGGTTACAGCTGCTATCCTTGTGAGCAGACCTAATTACAGGAGATGGGATGGCATTTTGACAAGTTTCCTTCTCTTTAACTTCACATACCACTCAAGCTCAAAAGAGAAAAGTCTAAAGCAAACCCAGTTTTCTATGTCATTGGTCATTTAAAATGTTTTACAAGTTAGACCCCCTGAAAGACAATGTGTTCCATGTTGCTGACATACACAGAACGTTGAATCTGACACATCTAAAGGTTTTCTTGGTTTATTGTTGTTTCCATAAAGCCATGCTTTCCAAATGCTAATATATATATATATATATATATATATATATATATATATATATATATATATATATCTACAGTAAGATCTGCCTAGGGAAATTCTTTTGGATTAACAACCAGTTATTAATAGTGACATGTGACTCTCAATCTTGTGTAGAATCAGAAGAGGAGTTGACTTGCTAATTTCTCTTGCTGGCAGTGCTTTATTCAATTAAAAAAAAAAAGGCACCTGTATCAACTACTCAGGGATGTGGATGGCATTGGAGGTCAGATTTCTTTAATTTTACAAGTGAAATGTTTAACTATTTGGATTTGTTTACAAATCCAAATTGTAGGAAATCAAATTTTCATTAATACTCAGTTGCGTCACATCTCTTGCCAGAAATCTGGAAGATTCTGGGTCTGCATCTTTTTTCCCTCTTCTCTTTGGGATTCCATCACTGGCTTCTGATGTTTTAACATCCCACAAACAAAGTTTGTCATTTCCCATCTCTGGCTGACAGATCTACTCCCCACCACCGATGCATTGAGAATACCATGAACAATGTAGTTTGTTGGACCTTAAGACAAGTTCCAAAGCTTAAGTTTATAATTTAACAATGGTAATTATAGACCTGGGGTGATGCAGAATGAGGAAGCACAGGTTTTTAGATTTGTAAATATCAAGCACATTTTAAAAGGAGGGGGAAAGGTGTCAGTGTTGGTGAGATGGCTTAGTGAATCAAGGAGCTTACCACCAAGCCTGACAACGTGGTCTAGGTGAGACTCCCTGGGATCGATACGGTAGAATGAGAAAGTCAGGTCCTGCAAGTTGTTCCCTGACCTGGACATGTTCAACATGGCATATGCGCTCCTTCTAAAAAATGTTACACAATTTTTAAATAAACAGAAGATATGGAGTTAAATTCTGGTAGTGTTTAAGAAGTGTCCTGTGTGAGCTAGGTACCACTAAAATGTACATTAGGATACTCTTTATTTGTGGACACGTGGAAATGTTGGTGACCAGTCAGTTGTAGAGAAAGGAGCCTCAGGCAAGGCTACCCCACTGAGCCTCTTAGAATCAATCAATTTTTTTTCTTTTAGTTTGAAGATGAGGTCTCTTATATTGTAGGCTGGCCTCAAAGTCACTGTTGTAACCGGAGATGACTTTGAGCTTTTTGCCTCCACGCCTGGAGTGCTGGGATTATAGGCCTACAACTCTGTGCCTTGTTTCACATAGTGCCAGGGATCTGATCCAGGCCTTTGTACATGCTAGGGAAACACTTCCTAGACTGAGATATAGCCTGACCTCCCAGAGAATAATTTGTAACTTCTAAGCAGTTCTCCAGAGTGAAACTCAGACTTTACATTTAGATTCAGCAGATGCTGTGCCATACTCAAAACAGCAAGTGCTCCTAGGTCATGCTATTTGTTCCACAGACTCACCTTCTACTTACCCGTCTGCATATGTTTCTGTCTCTCCCATCATCCTCTTGGCCTCCCTTGACCTTGCTCTTTGTCCACTATTGCTTTTTTTGGGTGAGGCTGAGTTGCTGCTGTGAATTGTGTGGTTGAAGGTGTCAGGCAGGTCTCTGTGTACCTTTTAGCATTTGAGCCTGTACACAGGACAGTCTAGATCCTAGTTTTACATTGATGCTCCGCCCCAGTACCTGCCACATCCCAAAACCGATGTTCCATCCCAGTACCTGCCACATCCCAAAACCTCATCGGGGGTTTCTGTCTTTATAGAGCATGGCAGTACATTCAGGGCATCCTCTTCCAGATCCCTGGCCTCACATACTTGTCCAGAAACATTCAGTTCAAAATTCCAGGAGGGTTCCATAAAACTCATCATACAAATAAATGCCTCAAGGATAGAAGAATGCGGGATGCTGTCATGACTACATCTGAGATGACATTTCATTTTTAATTTTTGTTATACCAATGATTGATGATTGAACCTAGGACCTCAAGCATGCTAGGCAAAGGCTTCCCTACTGAATGCCAACCCCAGCCCAGTACATTTCCCTTTGATGAATCGCTTTGGATAACAGCTTAAGCACTGTGATGCTGAGTCTCAATAGATAAACAGATCCATAAGTTTCATAAGATGTTTCTTTTGTGAATTTTGTGGTTTTAACTCTTTTGGTATTCTTAAGACATTGGCTACCTAGAAATGATGGCTAGACACTCAGAAACCATCACCCTATAGGAGGGCTTAAGGATTTAGGAAAGATCCAATCAAACATGCGATATGCTGCTCTCTGGAGGGTCGTTCAGATATCGAAGAAGCTTGGGGGAATTCAGTAGTCAGTGACTTCTGTATGGTATTTGCATGCAGGGAACTTTGAAAAGGTTACATTTCTATTCTATGTTCATATTTACTTTGCATTAAGGTTACGGGATGTCTTTGGCACTGTTACTGTTGCTATTTTTATGAACTCCAAATCAGTGTTCAAGTGGAATAGAGTGAAATTTTGAGCCCCAGCGACAATAGCTATATTTTACACTCCTGTAACATTCAAGCTGTAGTATGTCTGAGCATCAGAAAGTCAGAAAAAAAGTTGCTCTTTGCCTCAAACTCAGTAGTGAAAAAGAAACTTTTGGTTATGAATTTCAGAGCTTCCTTTCCCCCTTTATACTTACGGTGAAGTCAAACGGAGATCGGACCCGCTTTAAGCAGTGTTGGCAAGCTATCAAATATTTGCCTGGCTTTTGAGAAGGAAGAAAACCCTAACTTAAGACAAAACCCACATCCTTTCCCTGAATTATAGATGTAAGCCTTGTGTCAGCACAGCTTTTGATCTTGGGAGCCCACCGAATACAAGTCCTGTACAGGGAGTGGGAGGGAGGCGTGAAATTGAAACATTATTCAGATCCATGTTCATAATGCATTAATCTGCCTGAGTCGAATGTCATGAAAAAGGGTTCTGTTTGTAAACTCTTTATTCCTCTCTTCGAAAGGTGCAACGTTTTATAAGATGATTTTGGTGAAATGGTCTGAGGGTATGCAAAGTCAACCCACCAAATTGGGTATTAAGTAACTTCATGTGATCTACACTCAGCTGTCTTCTAGACATATTTAATCACAGAGAAACTGTATCTACATATGTATATATGTGTATATGTATATGTGTATGTATCATTTATCTGTCTACTGATCATCTATTCATGTGTTTTTGATTCACTGTGTTTTAACATATGGATGAAATTATAAAGTCTTTGAAAAGTAGGGCTCAGGCTCTCAAGAAATAAACACCTTTTCACAATGACATCAACTTTATATTCTAGACATCTTGTTAGTGACCATATGCTGGGGTGAACTGGGTAGTTCTTACAATAACTTTTTCAGGGATGCTGAATTTGAGCCTCAGATGAATTTCCCGCATAGTAGAGCAGGGCGGGGGGGGGGGCAGTGTCATGTTTAGAAGGGATGATAGCGTATAAGTCAGGCAAAATGGGGCTTCTGGTAGATGTTCTATTTAAGTACATGGGTCAGGTCAGCGGCAGTTGATAGAAGTCTCTTCATGGAGACTAGAACATTTTTTATTACTGCCTGCACCTCCCTTTGAGATTAGAGGGATATCAGATTACACCGAGCACAATGGTGAGTGACCCACAACAGGACTGGTAACTGTAAGTGGTGGAAATGCAGCTTATGCTTGAAAGTAGTCACCGAGTTATCTTAGTCTGAACTTCAAATGCTGGGTTACCCCTTGAACTGTTGGACCATGTATACTGAGTTTTGTCTATCCGACTCTTATGGACCAAGTTCTCTCTGTCCAGTGAGACACTGTCTCAAGACAGGGCTAGCTGCAAGTCTGAATACCTGGGAAAGTGCTACCTTGTGTATCATGCCATGATGTAATAAAACTTTATTTCCAAGAGTCATAGAAAGCCTTACCATTTATCTCAATTCCTACACACAATCCTGGGATGGATATTCTAGAAAGTCCTGTTTATCATTTGACATTGTGTGACCTGATTAATTTCCATGCCATTCAGAGATTCCACACTCATTTTATTGATCTTACTCAACACATGCTTAGTGGCCGTACTGATGCTAAGATCTGAAAGGAAAATGAAAAAGGTACTCTAAGGGGGATAGGCAAACCGAGTGGAATGCCAGTTAGATGTTGATATGATGAAAGACCAAGTGTAGCTTAAACATCCGGGGACATTTAGGTTCTGTCAGATTACTTGAGCCTCATCCTGCCTTTACAATGAAATCTTAGTAGTTCTGAAGTATTGTGAAAGTCCCTTATCTCATAGGACCATCACCCACGAAACACTGGAGTTTATCCAGATGATTTGAAAAGTCTAAAGGGCTGTTGTACTATTGCAACGATTGCAATCTTGATCAGTGGCTGAATGTGCACCAACCACTGGACAGAGGATTCTTTATTTCATTTAATTCATGATTATTATGGGCCCGTTGTGTCAACTTGCACACAAATGACCTTGGGCATGACTGTGACTGGCACTAGGTAGAATCTTGACAGCCTTCAAAGGAGAACTTTCCTCAATTCACCCCCACCCTCCTCTCGTGTGTGTGTGTGTGTGTGTGTGTGTGTGTGTGTGTGTGTGTGTGTGTACTGAGAGCCTGGTGTACTTGCCCATGCATATGTAGGTGAAGGCTGGACATGGGTCTTCAGGGGTCTTCTTCTATGGTTCTTTATCTTATTTTTGAGACAGCGTCTCTCACTCAACCCTAAATTTACCATTTTGGATACAGTGGATGGCCACAGAATCACTTGTCCCTACTCCCCTCTGCTTTGGGACAAGCCTGGGATTGCAGATGAATGCAACTGTGCCTGACTTTAATATGGGTGTTGCGGATGTGACTCAGGTCCTCACGATTATGCATCAACGATCTTATCCGCTGAGCTGTCTCCCCAGCCCTTAACCTACACATTTTATTCACCTTTTTTTTTTGGACAGGGTGAGTTGCATCACATATATGATCATCTGTGTTATATTTACAAAATAAGTGCATGTGAGCAGTTTATTCGTGTTTGAAAATGATCAATTTTAGACCTTGGCCATTATTTTAAGCTTAACAACCTTAGAGGAGAAAAGAAGCAAGCCTCTGATATTGTTATTTATCTAAATTATCTAAAGGGGAGGTGGGTACATTTTAAATGTTGATATCCAGCTGTGCCCATACAGTGTCTCCTTTTGTAATTAAGTCATTTTGGAACTCCTTTATGGTAAATTCAAGTGCTGGGGAGCATTTTGGGTAGACCTGTTAGGGACCTATTCATGGTCCTTTTAATAATCTGAAATGAGGAAATGAGTAAGGGCCTTTCAACATAGTCAGAATCATACTCCAGGAGAAAGAGATGCAGGGTCAGTGTTCCACTCACCTGGCCACCTAATTACCTAACTGTAGAAACAGTGATATGGGCAATTACCATGGTAACAGGCTGCCATGGGGATAGTGATAATCAAGGCTCATGTCTGCTCAGCTTCTGCCAGGAACTTGGAACTTGGTTTGGGTAGCCATTCATCCCAGCAATCCACAGAGATCTACACTAATATACCCATTTTAAAGGGGCAAACACTGAGTCTTCACATTCATGACCAACGTATTCTGTGTCACCCAGACAATATCAGTGGCTGCACAGCAGCATTAACTTAGAGCTTTTTCCCCCCCCAAGGATTCCCTTCTAATAGGAAAGGTGAGCATGGTAAGCTACGTTTAATTTTATAAAGATTTAAATATGCCTGTTATCACTTTAACATTAGCAATCAATACATTGAAAAGTCTCCCAAAATGGCAAGGAGCTAGGAAGAGCGAAATGTCGCATAAACACCACAAATGCTTAGCAATTCATAATTTGGTCTGTGAGTAGGCAGATGGTATGACACAGGGAAAAGATCGTGGACTTGAGGCTGACCTGGGTTTAGACATGGATCCACAGGCAGATATGTAGGTATTTATCTTTCCCCCTCTATGACACAAGTTCTTTATGGTAAAAAATGGGGTAAAAAATGTCTACCTTGGGTTAGAAAGATGGCTTGGTGGATCAAAGCACTTGCAGCTTAAGTGTGAGGACAAAAGTTTGAGTTCCTAAACCCACGTGAAGCTGCATTCATAGTGTGAGTATCATTAATACCAGCCCTCCTATGGGAAATCAGAGGTTGGAGTCATGTCTCTCTCTCTCTCTCTCTCTCTCTCTCTCTCTCTCTCTCTCTCTCTCTCTCTCTCTCTCTCTCTGTGTGTGTGTGTGTGTGTGTGTGTGTCTCTCTCTCTCTCTGCCCACCCTCACACACTTGCTTTGTACATGTGACTTAAGGTTTTTATTGCTGTGATAAAACATCAGGACCAAGAAGCAAACTGGAGAGGAAAGGGCTTATTTGGTTTACATTTCTACAGAAGGAACTCAGGACAGGTACTCAAAAAGGTCAGGATCCTGGCAGGAACTGAAACAGAGACCATGGGCGGGGGTGGAGGGGGGTGTGTTGCTGCTTACTGGCTTGCTTTCCATAACTTGATCAGCCTGCTTTCCTTCCTTCTTTCTTTCTTTTCTTTTCTTTTTCTTTCTTTCTTTCTTTCTTTCTTTCTTTCTTTCTTTCTTTCTTTCTTTCTTTCTTTTTTTTTTGAGACAGAGTTTCTTTGTGTAATAGCCTTGGCTGTCCTGGAGCTCCCTTTGTAGACCAGGCTGGCCTTGAATTCACAGAGATCTGCCTGCCTCTGCCTCCCAAGTGCTGGGATTAAAAGCATGTGCCACATTGCCTGACTTCAGCCTGCTGTCTTATACAACCTAGAGCCACCAATCCTGGTGTGGAATCACCCACACTGGGCTGGACTGTCCCCCATCAATAACCAATTAAGAAAGTGCCTTACAGACAGACCTTATGAAGGCTTTCTTTTTTTCCATTGAGGTTCCCTCTGTTCAGATAACTCTAGTTTGTGTGTCAAGTTGACATACAACTAGATGGCACACATATACAAAAGTAAAATAAGTTGAAGTGATGTTAGAAACACTTGACTACAGGTAACGCATGCCCATACAGTGCCAGTGAAGTACTGAATGCCTGCCACCCGGGGAACGACAGGAAACCTCTTCAGCAGCAGTCAGCCCGCTCCTTTTATACCTACAAATCCACAGCCCAGCTTCCTGCAGCTACGGGGCACAGCTGTCACCAGGGGTTGGGCTCCATGTTTGTGTCACGATGAGCCAATCTCCCTCTCTCTGCCTTCATCTCATTCCACCCACGTGCCAAGTGTCACCCTTCTACCTTAGGGCCTTTGAACCTCTATCTTTGGCTGAAAAACAAAACAAAACACAGAAAACTAAACAAAACAACAACAACAACAAAAAAAAACCTTTCTACTTTCTTGTCCTCAAGGCCTCAACTTAAATGTCACTTCCCACAGCACATCATCCCCGAATGCCCCCAAATATCAGCCTCTGCCCTGTCTTCCTAGTCATTTCCCACTTGAGACATTCTTCCCTGTTCTGCTGAAAGACTTCGTGCATCACCCAGTGTCGGCCTCCACCTCAAGTGCAGCCACACAGCTGCATTGTGGTGCAGGCCTTGAGCTGGGTGCTCAAGGAACACTCCCAGAAGGAGGAGACACGGCCTAGCTTCCTTTCTGTTGCTGTGATAAACAGCATGGGCAAAAGTAATGTAGGGAGGAAAGGATGTATTCCCTTTAGAGGTTGCCGTCTGTCGTGAAGGGAAGTGGAATCAGGGCAGACACTCAAGGCAGGAGCCTCGAAGCAGGAACTAATGCAGAGGCCACGGCCATGTGCTGCTTACTGGTTTGCTCCTCATGGCTCGCCCAGTTTGCTTTCTTATAACATGCAAGGCCACCTGTGCAGAGATAGCATTGCTGACAGCGGACTGGCTCCTCCCACATTGGTCACCACAAACTTGCCTATAGGAGGGGGTTGTCTCAGTTGAGGTGTCCTCTTCCCAGGTGACTCTACCTTGTGTCAAGTTGTGAAAACCAACCAACCAACCAAACAAACAAACAAAGCAAAACAGAAAACAACAACTACCACACAGGAAAAATGAATAAATGAATGACTGAAGGACCCATTGACTCCAAAGTTTCCCCTGTGACCTTTCCTGACCTGTGTATGGAGACAGATCACTGTATAATGTGAGCCAACGAAATCTTTTACCAAAGTCACAGAACTCTACCCAAACTTGTACCTTTTCCATCCCTGGAGAGGACCAGAGGTCCTCAGGGCCCACTTATTCTCTGTACCACTGCAGTGGTGCTTATCAAGCGAGCTGTACCCAGCCAGACTTCCGCGATATTCTGGACCATAAAACGCTACCACCTTTCTGAAACAGATGCTGCATTTTATGATGGAAGTGGAGATGCCAGGGTCCGCAGGTGCCGGCTGACACGTACACTGTGAGGAATCACCAGTGCTCCTTAGAGGAGGGTGCACTTACTCAACTCTAGGCAGAAGAAATGGCTTCGCTCCAGCATCACAAGAAGCATATCCTGAAAGGATGATAGACGGCCAAGATAGCTCATCACTGGAAACATATTGTCTTCATTTGATGGAACGCCCATGCTAATCAGGAGGAAAGCACAGCATTGTTCCAACTGAGGGGCCAGCTAGTTTATCTTCTTAGTGTGCTCTTCCACTGAGAGAAAAAGCTCTAAATAGAGTTCTTAGTTAATGTTTTAAGGAAAGAGAGAACCACCGCCGAACACACTACTGTGGCCCTTTGGAAGTTCCCCCATCTGGAACTTCAGCTCCTTCAGGAAGGACTTTTCTTACCTAAAAAGTCTCAATCTCAACGGATCAAAGGCTTGGAGCCAATATGTGTAGAGGCTCAGGGATGGCAGGGAGCTTGCTTGCTGCCTTTGAAATGCAATGCTGGTCAGTTGATCTGGAAGTAGCCACTAATAGGTACCATGACACAATGGGCGGGTGCATATGGGTCCTGTACAGTGGCGGTTCTTTCGAGAGCTCAGTACTGTACTCCCTTTAGCTCAGTCCCAGCCCGTTTTACATCTGTTTTGCACAAAGTGGAGTTTTTCTATCATATTATTTAATTACCTCCCCTTCTCTGTGGGAAGAAAATGTGTAGAATTTTACAATATTGGCTCAGTGAGATAGCTAGCTCAGTGGGTACAACACACCTCTCACAAGTCTGAAGATCTGAGTGTGTTTTCCAGAGCCTCTATAAAGGTGGAAGGAAAGAATTGACTCACAAAGCATGGTCTATCTTCTGAACTCTGCATACTCGCAATGGCACCCTCATGCCCACATACACATATCATATGCACACAATAATAATAAGGAAAGAAGTATATTTTTGATTAAAAGAAGAGCCAATCTCTTAGCAATATTTGTTTGTTTTGTCTGTTTGTTTTTCGGGACACGGTTTCTCTGTGTAACCTTGGCTGTTGTAGACTCACTTTGTAGACCGGGCTGACCTCGAACTCACAGAGATCCACCTGTCTTTTGCCTCCCTGCTGGGATTACAGTTGTGCACCACCATGTTCGATCCCTTAGCAAATTTTAAGTGGGTAATACAGTATTATTATTGATTATTTTTTGGTTTTGATGTGCTGGGGATGAAATTGCTAGGGCCACACTTGGCACCTGTTCTACCACTGAACAGATACACTGTATCGCCAGACAGATACACTGCTACTAACTACAGTTGCCATGGTGGCCTTCAGGTCTCTGAAGTCCTACCACAGCTCAAGTTTTCTGTCCTTCAGCAGCACCTCCTTTCGTCCCCTTCCCGTTAGCCTCTGGTAGGCACCACTGTCCTATCTGTTTCTCTGTTGCTGTCTGTTCTTTCAGAATTGTCCTTGGTGAGAAATTCACTCTTTACCTAGTTTCCCAATTGCTGAACCCTGTTAAAGAGAGGGCTAGGAAGCCTCCATGAGCCCAACGCCATTGCTTCCCTGAACTCAACGACCTTACCAGACCCCTCACATTAGCAGCTAAAGCAGATAATCGGTAGCACAGGCATTTGTAAACAAAAAAAAAGATGCTTTGGAGTCATTTGGTGTCACAGCCATGTTTTCCTTCTACGCGCCGAGTCTCTGTACAAAGAGATTTCCCAGCTCTCCACACCCGGTTACTGTTTTCCAGATGTTCTGAAACAATATCAAGTGACCCAGTTTACCCCTGAGAGGTTTATAAAGGTGCATTTATGGAAGGGCTGGCTGAGCAGGGGGGCCAACACATTCCCTCATCAGCTTAGTCCTATGTAATCTCCCCAAACACAGTATCGGGGTCTGACATTCCCTACGGCACATTGGTAAGGTTTTCAGAAAATGAGATGCTAAATGCTCTTGAAGGGAAGTAGAAACTTAAGAAGCTTAACAGTGGATGTCGAAATATTATCACCAGCTATTGGTGTAACAGAATCCAGTCATTCCCCACCAGCAGGCACAGGATTTTGGCTTAAGCAGATGAAGACAGTCCTCTAGAAGTGTGTGGTCTTAAGTGTTTAAGTATCAGCAAGTCAAGGGGACCAGCTTCGTTAGTGTCAAACCTCAACAAGTCTTGTTGCCCTTTGGTGTCCAATATTATGAAGACAAATGAAAGTAGCAAAACTGGATATGCCCAAGAGGCATGCCAAAGTTTTCACAGACAATCACAGAGAAGTAATACCACTGAAATTTATGAGTGGAGACTCTTCTGTTCTTTGCATTTTGAGTACCAAATACCAGAGCAATCCTCAGGATCAGAATGTAGCTCTTGTAATCGAGGTGAGACTTTTTTTTTCCTTTGAAGAGAAACACAATGTGGCCTTACATTCATAACAAAAGGGCTCCTCAGTTCCCCTCCCCACCACTCCACACACAGGTTAGAATCTCCCAAGAAAGTGGGCTAGCTCTTAGAGCATCCTCTATGTGTGGAGGTCATTGAATGGAATAGGTGTATTCTACTTTTAAAGTAAGCAACAAGGCAAAGCCTGGCTGTGGGGAGGAATTTCTGTTTTACAGCATGTCAATCATCCAAAGATCATTGAAATGGGATGAGCAACTTTTCCAGAATTCCCAGAAGTCACCCTGTTGAGTTCCTACACAGGAAAGGGAACACATTAAAGAACTTCTCCACTTCCCAGGTTGCCTCGTGATGGCTTCTATGTTGGAGTCACTTACAGGGACCACTGCCACACATCCCAAGCAAACAGCTGAATAGACCACAGTCCTTATGCTGAGTTCTGTAATATGTGGGCCTTTATCTCTTGGGAAGCTGGAAACCTTGTACAGGGCTGACATGTGTAGCCAACCCAGAATCTACAGAGGAAGTGCAATTCCAACTTCACTTGAAATGGATGCCCACGTGAGATGAAAGGCCCCACTCTGTGCTTAAAACCAGGTGTGTACAGCATCCAAGACTGAGTACTCTGAGTCTGTTGCCATTGCTGGTCCCTGATCTACTCGTAGTTAGAAACATGAGTTAAATTACTTTTATCTCAACATCCTTAACTCTCAGTGGTGTTATTGGTCATAAAATTAGCTACTTCCTCTCATTTCAAAGCCACTGACAGTTTGGGTAGTTTGACTTGAATGGGTTGGACAGGGGGAAATAGGTGATTTTCTCGGCCTTTGGTAGAGTTAATCTCTCATCTAGATACGTCTTAAGCTCCTCTTTCAACGGCTCCCAGGTTAACAGTGCAACTAAGAACTAAGTTCTTCTTTAGAATATTCCAGTTTAAAGTCCAAATGATAGATGATTCCCACATCCTGAAGCAAACACTTAAGTGCTTGTATTTCTTGAAACAATTTATTCTAGTATGAACAAGACAATCCATAGCTCACTGAGACACACGGCCTGCTCTATATTTGCAAAGAAAAACGTCTGACTTCTAGTCAATTATTGCATTAAAAAAAAGGGACCTAGAAAAAAATGTTATAGTAGAGATATTATTTTATACTGCGTATCATTTCTGTATTTGGGGGTTACCTGCTGCCTGTACAGATTCCTGTTACTAAAGATTCTGTTTAGAAAGAGTGACAGTAATCTTTGGATATTCTTGGATGATTTTGGTCATCCTAAGAAGTTTGCTTCTACCACCTTTGCATTCATAGCCACCTCCACCCACCCCCAAACAGCGGCTGATCTATTGTAAAGTCCTAGAAAGCACCCCAATCACTATTCTGACTCTCTTCCTTTTTGCTAGAGTGAAATACTTGCTTTAGCCAATATGCTTTCTTCAAGACAGGGCAGTGCTATGGCTCAGTGAGTAAAACTGCTTTCTGGAAAGCCAGACAACATGAGTTCTGTCCCCAAATTCCCCAATCCAAGGAGAAAGCCAACTCTAGAAAGATGTCCTGTGGAGATGGGAGGGAGGGAAGAGGAGAGAGGAGAGCAGAGTAGAAAAGAAGAGAGGAGAGGAGAGAGACAGACAGAGAGACAGAGACAGACAGAGAGACAGAGAGAGACAGAGACAGAGACAGACAGACAGACAGACAGAGACAGAGACAGAGACAGAGAGACAGAGACAGACAGACAGACAGAGACAGAGACAGAAACAGTGAGATCGACAGAGTGAGAACATGGAACAGTGTGTGTGTGTGTGTGTATGTGTGTGTGTTTGTGTGTGGGTATATGTATGTGTGTACATAGGACAGTGTGTGTGTGTGTATACATGGAGCAATGTATATGTACATGGGAGTGTATGTGTGTGTGTGTGTGTGTGTGTGTGTGTGTGTAGACTGAAACCAGGCACTAACACTTTCTAGATAAGTACTGTGCTATGTATCTACAATCCCAGCCCTAGGTCAGTTTTAAGGTCAGTTTTATCTGTGGAAATCCTGTAAGCATTTTTAGCTATCAGAAGAAGAACTTTCCTCCTGTGTGGATGGAAACTAACACAGAGACCCACAACCAGACCATGTGCCGAGACTGAGAAACTTTAGAACACTCAGTCCTAAATGGGACGTCTTTATCAGAGCCTTCCCCTCAGGGCTTAAGGAGCTATGCGGAAGAGGAGGCAGAAAGACTGGAAGAGCCAGAGGGGATGGATGACTCCAAGGAAGCTGGCTTCCAGACACACAGGACTGACGTGCATATGAACTCACAGAAAGCATGGCAGCATGCACGGGGCCTGCACAAGTTCAGGCTACACAGGGTCCCAGAGCTCAGAGGGGGAAGTGGAGTGAGCTCTCAACCCTAACCAAGAAAATCTCCAGTCACAAACATTTGCAGAGGGAAAATTAGTTTTTTACCAATAGTGTCTTTCTGGGTATATAGGCCACACTTAGGGACAGGCCCCTTGTCTAGCAGTGGGTGACCAATGAAAAACAAACTCAAGAATATTTTTCTCTCATATTGCTTTGTTTGGGCTTTTTTTGTTGTTGTTGTTTTGTTTTCTGGTTTTTTGAGACAGAGTTTCTCTGTGTAGCCTTGGCTGTTCTGGACTTACTTTGTAGGCTTCGCTGGTCTTGAACTCACAGTGATCCACCTGCCTCTGCCCCCTAAGTGCTGAGATTAAAGGCATGTGCCACTACGCCTGACTTTTTAAAAAAAAATGTCATTGGTCTTTTGTTTGTATATTATACTTTCCAATTTTGAGTTTTTGTAGGTTTTGGTGTGTGTGTGTGTGTGTGTGTGTGTGTGTGTGTGTGTGTGTGTGTG
>OU015752.1:90377240-90391069 GCA_907169655.1 Acomys percivali
TGTGTGTGTGTGTGTGTGTGTGTGTGTGTGTGTGTGTGTGTGTGTGTAGCATATGACTAGGGTGTGTATGTGTGTATAGGCATATGCATACATACTAGGGTTTGTGTGTGTGTAGGCATATGCATACTAAAAGTGTGTGTATATGTATATTTGAGTGTGTGTGTGTAGGCATATGCATACTAGGACGTGTGTGTGTGTGTGTGTGTGTGTGTGTGTATGTGTGTGGTCAGAGGAAAACTGTCAGTGCCAGTCTTCCTTTTCTGCCTTCTTTGTGGCACGCTTTTGTTGTTGTTACTTGTAGCCACGAAAGCCCACCTAACTGGTCCATCATGTTTGAGAGATTCTCCAGTCTCTGCCTCCCATCTCACCAAAGGAGTGACCTAACTCTGTCTTTCTACCACAGAAGCTTCTTTTGTTTGTTAAATAAAAATAAAAAATAAAAAAAGAATCGTTGGATACTAACAGTAAAGGCCTATGTGAATGGGAGAGCTCTACAGCCTGTTGCCTTGGATCTTTTTGGTGGTGGAGTTATGAAGTAAAATCTGTATAGGGGAGACCCTGGCTGCTTGATTTCCATCTCTTTAAACTACCAACTACTGGGCTTCTGCGCACCATGCCCATGAAGAGGAATAGTGAGGTATAAGCTGATTCCCCAATCTAATTGTCAGATGCTTTCTGCAAGGAGCAGAACTGCGAAGCTCCCTGACTTTTGTATGGGAAGGAAAGGTGAAGAGAAGGGAGGGAGGGGGGAGTGAAAGGAGGTACTGTAATAGCTTCCGTAGGATCCCAGTTACACCTGTCCATCCTAAAGAAGTGGGATCCCCAGAGACACCTATCTCCCTGGCTAGGTAGAAGTACAGGAAAAGGAAAGAGGTTCAGTTTGCATTTAGAAAATGTAGGCTCTTGTCACTGGGCTTGCAGAGGAGCGTGTGGTTGTGCAGTCCCAAATGTATTGTGCAAATTCCCATTTTCTCTCCTTCATTCTGACTTCGCTGTGCCCCCTGTTCTTTTTATTTCCCCTTTGAATTTGCATTAAATTCATTATCTGCTCTTAAGGGAGAGAGGTTCTCCAGGGTTTAATTGAGATGTAAGACACCACAAATAAGAAGATGGGGGAGGAGCTCTCCATCCCTTTGTGGGACTAAACCATCTCTCAAGTGTTTTCTTCACTTCTTGGAGAAAACATACCTGTCTCCTCCAGGAAGCTCTTGTCTCAGAGACCTTTATTAACTTGATCTTTGGGAATGCTGTTTTAATTTTTTTCTATAATCATCACACAAATTTGATCATGATAATCTCTGGGAAGAACATAAGTGAACCAATGGCCTCATTAACTCCAGTGCTCTGGGAATGGTGTTCATCAGAGTAGGTGCCCTCACCCCACGGTGGCCCAGACCTCTTTGTGTGTGCCTTAATGCAGTCCCCTATGGGAGATGGGCATTGTTTCCTTCCGGGATGTTTAAATGGCCTCCTACATCCCACTCCCTTACCAAATAATAGAAGAACTTGAAAGGTCCCAACCTTAGCACTGGAGACCTCTGATATATGGGCCTTTCCCACCTTTCTTTCATGACATCAAGACTTCAAACTGCTAAGCTTTGGGCAATACCTAGGGTCAGTCAACATCAAAATGTATGGCTCAAATGTGTAATTACAAGTACTGTTTTGCTGAACTGTAAGGGGCCCTTTGAAGCTCACATGTTAATTTTAATTTAACATACAGAATGGCAAAGATAAATGGGTTTATCCAAAACACATTTAATAACAGATTTTTTGAGTCAGTTATTAATTTTATTTAAGTGGTTCCTTTTTTTTAATCTTTATAAACTGTGAACCTCAAGAGGAAGCAGAGTTTCATGCAATGCCTTTTATTGATGGCCTGCTATGTGCCAAGAAAGGTGTTAAATGTTTTCAAATGCTTCCTCCTTTATCCTGATCTTACAGACAAGCAAAAGGGAGGTGTGAAGAGGTGAAGTTTCTCACCCAGCTGGAAAGTGGCAGAGTCATTCGCAGATCTGCCTCGGCTAAAAATTACTTCATGGAACTCTTTGAAAACTAACTTCTTGGGAGCTGTATGCAGCTTCTCGGTTGACCTTGTTCCTGCTATCCTGGAACAAGGAAGCTATTATTCCTTTTTGGGGAGACGGTGGGTTCTTGGACAAGGACTGGTCCTGGATGGTGCCCAGGACCATATGTGGTACACATAAGTGTATCTTCATCTTATGTCTGGGTAAGAGATCTCTCTCCTTTGGTTTTGGAGAAACTCATCTCTTGGTTATGACAAGGGTGAACGGGGTCCACGTGAAAGGGAAGTAAGCAAACAAGGGCATCTCTGGAGATGGTGTGGATATGGCTTGAATGTCCCTGAAGGATTCACACATTAACAGAATCCCCATGGTGGAGGATAGTTTAATGACAAAATTTGTCTATGGTGCTCAGTAGTGGACCCTTGGGAAAGCAGTTAGGGTCGGATAAACTCATTAGGGTGGATATCTCATGGTTTGTTGCCTCAAGTTTTATAAGAAGAGGGAGACAGCCTCCCCCAGGCACACTCCATGCACTTCCGCTCGCTGGTCCTTTAGGTCTCTATCAGCACTAAGGCTATCATCACCAGGTAAGGCCCCTGGACCTTGTATATGTGGATCTGTAAGATAAATTAAACTTATTTCCTTTATAAAGTAGCCTCCTCCAGGTACTTTATCATTATGAAAGATGGATTTACCCCACCTCTCCTTGGAACTCTCTCAGCTACAGTGATGGAAGAGGCTACGCATTTTTAAAGTAACATATTTCTAACTCTTGAGACATTTTGTATGAATTTTCACCAACACCTATAATTTATAATGCATTGAACTCGAATGCAGTGTAAAACATTGCCTTTCCATACATGTTGAGTCCCCATGGCATGCTGGGTAGTATGATCCATGCTTCACATTCACAGAGCAATGAGTACTGTCTTGTAGGGAAAGAAGACTCAGGAACAAAAGCCTATGAGACCCGACAATCCACAGCAAAGCAAGCAGAAAGCACTGACTCAAGGGGAGCTTAAGCTGGGCAGAAGTCGCTGAAGCCAAGGCTTAAAGCTGTTCATAGCAGTTGTTCCCATTGAAAAGTAGGGGAATCTCACTATTTTAAAGAAAACATTCTACTTCTATGTTATCAGTATCTCATCACAACTAGGAAATCCATATGAAAGAAAGCATACAATATTTGCCTTTTTGAAATCATCTTAATTCACTTTATATGATCATCTCTAGGTGTTTCCATTTTCCTACAAAGGATGTAACTTCCTTCTTCTGTATAGCTGAAAATAAATTCCACTGTGTCCAGATACTATGTATATATAGCACCCAGCAAAAGGAACATCTAAAAGAACAGCAACAACAATAAAAACCCAAACAAAAAGCTCACTTTAATTTGGTTGCTATACTTTTAAATTCTTTTCAGTTAAAAACACCAACTTTGTGTGTGTGTGTGTGTGTGTGTGTGTGTGTGTGTGTGTGTCTGTCTGTCAAAGGGTACATATGTAGGTCAGAAGTCAACTTGTGGGAGTCTGTTCTCTTCTTCCACAATGTAGGTCCCAGGGACCGAACTCAGGTTGTCAGCCTTGGCAGCAAGCATCTGTACCTGCTGAGGCATTCTGCATAGCCTCTTTTAGGATTTTTTTGATACAGGCTTTCTCTGCACAGCTTAAGGTAGCCTGGAATTTACTCTGTAGCCCAGGCTCACCTCAAACTCATTATCCTACACTGCTAGATTTACAGTTGTGCTCCACCAAGCCTGACTCAGTTTGCTTATCTTCAGGGCTCTGAAAACCGTACACATGGCCAGAGTAGCTACAATAGGATTCTGGCCTTGGCTGTGCGATTCAAGACGAGAAACAGAACTTTTGAAAGCTCCTCTTTCTCTTTGTACAGTACTCTTTGTACAGTATTAGTACAGTACTCTTTGTACAGTATTAGCATCTTTACAATTAGGGTGTTGTAAGGATTAGCTAGGGCTAAAAGCTACCATTTTTTGAATGTATGAAATAAATTTCCTTAGGAAATAATGTATGCATTGTAATCCATTTAATAAATTTTACTATTAGTTTATTTGGTTTCCAGTTAATGGCACATAAAAATCTATCTATTTGAATTGCAAAAATCAAGCTGGTTTGAATTAAGGAGGTGTGAAAAACTCTTGGGTTCAGAAAATATGTAACACTTCCATCAATTAAAAGTAAGTGAAATGTGTTAAAAATAATGGAAAGTTCATGTTGAATTGAACTGGCTTGCTTCATGAGCTTATATTTTTACAAAGCTCTGTGAAACACATCTGAAACAGTGCCCATTATAGAATCTGTGTTAATTGTTATTATCCACATAAAGTTCACATGATTAAGAAAAGTTTGTAATTATGCCAACCAGAAATGCACAGTACCTGCCTTTAACTCCCCCCACTCCCGGATTTATTTTTGGTCCTGAAGACTGATGTTCACCTTGGCAAACAGAATGTGTGCTAAATTGAAAATTTCCTCCAAGTGCCCTGGAGACTTCAAACAGCAGATTTCTAAAATTGCAGGGTATTTAGGCTTATTGGACACAACTTTCTTTGTTCTTGCCTTTGTCACGAGTGAAGATTGTTTCTGTACTTACCCTCACTCTCGTCACAATCTTAAATATCACTGTGCTAGAAGGCACTGCAATGTTAATTAAAAGAGCAGTCTAATTATTTACCCTGGTTGGTTCACACAAACCTCTGCAGTATAATCAGTGGACTCCCTGAAGGGGCTTCATGATATTTCAGCACGGAGTGGGAAAGTTTGGCACTGATTTGAACTCAGCTAACATGTAATGAAGTCTGACCTACAATTCACCTTTAGGTCACCAGATCAAATAGAACTTATCTGGGCAATGTCCGAAGGTATGTGCTGTTATTGACTGAGCTGGTGGGTGGCACACTGAGAACACTTTCCAGTTACCTCCCAGAGCCTCAGAGAACCTTCCGCGTGTTTCTGAGGGACGGAGGGAAAGCAGAGGGCAGCCAGACAGGTCATTCCCTTTTTGACAGACTCCAAGACAAGCCCACAAGGTAAGTTTGAGGACAGCTCAGATGGCTGGGAGTGTTTCATGACAATCTCTTCCTGCAGCTGGCCTGAACACTAACTACTGTTGCAGGGTGTGCCTGGGGCTGAGTCATCAGGCAAAGTGGCCCTCTGGAAGTGAGCCACAGATGCTTCCAGGCCAAGCACAGAGGTCAGCAGTGTCCTTAAAACCTCTGTCCTTGGACTTCTCTGGAATAATGAGGTAGAAGTACCTTACTGAAGGACACCCAAAGGATCCTGGGGTCTCCTCTGAAAGTATATTTTGGAAAAAACAGGCTCTATCAACAGTGACTTAAAGATCTAGGATGACCTGACTCCATTGTAAACATACATCAGGGCCAAAGGTCTACTTAATTTGCATTATGGACTAGGTGGGTCCAAGAAAGAAGCAAATAGCACCCAAACAACTCTACAGTAAAGCAGACGAGTTTGGTTAGTAGGGAACAATAATTATATGAAATAACAAAGAACATTAGATAGTGAAAGCTAGGAGAACAGGAGTGGGCCAAGTGTACGTTTACTGAGAGGCATAGTGAGGCTTCAGAAGAGAAGGCTAGACATGGAAGAGAGCGTTGAACATGCTGCACACTCCTTTGACATATGGAGATGTGACAACATATTTATACTTACATAGATGCTTTGACACAGAGATGGCAATTCATCTAGGTAATGAGGCAAGACTATGGATTTGATCTGACCTTCCAGATCTAACTCTGTCTGCAGTTTTAGCTGAGTAAAGCCAGGACCCCAGAGTGGAAATTGACTAACTCTGTTTCATAACCCCACAGGCACTGGGAGTCAGGAAGGTCAACCGAGATGCAAAACAAGTGAGTGGAGGACGCATAGATGGGGCCTCCCTTGGGTGGTCTGAACAGGAGGAAAGCCACGTTAGGCTCTCCCTGCTACAGGTAACAAGCAGGACCTAGGCAGCTTGTGACTCTGACTCCCAGACAGGAATAGTGGCGTGGGGGCATAAAGTCAAACAGAAAGGCTTTATTTCATAATGTGTTGGCATTCATATTGGTGAATTAGATGGACTGTTGATAGAAGCTCGTAGAAAACATCCCCAAACACACCATCCTGTCCCAGTAAGGAATTAGTCATCCATCCGTTTCCCTAAAGCAATATCTCTAGAGTTCTTCTGACTACTTGCCTTTTGCTGGGATTACAGAGACAACACACTCTGGATCCTACAGAGATTACAGTCAAATGAAGTGTCCCAAGAGGGGCACACTTGCTGCCAAGCATGTGGGGATGTGAACAAAGGAGACACCCTTCAGGTGCGCACTATGAGCTTTCTTCTGTCTCTCCACACATCCACAGTTCAGTAAGTTGTGAGTCAAACCCCATGCGTACTATATTCCCTCTCATTGAAATTCACTGAAGGCTCCAGGAAGTCCTGGAAAATTACTTGCTTAGCCCAACACTTCCCAAGTAGGGTTAAGGTCAAACGCCTTTGTGCAGGTAACAGGCTGCTCATCTTGTTGACCAGTTTGGAAACACCTTTTGAGCTAAGTCTGAAGCTTCTGCCAGACTGATCTCTTTAACCAAAAGGCACCTTTTGAACTCCTCTGATCATTGTTATTTCTGCCCCTCTTCCCCTTTGGACCCATCATAATTACTTTTGCTCTCTTTTCAATTTTACCCAGCTCTAATGCCCTCTCCTTCACAAAGCCCATACCGATTACCCCAGATTAGGCTCCTGTTGCTATGCTCCAGCCACTGAAGGCAAATTTTAAGTAGATCACTTAGTATTTATTTAGTTATCATCCAATGCTTATGTAGGACTAGTCTGTGCTCTTTTCACCATTTATGTTTGTAATGTTTCTCTTTCCACCTTTACAATGATTATATTAGCTTATAAACCTGAAGGACTTACATGGTGAAAATAGAATTTTTTTTTTTAGTAGAAATGTTTTTATTACTTTCCTGATCATTGTGATCAGGTGTCTGTCAGGAAACAACTTACCGCAGGTAGGCTTCATTTGGCTTCAAGTTTACAGCCTACAGATCCTTACAGGGAAGTCTAAGTTAAGCAAATAACTTTGCAGAACTTTCTGGAGCCCTTAGTGAAATTCAGCCAGAGGAAGGGTTTCATCAATCGTGGTGGGAAAGCACAGTAGCAAGAGTGCTGGCCCCTTGGTCACATTGTATCCTCAGTCTGAGTGGGGTTAGGCAATAAAATCTTAAAGCTTGCCCTCAGTGACTCATTTATTTCGATGAGCTTCCATATCTGTAAGGCTTATAACCTTTTAAACAGGGCTACCAGGCAGGACCAAGCATTCCAGCCTATGGGGCATATTTCACATTCAAACCACAGCACAGAATTGGGAAGGAATTTCATGCTTGGGAGATGCCTCCGTCCATAAAGTGCTTTTGGCTTCCTAAGAGACTGTCCTTGTCTTTAAAAATGAAGGAGGTTTGTCAGATGGATCTGCCCTTCCATATTGTAATAGTAAAACCCACAGGCAAACAAAGAATTAGTCCAAAGCACCAGGACTTCCAGGTCAGCGTGACTGTTGGGTTTTGTGTGAAAAGATGCCTAGTTCCTGCTCTGGCTAGCATGTGTACACGGTAGACGTAACCTGGATGTCTCAAACATGCAGTCATAACTCAGAGGCTGGGGAGACTCAACTCTCCAGGCGGTCAGCCCAGTGGGGAGGTGTGGAACAATCTTTTTACAGGAAGGAGAGCTGCTGTAACAGACACTTGATGGCCTAGGCATGGTGATTGGGGCCATCCTGGAGATGAGTGGGATTGGTTAGGGAACACCTGAGGATAAGAAGTGAGGGAAGAGAGCTGAGGATAGAATCTTAACAAATATAAAGAGCCAAAGTCTAAAAGAGGAGCTTCCAAGAAGGTCCCAAGACCCACCAAAGGTCCTACACCTGAGACAGCATAGTGATGAAGATGCACAGCTCTAGAATCTATAGCAATGGGTGTTTAATCTTGATTCTACCATTTATACTTCTATTTCCTTGTCCATATGGTTTGGACATTCCTTATATTTTTTCTCTTTTCTTTTCTCTGCTCCTCTTCCTCCTCCTTCTCTTCCTCCTCCTCCTTCTTCTTTTTCTTCTCCTTCTTCTGCTTTTTCTACTGGTGTATGTATGTGCAGTGCAGCATTATGGGATATGAATCTATATGTGTATGCATATATGGGAGAGCCAGAGGCCAATTCTGTTATTAGATTTTACCTACCTTTTATTCAGTCTTTCTTTTTTCTTCCTTCTTTCTTTCTCTCTCTTTCTTTCTTTCTTTCTTTCTTTCTTTCTTTCTTTCTTTCTTTCTTTCTTTCTTTCTTTCTTTCATCTAGTTACTGAGATGGGATCCCTTACTGTTCTGGCACTGGTCTCACTGGTCTTATTTTCCAGGAAGCTAGGTTGGCTGGCCACTGAGCCACAGGGTTCTGCTTGTCTTTACTTTCCCCTTCACCCATCCCAGACCTGGAACTAAACTCTTGGACACCATGCCCAGCAATTTTTACCTAGCTTCTAGAGATCAAACTCAGGGCCTCACCCATACATGGCAAGCGTTTTACTGACTGGGCTGTCACCTCAGCTCTAAGTTAGCCTTTCTAGATGAATGCTGTACTTTAAATCTTTAGCACAGTACCTCAACCTTTAGTAGGTCCCAGGTAAGATAGGAAGAGCAGGAGGAGATCTGGAGCCACACATAGCTATGGGGGCTAAGAGAGATGGAGCCAGTCATTAAGAAACCATTTAACTTGGAGCCCTTGGCAGCGTGAGCAGAGGGAGCCACATCTCAGCTAGCTGTCTGAATGGGATCTTTTGTAACTCTACACAGCCCACAGCTCACAGTGGCCATGCCCTCGCCCTCGGGTAATGTAAGGAAAGGTGTTTTCCTGCTTCTCCTGCAGGACAGGTGCTTGACTGATACAATTTAGGGTCTCAAATTCCACAGCTTAATTGTTTGTTCTACCCACCAGTTAGCCCAGCTCAGAACACCTGTGAACTAAGTTCTTTTGATGAACCAGAGCCTGTCTTTTATTAAGCTCTTTGCAAGCAGTCAAAATAAGACCAAATGTCCATATGCCCCGACACATCCACATGGACAAGAAATAAGCCCTCACAGTTGGTACTTAAAATAGCCATCAGATCCTTGGGCTTTGGAAAATATGGTCATGCAGTTAATGTAACCAGAGTTAGATATGAAATCAAATGAAATATTTTATATGTGTAGAAACTTGCCTACACACACACACATAAAATTCCCTATTAGTTGTACGTGAGGTTTATCCATGTTGAATCGATAAAAAATGATTTAGAACGGATGGCTCCCAACAGCTGGTTGCGCTTTCAGTCTTCCATAAAGAAGTTAAAATTAATTTTAATATGTTGATGGTGCTTATTGATGATAATATTCATAATAAATATCCATCGGAAAAATTCTCTGGCATATCTATGTGACAGAAAGGTCAGGAGTGTTAATGACGATCACCATACAAAATGCAATTCGGTCAATTACTTTAATTAAATCTAAAACTACTTTATGTCTTCTCATTTATATAGTAAACTGATGGGGGTGGGAAGGGCAGCATCTTTATCTGGCTCCTTTTAAAGTCCAAAGTTGGGGGTGGGCTCTCGGGTGGTGCTTTAAGATTTGTAGCTCTTGTGTTTCTTTTGGAATATTTGAAGTAATTATGGGCCTTAAAGTAACATTCTTGCTATAATAAGAAAGAAAAGGTGGCGATTTCCTCTTGAATGCATTTTACAGAAAGAGAGCTTTGCCTCTGCAGACACTAATCTTGTATTTAACACACTGGGTGATACAGGCTACAGCCAACATTCCAGGGTAAATGGCAGAAATGTCTGTGTTTCTTTCATTACATAGTTGGGGATCAGAAGAGAAAGAACATAGCTATTTGAATTCTTTACAACCTCAGAGGCCCAAGAGTTTAACATTCGCTTGGCATTTTGCTACACAAACTGCTCTTTCATGAATGGTGGGGTCCTACAGAACTTTGTATTCCTTTTATGTTGTTAAACTTGGGAATTGGAAAAGTAGACACTTTAAAAGAAGGCATCAGGCCTGGAGAAATGTCTCACTAGTGATTCCTCATCCCCTACACAGAAGTGGGGCAGATGTGGCAGGTGCCTGTAATCTCAGCCCTTGGGAGACAGAGCCTGGGGATTACTCAAGACAGGCTGGCTAGCTAGACTAGCTGGAATCAGCAAGCTCCAGAGTTCAGTGAGTGACCCCATCTCAATAAGTAAGGTAGAAAGCAATCAATTTAGCCATTCAATTTCAAATGTGAGTCTCCACACCCATGCACACATACTTACACATGTACCCATGGACAGGTATACCGTGTATACATACATATGTAAACAAATCAATGGGAATCAGTCAACTAATACAAAACTTCATTCGATTTTCAATAGTTGCATAGTGCTCAGTAGCATTACAATCAAATCATGCAAAGTCTTGCCTGGACCTTCACAGGGATTGCACTCTCAACTGAAGGAAGTGATAAACATGCAAACAAACAAACAAACAAGAGACCCTGAACAGTGTCAGATAGTAGTAAAGACTATGAGGGATAAAAAAAAACATGGCCAAAAAAAAAAAAAAAAAAAAAAAAAAAAAAAAAGCTCTGTATGTCTCCCTGACTGTCCTAGTTCTGTATAGAAAACACCAGATGAACATGTACCTGTGTGGATCATTGTGATTTAACTATATCTTTAACTGGATAATTAAATATCCAAAAAGCTTCAGAATTTGAACCCTTTGAAGCACCATCATGGCACCACCAGCCAAATCTTCTACTAGTCTGACTTCACATATTGGGGCAGAGTCAAAATTCATGCGCACTAAAAGTATTATGTACAACATCTTCAGTCTGTGTGAATAAAGTATATCTGAAACATAAATGACTTTTATGTTTACAACTGAATCCCACCTGAAGATATCCCATTGTGTATATGCCAATATTAGAAAACATAATCAAACTGTAAACCTGAAACAATTCTGGCTCCAGGTATGTGGTCACGTGACACTCAGTCTGCCATGGGGACGAGAATGACTGACGGAGGGGTTCTTTGGTGTTGTCAAAGGATGCCTCTCTAGGAAGGCCATATTTGATGAGGTGCGTGCAATGATCTTATCTAATTTCCTAAATCTAAGTGGTAAGCATTACTAGTCCCATTTTGCACATCAGTTATGTGTCTGTATGTGTTCAAAGCCTGCACTGCCAGAGGAATTAGCTTAAGCTACTTTTGGAATGAAAAAAAAAAAAGTCACTCAATCATAGTCAAACTGCTCAGTGACAAAGGAAGAGAAAGAACGCTGAAAGTATGAAGGGAACCTTAGATTCGTCGGTAGGACGAACAGCTGCCTTCCTACCAGAAGCATAGAGGCCAACAGTGCAACTTTTCCCATAGTGGCCAGGAAGACAGAAAGACAGTGTATAAAGCATTCCATCTTAGGTACAGTTATCCAGCAAAATTAGACAAGAAATACAGCTAAGGCCAGTGAAGAAGGAGGAAAGAAAAGAAAAAAAAAAAAAAAAAAAAAAAGAACCATCAGGGCAAGAGACTGGCTCTGAAAGAGGCATTAACATGAGTCCTTCATGCAGAGAAAAAAGGGCAGCAGCAAGTCCTTAGTAATGGGTACACAAAGATATGTGGGTAAAGTATGAAAATCAGGGTTAGTGAATCTTTGTAAATCTTTTATTTTATTTAGAAGCAAGAGCTATTCAACTGGCATATTTGTGTGAGTATGTAGGTTATGACTATAACTGCAGAAAGAAGGTGGAGGAGACAGAGCCACATTGTAGCACTGTTGTTATAATATGATTGCATTCAAGTTGGTATGGGCATAAACTACATTGTTGTAAGTTTTTGTTTATAACACTCAGGATCTTTACTAAGAAAATAAACTAAAACCAACTATGACAGTATTAAAATATCATACTACAAACTATCTCTTACAAAAGGAGTGGAAATTAGGAAAGAAATAGAAAATAATGAAAATATATAGAAGACACATAGAAGAAATGACAGACAGAAACATGAATTGATAAGTAGTCAACATACATGTAATATCCAGTCTAATTAAAATGCAGAGATCATCAAATGTATTACAAAGATAGTTCAAAGGAAAAGGTACAGTTCTTAGGACTTAGCTCGGTGGTAGAACACTTGTCTAGCAAGTACAAGGTCTTGGGTTTAATCCCCAGTTTCAGAAAAAAGCAAGCTTTACCTCAATCTATTCTATAACAGACAAATTTTACATTCAAGGAAACAATAGATCAAAATTAGAAACACAGAAAAATTTATCAGGCAAATAGTAACCAAAGGCCAGTGAGAGTGACTCTACTAATTTGGAAGATATTGATAGTAAGACAAAAATTGTTACTAAAGAAGAGGATAGAAACTTAATAATAATGAAAAAGATCAAAGAGAAAGACATTGTCATTATAAGCATATATGTGCCAAGGCTGGGAAGGAAGAAATAACACATCTCCACTTAAAAATGATACTATCTCATTCATAGACAATCTCGAGCAATCAATTTAAATTTTCTTAGAGTTAATAAATGAGTTACTGAGGTTCCAGAATACAACATCTATATGCAAAAATTATTTTTATTTTTGACACATCAGCAATAAGGCATTGGAAAATGCAATTAAGAAAACAATTCGATTTACTGATGTAAAAAAATAGCAAAACACTTTAGAATAAGTTCAACAAACCATATACATTGTTCAGATACTGAACACCACCAGACTCACAGAAACAAGTTAAAACTCTAGATAGATGGAAAGTCATCTTGACCTGGAAGAGTTAATATTCATCTGCAGTCAGTGCAAACCCTTTCAAAATCCCTGCTGACTTTTTCTTGCAGTAATAGGCTGATCCTAAAGAGTTAATGGTGGTCTACAGGATCCAGTGTAGGTAAAACAAAACAACCCTGAAAACGAGCAAAATTTAAAACTATCAGTAACTTTAGCGCAGTCAGGAAAGTAGGCACTCAGCATAAAGGTGAACTTTGGAATCACTAGAATTGAACTGAGCATCGAGAAATTAATTCTTTTCCAGTTAACTGATTTTGGACAAGGGTGCCAAGTCAAGTTGGTGCAAGAAAATATCCCAAAATGCGATACTGGGCAACTGAATGTCTATTTGCAAAAGAATAAAACAAGACCCCTATCCCATGCCATCTTCAACAATAGCCTCAAGATGGATCAAAGAATTAAAAAATGTAGGAGCTAATGCAGAATTAAGCAATAGTTTTCTAGTTATGATACCAAAACCAATGAGAAAAAATAATGTAAGTCTGACTTTATTGAAGTTACTAAGAAACCTTTATGCTGCAAAGTACCATCAAGAAAGTGAAAGCACAGGTCACTGTGCAGAACAGTATTTTCAAGTCATATATCTGATGAGGAACTTTCAGGCAGAGTTTAAGATGCCTCTCAAAATCAAACAATAAAGACACTTATTCACTGAAAAATAGGCTTTGAGAGGCTGAGGAGATGGTTCAGTCAGCAAAACCTTTACCATCTAAGAGTGGAGCCTGGACTTTGAGCTCCCGAATCCATATAAAAAGCCAGGAATGACAGCAGGTACTCAGTGTTTGGGGTGTTCAGATACGCTGATCTCTGGAACTCACCAGGCAGTCAATCTGGCCTAACTGACAAGCTCTGAGTGCAAGAGAGGCCCTGTCTCAAAACACACACACACACACACACACACACACACACACACACACACACACA
>OU015752.1:90391079-90413737 GCA_907169655.1 Acomys percivali
ACACACACACACACACACACACACACACACACACACACACACACACACACAAGACAAAGTGGATGGTGCCTGGGTAACAACACTCTAGGTTGATATATGGGCACATGCACTTTTACACACACACAAGGGCCTTGTGTACTAGTATTTAAGTAGATCCTTTTCTATGAAGAAAATGTAGAAATTACCAAGAAGCACCTAAAAAGATGGCCAGTATCACAAGTCTTCAGGAAAACGCAAGAAAAACCACAATGACATCTCACTGTACACACTCACTAAGGCGGTGAAAACAGAACATAGATGGTAACAAGACTTAATGAGGCGAGGAAGTGACACCCCCGTGCACTGGGGGTGGGGGTAAGAAATATTGCAGCCACTTTGGGAGACAGTGTTTCAGTTTCTCAAAACACAAAACATGGAGTTTTCATAGGATGTGGTAATTTCACACTTAGGCATATACTAGGGAGGACTGAAATCTGACCTACACAAAAAGAGCTTCAAGACTCTTGCCAGACACATTATTCAAGGTGACAAAGGTGGGAGCCACTCAAACACTGACCAACTGGTGATCACATAAGCAAAGTATGCTACCTCCGTGCAATGGATCATATTGGGGCATAAAAAGAAATGAGCTACTTGTATGATATATGGACCAACCTTGAAAACATTATCTACTTTGTGAGAGAAGCTGGACACTTAAGACGTTACAGATAAATAATATACATAAATCTCCATTTACATGAAATGCGGAGAACAGACAAATCTACAGAGACAGGAAGTAGGTGACTAGTTTGCTGTGATCAGGAGGAGAGAATACAGGGATTGCTAGTTTACACAGGTTCTGGGATTACAGACGCTGTACCCTGTTCCAAGTGGTGAATTTCTTTAAGACACGATAACTGGCCCAGTTCAAAAATTGCCCACTAATACCCCATTTCCTCCTGTCATTTTTTTTTAAGATAGAAGGCCTTGACCTGAAACATATTTCCTGGCAGCTCTTGCAGGTAGGTGTAGACATTTGTCTTCACTATATCAAAACTTAAAAGGAGATTGCTGGTCCTTTACCTCCTCCTCCTCCTACTTTAAGTCGGCCGAAACACATGCATGGGAGGACTGAGCTATCTCTGAGTAAGGTAGTCAAGAACAACAGACCAGAGTTTGTGCTGCGGTGCCAACAAGGCGGCCAGAGCAGTGGTCTCTCTAAGACCAGAGAAAACAAATCCTCCAGCATGCATCAGCCATTGGCACTTTAAAGTAGTCCAATCATTCTAACTTACAGGATAACATCTTTGGCTTCCCGATCATTAAAACTATATGTAGTTTTTTTTTACCCCCTTTGGATCTATGCTCAATAGTTTCAGATGAACAGCGAAGGGCGTTAGGGTAAATGAACGTAGTCTTTTCCTTCTGGGACCTGAAAGTATAGGGGAGAATTTTGTCACGTGTGCCAACAGCTTAGAATACAGGGAAAAACAAGAAGAGAGACTTGCATGATGTGTGTGTGTGTGTGTGTGTGTGTGTGTGTGTGTGTAAAGCACAGGGTAGATGTCCAAGCCAGAAGCCTGCACTTGGAAACCATGAAAGAGCTGAGAGATGGAGTTCTGGGCTATGCTACAGTCATAATTAGCTTCCCATACCAACTCTCAGAGGGCACTTCAACTTTTTTTATTTTTAAGTAATCATCTAGTTTTTTAAATATCAAAGAATTTAAGATTAGTTTTACTGTTAGTGTTTCTATGAGTAAGAAAGACAGTGGTAATGATTTCCTTTCTTGTGTGTGTGTGTGTGTGTATTTGTGAAGGCATGTGTGTTCGTGTGTGTGCAGATGCATGTACAGGTACATGAATAGGTAAGTTGGAGGCTTTGCTCTTGAGGACATGTTCACCCTGCTTTTTGAGACAGAGTCTCTCACCCAGGGCTTAGCAATTTAGGCTGCACTGACTCACCAGCGAGGCTCAGGGGTTCTCCCACCTCTGCCTCCCCAGTGCTGAGATTGCAGCCAGCATACCTGGCTTCTTACAAGGGAGGTTAGGAGCCATCACAGAGCCTCATGTCTGTAAAGCAAACACCTTAGCCACCCCCACCATCTCCCTAATTCCTGTCTTCATTTCTCATACCTGTTAGAAAACAGCCCAGCTCTAATCAGCACAAAATGAAGTCATGGCGCAGAATCAAACGTAAGAGCATAGGAACGAAAATGAGCTATGATGTCATCTTCACCTGCTGCACATGGCTTTTCTGGCTAGCTGATAATCAGTTAGTTGAAGGTTATGCTTTTCCTCCAGGAATATTAACTTAGAGTTATCTGAGTGCCAGTTTGGCACAAAGACATGCTTATCTTTTTTGTAGCAAATCATTATTTTCAAACTTTAAGATGATGTTAGAATTACAGAAAAGTGCCAAGTGCCACCGGAAAATTTTGATATATTTCCTTCCAGCTCGTCCCAACATTAGCCTTTTATGACAATCATGATACTAAGAAAATAAGTACAATTAAGTACTATGAATTAAGCTCTAGGCTTGATTAGATTTCACCAACATTCTCCTCTTGTCTCCCTTTTTTTTTCCCCTTTTTTGTCTTTTCCTTCTCTTCCTTTTTCTCTATTTCTTTCTTTTTCTGTTTTAAGATTTAGTTCAGTGTCTAAAATTGCCGGTAGTCTTTAAAGTTTAATACCCACCTTTGTCAGGGTTGGCAAACATGAAAAAGGCTGGAATGAGAGCTATGGAGTAGCCATCTGTGACCAGGTGGGTGATTAATGAAACCCTAGGTTTGTCAAGGAGATGATTGTAGGGAACTAACATTAAAGAGCCCCAGAACTCATGAAGAACTGCGTCCTATGGAAGAAGACATTTATCCCATCATCAGGCCAGGAGATATTGCTGAGCACGGGTCATATCATTGACACACTGTCAGGCACCAAAGTGTGACAAGTGTCCATTCAACCCTGGCTTGCTGGCAGTTCCAGCCTCATAAGTCTCATCAGTGAAGCCCAGCATTGGCTCTATGATACCAACTTCTGCCCTCTGTTAGACTTCCTCAGTAAAGATCCCATTGCAGGCTTGAAAGAGTTAATGTGCTGAAGATTTCTTCCTCCCTTCCCCCTCCAGGCCTGGGAGCCCTGCACCAGCTCTGTCCAGCCTGACATGCATTAGCCTCCTAGTATGTATTTTCTTTTCCTGTCTGTTTATCTCTCTGTTTTCTGTAAAGCCTCCTAAACCATAGCCACATCTTCCAAGATCTTTGACAGTGTTATAAATTTCATTAAGAAGATAGAACCTTACGGGGCAATTAACTCCAAAAGTGGCACAAAGCAAGAGCCAGGAGATACTGGCGGGTGGTACTTAGCTCTGAGCTCTGAAATTGAGATAAGCCCTATCCACCCCGGGTTGTGTTTAATGTTCACTGCCGCTTCCACACCACTGCTACAACCTCGCGGTCACCGTGCTAACACTCCTCAATATCTATTACAATTAGTTTTTGATTAAGAGGCCTAACATGGCTTTTGAAGCTTTTTATGTTGTGTCAAATGGCCGGTGATGGAGTGAGCCGTGCAGACACCTCCCTGTAACAAAGTGTATTGTAAAAGGTTTCAAGTGAACTATTTTATCATCCTAATGGAAACCAGATGACTCGGACTCTCCCCTTAATTTCAACTATTTACTGAAGAGTCCTTGTTTTGAATTACTGAAAGATTTATTCTGAAATGATGACCTCGTGCATTAAGAATCACTAATAACAGCCATTGGAAATTTGGGAAAGCTTTTAAAGATAGCCCAAGAGGTTTTTGCAGCGGGCTAATCCTCATTCATTTTCTCCTAAGGTTTTTAAGAGAGCAAATGCCTTTGCCCTTTTCTGGCATTTAATTATTATTCTAATTATTGTTTATGAGGATTTTCTTTGTCTCACCCCTGCTTTTCCTGCCAAGGTTTCAATCCATAATCTTGATCTCTTACCTAAGAG
This sequence comes from Acomys percivali, assembly GCA_907169655.1. NCBI lineage: Eukaryota > Metazoa > Chordata > Mammalia > Rodentia > Muridae > Acomys > Acomys percivali. Next base: position 90,395,038 of record OU015752.1, read on the forward strand.
AAAGGTCATGGGTGCTTTTTTAAAGAAAGAGAAACTTTGTTTAGTTATGTAAGATATAATCCCACATGAGTTGAAAATACAGGCAAAGTTTGTAAAGGTTTAGATGGAACAGAGAAAAACAACCAAACACAAATAATGCGGCTCTGGAAGTGGCTTTCCAAGTAGAGGGCTTGTCATGCAAGCTTGAAGACCTGAGTTCAATTCCCCTAGAACCCCCAAGTATAAAAGATGGGTGCTATGGTGCATGGCTGTAATCAAAACACTGGGAAGAGAGAGATTAGATCCTTTGGACTTGATGGCCCATCTGGATTTAGGTACGTTGGTATGCTACAGATTGTGTGTTTCAGTTAGCTAGAAAGTGATTGAGGAAGAAGACACATGATTTCAAACTCTGGCCTCTACACATACTGCACATATATCCATAAACACACACAGGCACATATTTGTGAACTATAAGATGTATTTGTAAATAGAATGAAGATGATTTGTAAATGGGATATAAATAACTTGTAAAGTAGATAAGAGCTGCTGGTTAAGATTGTTTTTTGTTTGGTTTTTGTTTTTGGAGACAGAGTTTCTCTGTGTAACCTTGGCTATCCAGGACTCACTTTGTAGTCCAGGCTGGCCTTGAACTCACAGGGATCTGCTCGTTTCTGCCTCCCTGAGTGCTGGGATTAGAGGTGTGTACCATCACACAAGTAATTTCAGTTGGCAACTAGTTCTGTACACTCGGGGGTTACAGTGTAGTGTTTGAGTCCATCTATCCAACGTTATCTAGTCATTAGATAACTGCATCAGCACTCTGGTAACTTGTGTTTCTTTGTGTAGGAAGCATTCAAAGTCCTCTCTGCTGTCTATTCTGAATCACACAGTGGATTGTTATTCACATAGTGCTACAGCTCGGGTGTTCATTGTGCCCCATACTCAAAGCCCATGTGTTAAAGGTCTGGTCACGAGGGTGGTGCTGTTTGTTAGGAGTTTGAGGTGAATGGGTGGGTCTTAGGCCATTGAAGGATCTGTAGGACTATGGCCACTTCTTATTTTGTAGCCTTCTAGCCATGGGGTTTGCTCTGCTGTGCTCTCCTCACCATGGTCATCTGGCCTCCCCACTGAAAACCATAAAGCAGTGGTTCTACCTGCTCATGGGGTAGGGCTTCCAAAAAATATCACCTAAAACATTCAAAATAAGCTACCCTTGTTTAGACATCAGTCATCTTGGGCATCTCATTCTAGTGACAGAAAGCTGATGAAAGCCATTATCCTATCTAGTTACCGAAGGCCAGAAGCCATTTCCCTTCTCAGGCACACCCTGGTACCCACCAACCAGCCTCTGTACATCTATATCCTCTTTCTTCTTCCCAGGCTGTGGTGTCCATCATCCTACTCTCTGCTTCCCTAAGATTCCACATAGGCGACACTTTGTGGTCCAGTGGCTGCTTATTCCACTGCTGTCCCCTAGAGCTATCCTAGATAGACAAATGGCAGTGTCTCACGCTTTTTGGTGTCTGAATAGTATGTACACTCACACACACACACACACACACACACACACACACACACACACACACACCCCTCATGTACATATGTAGTAACTAATATACCTATTGTACACATACATATATACACATTATATATGTGTGTATTTATGTATATATAAATTTTTCCGACCATCTGCTGATGAAGATCTCTGTCAACTTCTTATCATGGCTTTCTTGAATTTTGAGCTCTTTCTACAGACTGCCATTTTCTCATATATACTTTTTTTACTCTCTCTTGCTTTGACCATGACCTTTTCTTTGAACCTCAGTATCCACATCTATGCTCTAGATGTTGGGCTAAAACCAAAGCCATTGATTCTGTGACATCAGAGATACTAGAAACACTTAGCTCCTGGAGTGTAGGTCTTGACCCAGGAACCCAATTCGGTGAGACCACATTCTTTCCTTGGAAAAGAAGGGCAATGTGAGTTACACTGTAGGCCTGCAGGAAATCTTCAGTAAAATAAATAAATTAGTTACTTAGAGAGCAGAGCAAATGACAGCCTGTCAGTAGGCTCATTTTTTTTCTTCCTTTCCTGACTTGTTCTGTTTTTGTTTTGTTTGTGACAGGGTCTCAGTTCTGGTTTGCCTGAAACTCTCTGTGTAGACCCAGCTAGCCACAGACTCAAAGAGATCTTCCTGCCTCTGCCTCTTGAATGTGGGGACCAAGGCATGCACCACCACTCTGAGCCTGTCCTGTTTAATGTGTCCAGTGCAATTTGAGCGAATGAGATGACTATGATGTTTCCCAGGCCATTGTCACAAGCATGCAGTGCGTATTGGCCATGCAGTATGTGTGTCACAGGTTTTGCAATCCTGAGACTAGAGGCAGAGTCCTGCCTACGTACCAACCAAATCAAAGACTATAAGCATAGATTGTTGTTAGAGTTAGGCAGAGATGAACAGAGAAGGCAGTTTTGATGTGAGGGACAGGGGTGTGACCACTAAGTACACATTGTAGTGTGACTTTACTTTTTATAGAATGACTCTTTTCATATATGATAACTATCTCTGCAGACACCTTCCTTTACCACCACCACCACCACCACCACCACCACTACCACCATCCCAGCCTAGAAAAACAGACAGTATGATGTCATCACCCATGTGGAGGTGAGGAAGCTAAAGACCTGACTCATTACCATAGCACTACTATGATTCACAAGATCCATTCAAAGGAAAACTACAGAGGCATAGCAGTGAGTATATGCACACTTTTCAGTGAAAAAAGGCAGCTAAGAGCTTTGTGCATTCTTGCTTATCTGAGCATCTTCTCTAAGCAGTATTTCTCGGAGGTTGAATTAGTTACATTTCTTCCTTCTGTACCCAGGTACCCGAGAGAAGCAATTTATGGGAGGAAGAACAGGATTTGACCATCCAAATTTCAAGTCTGTCATGGTGGGGAAGGTGTGGTAGTCAGTGAGGGTGGCTTCTGCCGGCCATGGTAGCAGGAGTGTGGAGCATACACAATCAGGAAGTGGACAGAGGTCAATATTAGTGCTCAACTTTCCCCTTGTACCCCCACCTTTGTTTTTAGTCCAGCCCCGCCCCCATGAGATGGTACTGCTTACCTTCAAGGTTAATTGTTTTCCTTTGTTAACCCTCTCTGGGAACACTCTCTCACAGACATGCCCAGAGGTGTGTCTTTAAGGTCCACATTAACCATCATTCTGTTCCTTTTGGTTGTCACTCAACATTAAAGGATATTCTCTAAGAGTGGTGCTTTGCTTGTGAGAATTTGCCTCCTCCTAGGCAAAGCTCAGGCTGAGATGCAGTCAGGTGGCAGCAGCGCTGGGGCCCAGTGCTGCAAGACTACATCCTGGGGATGGAGTTCAGTGAATGGACTGGGACTTACCTTATAGTAATGTGTTGGCTATCATGGGGAGTTCAGCTCTGTTTCCTCTTTTCTTTCCATGACCCCTTGACCTTTTGTTTTCAACCACACAGTGAAGAACTATGGCATCTTACCAGACATAGCCTCCTGACCTTGGGCTCTTCCCACCCCCAAAATCTGTTCCTGAATATACCTATGCTCTTTAAGTTACTAAGGCTTATGGATAGAAAATGGACTATTGTATGTGGTCAAGTGATGCAAACAGCATCCTCTGCCTTAAGGAAGGAAGCAAGCCACCCATGGAATCATGAAAGAGAGTACTCAGCCCATTGCAGAAGGTTCAGCTGAGGTCATCTGAAAGAAGAGCTATGTGGAGACAGATGAACTTTATAGTTGCCCATGCCAAAGGCAAGAGTGATGTGGAGAAGACTCTATGAGGCCAGATGAGATAACTGATCTCATTGGACCTATGGTTCATGATGACAAGAATTCACAATGTAGGCTATGAGTAAGAAGTAGAGAGAGGCCATATTAAGAAGGCATTATACCCTTGTAGGCCCTTCAATGGCAGGCTCAGGAGCATTGGCTGTACCCCCTCTTTTACTCAACTGCTCTGGCTCTATCCCACTGGCCATTGGGAAGCATGTTTTGTCTTCTTTCATCTCCTTTCCTTTCAAACACATCTCGTTTGTGCCTTTGGCTTGCTTGATTTTATAGTGCACCTTAGCAGATGCTTAGTGGCTGTTATTAGTATAACCAAGCTTAAATAATTTGAATTTCAGGTCGGGTATATCACAATATCTCCTGTGGGCTTGATAGTCCAACTATACATTTATTGAAAAAAATTGGTTTCTTCACATTTTGTGTGAAAGCAGTGCTGGTCATTGATCTGTAAGCCACATGTTAAAAATACCACAGTGGAGATTACTCGCACAGTTCTGTGGTTTTTTTTTTTGTTTTTTTTTTTTTTTGTCCTTGCTGATACTATGTTTCCCTATTATAAGTATTGACTTAGTTTATTCTTTCTGCTTTTAAAAATATTCGTATGATTACTGTAGTAGTACATTAAAAAAAGAAGATAAAGAGGAGGAGGAAGAAAAAATTGGGCTAAATGGTTTATGTCCATAACTCCAGAACTACAGTTACAACAGGAAGATTAGTATAAGTTTCAGGAGAGCCTGGGCTATATAGCAAGATTAAGTCTCAAAATGGTAACTCTCTCCCCCCTCTCTCTGTCTCTCTCTGTCTGTCTCTGTCTCTCTGTCTCTCTCTGTCTCTCTCTCTCTCTCTCTCTCTCTCTCTCTCTCTGTGTGTGTGTGTGTGTGTAGAGGGAGATGGAAATTGGAGGAGAAAAGGATGAGAGGGGGAAGGGAGGAAGAGAGAAAACTCTATAATCATTTAAATTTTTTTCTCTCCCTGCTTTTCCTTGGCCAATTTCGGGAACTTCATTTATTTATTTATATGTTAATATGTTTTCTTTAAATGTGACTGGGAGATTTAATCTGGCCTCACTTGGCTTGCAGAAGATGCTTATTCTTTAGATTTAGTGGGGTTTCCATGAAGCCAGAACATTTAAAAGTCCAGAGATTAGAGGTTTCACAGAATGGGGAACTAGAAGTTGCACTTAGAAGTTTACGTATGAGACACAGGTATAACAATGCCACGAGAAAGCTTACAGTTCCCAAAATTCCAAGTTTCTAGGCAGCAATAAAGGTCTGAGTGATTTTTATACCTCACAATGTAAGGAAAACAAGGGCTCTTGAGTGTCAGCCTATTCACTGAAGGACCGGTCAGTCATCTCTACTAATCCACTTTTCTTATTTTCTTCTTAACATGACCATCTTAAAAGTGGTTTTTGGATATCAACATGATAAAGCGAGTTTTCCAGCCTCTAGTAACTGGAAAGCACGTGTTCTTGGAGCTTTTCTGAGCTTGCCTTTGCGGGCTCACAGCTGCCCAAGTGTGGCTGAAACTTTTCCTGTGGTTAATTATTAATGTGAGCCGCTTATGAGCCAGTTATCGGCTAACCATTAATATCTGTTTACTCATTGATGACCTTTGCAATCGCCTCCCTAGCTCCTGGCTGTAAATGTCATCCCCCCTCCCCTTTTGTGATATGTTAAATGTTTTCTTCTTATCTATTGAGTACCTGGAACAACACCTTAAGAAAGTAAAGCAGTATCAAACAACACAAATATAACCTTTATGTATGGGAACTGGGAGAAAATCGCTCTCGTTTTCTGGGGACTCATAAATAGCACTCTCCGGATGAGAATGAACACATGGATTTTTTTTCTTCTCTTTCTTTTCTTTTCTTGAGGCAAGGTGTAACGTAGCCAGAGCTAGCCGCTAACTCCCAATCCCCCTGCCTCCATCTCCTAAATGCTGGGATTACAGGCATGAGCCACTGTGCAAGGATTCTGAGAGATGGTGTAGAGCAATGACACCAACACTGGCAAGAAACAAACAAACAAACAAACAAAAGAAACATTCTTTTAATCCATGAGCTTAGGTGAGTGAAAAATAAGGAAGGACCCCTGATCTCATTCTCAGAGTAGAACTCAACTTCACTTTCTTATGGTGCCTCTGTAATAAACTAGTCCAGTCACAAAAGCCTGCTGGATTTATTTCTATTTACCTGCCAGTCTACATTAACAAGGACACTAGCAAGCACTTTTCATCTCATGCAGTTGTAGAGGCTAAAGCTCAGAGTCCGCTGAGGAGCAGCGTGAACACTGCAACTGATGACCTGAATTTTACCCATCATTGGAGCCTATGTATATGTGATTTCCTAATAGCATTTGCTATTTAGTTTTTAAACTAATTTAAACAGTACCATCCCATGATATTTCTCTCTCTCTCCTCCTCCTCTTCCTCCTCTTCCTCCTCCTTCTTCTTCTTCTAACAGTGTAGTTTCCTTTGGCTACTGCCGGGGTAACCAAAGAAATGGGCTTCCTTCTTCTTGCCCCATTAACATAGCAGTACAGGGGAGAAAATCCACTGAATTATTATTATTATCTTTGCATAACAATACCATTTTAAAGTCTCAGAGCGCTGCTTAGTGAAATCTTTTAAAGTATTAATATCATCCAGACCATAAATAACCATTATGGCTTTCATGGAGATTAAAGTTTAGAGATAGGCCCTAGGTGTACATTCATATTTTCTCGTTCGTTGAGTTCTAGCTCCAGTCAAATTAGTTTTTTTGTTTTTTTTTTTTTTTTTTAGATAGAGCTGGGAACACTCGCTGTGACTGTCACTTCCTGTTGAATTTATCATATAGAATTTAAGGTCGAAGACGGGGGAGGAATCTGTCACTAATGATTGTATTTATAATCTTAGAGGGTTGGCACGGGGATGAAGGGAAGGGGTTGGGGAGGACATGAGCTTTTTACAAGGCTCTCGTTGCCAGCCAGGACCGTTTATTCAGCTCAGGTAGCCGATATGGTGTGGGGATTTGCTGGGCAGTGTGTATAAAGTGCTTCCTTTAAAGCCTGCCTGGTGTCTCTGCTTTGTGAACACAACTGCCTCTCAGGTTTTCTTAGAGAAGTGATAACTCAGGTTGTCTTTGCCAGTGAGTTCAGTAATAAATAAGTACACAGAGCTGACGGGTACCGTTCTGACCCTCCATCCCGCGTGGGTCTAGGAACAGACAAGTGAACTCCGTCTTTGTGCTGGCAACAAGACACCCTTGGAGGGAACCCGAGGGCTGAGATCTATAGTAGCTTCAGTTTAATATGAAATGAAGTGATTCGAAGTGAAGCCTGCTGTTGGCAGCTGATGCTGAGGCTCCTGCATCTAGGTGGGAACAGTCAAATGGCATATCATTACTCTTTTTCTTTAAAAAAATTTTTTTTTGAACATGTCTTGGGGCCAAGGAAGAGGAAAAGCCAGCCTCTCCTCTTTTGTTGAGCAGGTAGGTCTTGTGTTGGGAAGTAAGGATCTCAATCTGATCTCTGATACTCCAGGTGGGCGTTTCTCAACAATGTCTGCACTTTGGAAATACAGTCTATGATTTTTAATAACTTGCAGATCCGTATCTGGGAATCACATCCGGAGGCTTTTAAAATTGGCCAACCAGAATCCTACGTTTACATTTCTGTCCTACGCTACTTGGCCAGTGAACGTGATCGACACATGGAAAATTCCCTTTACACATCTCACTCCGAGCAAGGATGAAAATGTGTGTCTACAGAATGTACTGGCCCTGAGCATGCTTGGTTTCTCAATAGGCTTGGTGTGTGGCTCCCATGAGGCAAGTTAATTCATGGCTCTGAGCTCTCAGATTCGCGGCTGGGGCTGTGGATCTGAGTGTGCTTGGACCCAGAAGCCATTCTCAAGGGTGGGAAGGGACAGCGGAAGCTCATGCTTTCATCTCTCAATGAGGTAGAGGTCACGGTTGTTTGCAAAGATTCAGGTCATTAACTTCCGCTGGAACTGTCATTTGTGAAGTATCATAAGGTCCCACAACATGGGACGGTAGATAGCAGTCCTTTCACTAGACGGAAAGCGCCTTGATCAGTCTCCCACCAACTAGACTGTGGATGCCTCGTGAAGAAGGTTAGCTTTCTTCCTCATTGGCGTCACACAGCTGATAATGCCATCCAATGATGTGCTAGGTGCTTAATGGCTTGCCATTCTACAGACAGAGGAAGTAAAACTGAACAAGAAAGGGCAGGCAGTACTAACAGGGGAGACAAGAGAAGTCAGAGCATTGCAAAAGACCAATCTCTGTTAGCCGGTTTGTTCTGCGCATGTGCTCTGCTGCTTCATTGGAGGAAGGCTATCACCGTCGCAGCACGTACAAGGCTGGTAACACCTTCAAGACCTCACTGCTGGTTGCAGTTTTCACAGTACCCCCACACCAAGAGCAGGCAGCGTTAGTTTTGTGGAGCAAGTTGCATGCCTTTCTGAGCATCTTACAACAGGCTGATGGCTTTATTCAATAGTTCTGTCTGACTCCCACGTCGCTTCCCTGTGCCTCAATTTCCTTTCCAGTGCCCACGGGAATCCAGAGTTGTCTTAAGAGGTGCCTCTTCCTGTCCTGTGGATCCTGGCACCACGCATGGTTAGTTAGAAGATGTCAATATTGGAACTCACAGTTTGACTCCATGGCTGTCTCCTGTAATTTCTCTCGTTTCTGTCTGTGTGTGCAGTCTGCACGCTGTGTGCTGTAGCTCTGGCTGCCAAGTGTAGGGGCCTGGACTTTGGGGTTGGTAGTTTTGACTCAGGAAAGGCCATCCTCTTTGAGACCTTGTCTTTTTTTCCAGGAGTCTGTACCTGTTGGTGGCCTGATCGTCTAGCTACGTCCCTCTTCATCATTGGAGGCCTCTCTCTCTACATCCTCTTCCCCGGCTGGCTCCCTGCTCTCAAGGTCCCCTGCTTCAATTCCCTTCCAGCTGCTGACATGAACTCCTCTGGGAGTCTGAGCTTTGGGGAAACAAAAGCCAGGTGTCTTGGCTTTGGCCTCTTAAAACAAACCTCCCCTGAGGCAGGGCACAGAGAGGCCTGGCTTCCTTTGTAGCGCAGAGCCAGCAAACACTGAGATAAAAAAACCCAAATTAATATATCAGTAAATTATCCTGCCACACCGACATAGTCTGTAATCAGGAAGACAGTGAAAACAGGGAGAGCTTGCCAGGGAGGACTCAGGAGGAGGTGGGAGGAGCCGCAGAGACAGCAGGAGGGCAGGGCAGGCCTGGCCCAGGCGAGGCTTCAAAGCCTGAACTTTTCCCCTGCGATTTTGCTGGGGGTTCAAGGGGCACTAGGCCCCACACCGCCACTGAAATGACAACCAGAGACAGACAATGGCGCCTTCCCAATGTCTTAACCTAGGAAATGACGAGTCTGGCTTGGAGGCAGTAGCAGCAGTTAAGACTTTATTTATCTAAAGCACTTTAGCAGCAGTTTCCCTATTAACCAGCTTTATTCTGATCGGAGCAGCAGTCTCAGTGGGGGTGCATGGAACCCAAGCAAGCGCCTGTTAGAACCTGGAGAAGTTGAGACAATCAAAGAATTTGTAGCTCAACTCACTTGAATTCAATAGTTCCAAAGTTTGAAAGTGAACGAATGAAAGAAGTTGTCAGGTTCTAAACACGAGGAAGAACTTGCACAAACATGGCGCCCGCGCTTAACTCAACCTTGTGACGTCGTGTATCCAGCGGAGTACTGACCATCTTAAAGTTGGGGAAACTGAAGTCCAGAGAAAAGAACCGTCGGAGCAAAGTGATAAAGACTGCCGCACCTGCTTGGAAGCCAATGGTGAGAAGGCGGTGCCTAGACTACCACAGGCCCACACTCTGAGGCTGTCCGAGAAGGGATGTCCCTTTCCTCATGCAGACTGGTGGGGTTGCCCAGGACTAATGCACTGTATAGATAGTGTGGCCAGAGATTGTGTCAATGAAGAGAGAACCGGCATAGTCAGGCGTCCTCAGCTCAGCATGAACTCCGGCAGAAGAGAGGTCACTGATATTAGAGCCACGAAGGGGAAAAAAAAAACATAGCAGGGAAAAATGCGAGTCACGAAAGCTACAAGGCAATAACATCTGGAGACAACGGATGGAGAGGATTTCAAAGCAGTCCAGGCAAAGTGAGCTGGTAAGCGGAAAGGCATGGGAAAGAAAGAAGGGGAAAACTGAGGAAAAAGGAGCACGTGGATGGTTAGGAAGTTGTCCTGAGAATTTGTTCAAAACAAAAAGAATATAAAGCTAAGGGCAGGAAACATCTGTGGAAGAAGGGTGTGGGAAAAATTAGTGCCACTCCCCAGGCCAGAAGATTCAGGCAGAGTGGGGGACTGCATTACAGTGGGAAGAGAGAACATTCTTTATAGTGTAGTCAAAGCAAAGCAAAACAAATCGAAGCCTAGAGCAAGGAAAAAAAAAAAAAAAAAAAAAAAGCCAGTATTCTTTCTAAAACTTGCTAAAAATCACAGTGTAAACGTTGACATATTAGATATGAGGAGACTATCTCCTAAATATATCTGATGATAAGTCCTCTACAGCTTTATGAACCATCATATACGATCTCATAAAACTATGGTTTTAGCCCCATACTTTGTAAAACGGTGTCTCGGTCACTGTGTAAGTTAGCTTTCTACTTATGCCAAAATTCTAGTAAGGGGGAATGGTCTTCTAGTTTTCAGTCCACAGCTACACCTTGTGCAGCTCTTGTGAATAACTCCAGGAACGGGTGGCTAAGGGAGACTGTTCACATCACGGAGGCCAAGGAATAAGGGTGTGTGTGTGACGAAAGGGTCCAGCCTCAAAGTCTCCCTCAAGGGAAGCCTTCATTGTTTCATTGGACCTCCACTGGGAAAGGATTCCATCACTTTTTCTTGGCATCCGGTTGGCCACCAAACACCCCTGGTCCTTGGGGGAACAAGAAAGATAGAAACCATGAATGTGGCATTTAGATGTAGATGCATCAAATATGTTTTGCTCTCACACTTCATCTAACCAAATTGTATAGCTCTGGGGGATTGGAGTCATGGCCACTAAATCCTCTGACTCTGGCTGTTTTCACTCTGTCCCTTAGTGTATGTGCTGGAAATCCTGGCTCATTGGGATTTGAACTAATTGAGTGTCATAGGATCTTAAGTGTTGGTTTTGGCTATGAATAAGTAGATACACTTGGCACCCTGATGTTTTCACAGCTATTTTGACAGATCTCAGGATTTTTCTGCCTACTTTCTTGCTTCTTAACCTCCAGTCAGGAGGCATAGCTTTCCAGATACTTGACCTCCAAATGGCTGAAGCATGCCTGTGTTATGACTGCTAATATTGCTGTCTCATGAAAGTAAGGGTCAATCTGCAGATTGTGCACTGCAAAGACCCTCTAAAAGAAACAGCTAATCTGGAGATTATATTGTACATTTCAGGGACTGTTTTCAAAATTTTGTCATGCATACACAGTCCTCTGATATTTACCACAATGATAAGTATTCTGCATGCACACAATAGTCTTAGGAGTACATAGCAACTGTAGATGATGGCTAAAAGGCCAGGAACTCAGCCACTATCAAATACACAGCTTTTCTTTCCATAGGATCATGAGACAAGAACTCTGTTGTGGAGTTTGCAATGCGTCCCACAAGTGTGTTGGGTGTAGGAATTCATGGAGGATACTTCTGTGGCTTCCATTTGATATATCTGTTTATAGAAAATTTAAACAGAGAAATGAAATTTCGTCTCTTGCCATGGGCTTAGATTCTACTGGAGAATACACTCCTATTGCAGATAATGTACCTAGGGGTTAATCTTAAGGAGCATATACTTTAGTTCCATTTGTGGAAAATCAAGGCTATCATGATCAAGCACTAGAGAGCTTTAGGCAAATATGTTGTGAGTTCCAGGCCAGCCTGGACTATAAGAGCAAGTCTCTGTCTCAAACCAAACCATACCTAACTCTAGCATAAATATGGCCAGGAATAGAGACAGTGGTCATTTTGTGCTGCAGTTTGAGGAGTTTTGTTCATGTACCTCTCCCTTACTTTGTTATAGATTTGTTTCTTTGTTTTTGAAGGACTACTATTTATTGAAGATGTCTAAAGTAATGATAAATATGTATGAGTTCATTTTCTATTTTATTTTAAAAATTTATTTATTCTATTTTGCTCATATGTGTGTCTATGTATCATGTATATGCAGTGCCTAAGAAGGCTAAAAGAGGAAGTTGGATTCCCTGGGAATAGAGTTACAGATAGTTGTAAGCCACCACATGAGTACTAGGAAGTAAATATGGGTCCTCTGAAAAAGCAGCCAGTGCTGAGCCATCTCTCCAGCCTCGAGTTCACCTTTTAAACATGTTTTTATCGAATCATGATTGGCATGCAATAAATTGTGCATATTTAATGTCTACAGTTTTGACATAGATCTCAAACTATGATGTCATTAGCACGAGCACAAAAGTTTTATTTTTAAATGCAACTTTTAGCATTACACAATTTAAGCACAGGAATTGAAAGACTGTAGATGCTAACTATACATGCTCACTTCCTTCCTTACCACAATGAACACTTCTCTTCTTGCTTGATCTCATGTCTTGCGACCTGCCCATATACCCAACCTTCTGATGATCTGGACTTCCTAACGCAGTTCAAAATAGGCTCCAAGAAATGATAGCCCAAAAGTGACACACATGCCAATCACTGATTTGTGTAGACTATTTATTTACAAGATTTCTTTTTGTGAAGTACAGTAGCACAATGTATAAGCTATAAGTGTATATTTTGAGTTTTTTATTAATGTTTTCATTATATTTATTTGGTATTTGTGCATATGTGCACACCTGTGTGTACCCCATCGTACCAATGTGGAGGTTACAGGATAACTTTGCAGGGATAGATTCTTTCCTTTAGCCAGGAAGAGGGTGAAGACCAAACTCAGGTTGCTGCCTGGCTAAGCAGCAAACACCTTTATCCACTGAGCCACCTTGATGGTCAGAGGTGTATATTTTGACTGCTTTTTGCCAAATGCATACAACCAAGGAATCAAACAGCTATCAAGGCCTAGAATGTTTCTATTAACCCAGAGGATCTGCTAAGACCCATCACAAACAATCCTCTTTCCATTCCTTCCTGAACTACTATAATTTTTTTTTTTTTTTTGGTCACAGATTCATCTTATCTGTTTTGCAATTCCATAATCCTAGAAATTCAGCATTTAAAACAGCCTGTGCAAGGCTTTCTCATTCATATAATACATCTGAGAAAAGCACCAATTTTAAAGGCATAGAGTATATATGTTACAGCAGAAATGCTAGAAAATTCTAGGCATGAATTCCAAGGATAAAAACTCTAAATGACTTGAGATATTTTACCATACAGACAGCTTTGGGGGTGGAGAGATGGCTCAGTTGGTAAAATGCTTACCACAAAAGTAAGAGGACCTGGGTTCAATTCCCAGAACTCAGGTTTAAAAAAAATGCTGGTCATGGTGATGCCCAGTGATGCACATTTGTAATCTCAGCATCAGGGAGGTAGAAGCATGGAGATTGCTGCAGCTTACTCATAGCCAGTCTGGACAGGCTGGTGAGCTTCAGGTCAAGTGAAAGGCCCTGCCTCAAAAGATTGCGGGCAGCACTGGACTTAAGCTCTGGTCTCCACACACTTGTACACACATGCACTCATAACTACCAGACAGACATCCACATATACTTACACACACACAGACAGACAGACACACACACACACACACACACACCAAAGCATTTTAGGAAAGAACATGGATGATAGTTACCTACAACTGTATAAAACAGGTGTCAGCAAACATTTTCTACAACACACTGGAGAGTAAATATTCTAGGTTATACTGGCCATATAGTCTGTGTTATAATTATTTAATTCTACCGAGAAGTTAAGTGAATTCAAGCCATAAGAAATGTGCAAATGAATTCTGACTATATTTCAACAAAACTTTAATTCATGGATGCTCATATTTGAGTTTCATATTTTCAAGTGTCATATGATATTCTTTAATTTTGACTTTTTTCTCTAGCCATTTGGAAGTTTGAAATTCATCTAATCCAACCATTCAGATAAAGAGATAAACTATATTTGCTAATACTATATATATATAAATACATATATGTTTCATATATACATATATACATATATAATGGGCTATCAAACAGAAGGGATGCTCATTATTACATCGCTCTATCTCTATCTATCATCTATCTTTAAGTAATTAATTTGTGATAGAGGGTACACTTCTACCACAGCAAGCATGTGGCTGTCAGAGGACAGCTTGCTGGAACTGGTTCTCCTGTGGACTGAATGCAAGTCATCAGCTTGGAGGCAAATGCCTTCAGAACTGAGCTACTTCATTCCTTCTAGCTATTAGAGTAATTCAAATGAGAAGAGACTTGATACCCTATGAGCATATACAGAGGGAGGTAATCCCTCTGAGGAACAGTCATAGGGGAGGGGAATAAGGGGAAAATGGGAGGGAGGGGAGAATGGGAGGATACAAGGGATGGGATAACCATAGAGATGTAACAAGAATAAATTAATTAAAAATAAATAAATAAAAAAATAGATATTAAAAAAAAAAGAAAGTACTAGTTATTTCTCTCCTCTTGGTAGCACAAGGTTAAAAGGCAGTTTCCACACCTGCTCTGTGTAACTCACCTCCCCTGCTACTTTCAGTCTACTCTAAAAGCTTGTGAAGATTTGGTAGCACCATTCTATGTTCAGGAACTCATCCAAAAGTAAGAGGAGTCATAGAACTAGATATCTAGAGGTATCCTCAAGATTCAAAACAGGGGATGACATCTTTATTACTGTCATTTTCATTATGGTTGCTCTTGGTCTCATCACTGAGAGGCCATATAGACATGTGTGTTGGCCAATTGTCTATTGTATCACAAAATACCTGAGGATATCAGCTTATGAGAAACATTTATCATGGCGCAGGTGGTTCAGCACACAATCTGTAGTGAGGCAGTATATCATGGTACATGTAGTGGAAGGCAACTGCTTATGGCCAGGAAGGAGAGAAAGTACAGAGCAGGGTTCACAATGGCGGTGCAGCATAGTGAGTACGGTGAGAGTCTCAGCATCCCATTCAAAGGCACACTCTCTAGACCTGGCTTCCTCCCATTGGACCCAACCTTCTAGAGGAACTACCCTTTTCAGTAGCACTAAAATCTGGGGACCAAGCCTTTAAGATGCGCACCTGGAGGGGAGGGGAATACTTGTCACCTAAACACTAGCACAGTACGTGTATTTTACTGAAAGGATTTCTTCTTTCTGTGGACTGGAATAATAGATGTACTTAGACGATGCTTCCTTTCACTAGTGACTATAAATCTCCTTAAGCTACGGTCCAGAGCTTCAGTCCTGAGACTCACCTATGATTGAAACTTGAGAAGAAAAGCACCATGTTTCTAGCCATAATATTAGCATGGCTCATGTAGTAAGGTAAAAGAGTTTCTACTCAATCTTCGATCTTGTCCTTTTGTCTTGAGTACATTATTAAGTACAGGGTCTTATGTAGACACTGCCTGCTTGTAATTCTACTTTAACCTTTTGTCTCCCCATGAGAACAAGTGATTCCTAGTGATCTTTGCTTAGTACAGGGAAAAGCGTTCAGTTAAATGCACTAAACACAGACACCACTATCCCTATGGGTTGTAGCCACTTATTAGGCCACGATTAGCCTGAGGAATGATTTGTGGTTGTATCTGGATGTCATGTGACCCATGTCATGAACATTTCAAATTAATCATGCCAAGCTTTGTTTCCAGCCTAATGCTTTCCGTACTACAGCTCTTGTCTATAGCACGATCTGATGTGCGGTGTGTGGTGAATGAGGTCAGAAGGGCCAGGTGGACATGAGTGCTTCCTTCGTGCTTGAAATGCAGTGTTCCAGCACTATTTTATATGGAGATATGTGAGAGCTTGAATATTACTAAGTTGCATAGGCTCAGACAGCATTAATAAATAGCAGATAGTCAAACCAAGCCCATTTGTAAAGTCCTGGTTGGAAATGTCTTTATGTTTTCACATAGGATTCTCAAACAGTGTTGGTTTTAGGCTTTCTATATTCAAAAGCACTAGTGGTGAGAAAGCGAATGCCTCTAATATAGATACTTAAATGCCTGGATGGTCACATGAACAGATGATTCCAGAATGATCTTTTAAGTGCATGAGGAAACATGGAGGGAGGCATGAGCTGCTGGTGAATGAATGTTGGTCACACGCGAAATACAGAAGTGGTGGCATAAGGCAAGATGCAAGCAAAGCAACAGGGAAATAAGCACATACAGGGAAAGCTAAGTGTTAGTGAGTAAGGAAGTGGGGAGTGGGGAGGCTCAGCAGTTCCTAGGAAGCTAAGGTGGAGGAGGAAACCATGCAAAGCAGCCCTGGGAAGGGGTATCCACTTCACACCTCATCACTTTACATACTTCAAAGGTCGCATGTGCTTTTTGAAGGATCAAAGGATCACCAATTTCTAGTTTGGTCCAAAGATGGGTGCTGCCGCTCTGCTCTCGGAAACAATGACATTTTGAGTAAGGAGGATAGTCCCCTAACTGACTGCCTAAATTTTGGATTTATTAAGTAATGCTTTGAATACAAATGTACTCTCTCCATATAAGAATGCTTTTTTGAGGATAACTTAAAGTTATATTAGTCCACTGGTATGCACTTAGTGCTCAACTGACTCATAATTTTTATACAAAATATTATAAGTATGGAAAATTATTTCACCTTCTGGTGTAAGACACAAATACCAATAACTATTGATGTATTAAAATATATTTAAAATCCTATTTATTTTTGAGGAGAATCAATGGTTCTATTGTACAAACAGGCTGAAGGGGCAAACATATAAGCATGCAAGCTATAAGATCACCCATGTCCACTGGAGCCTTCAGTGCAGGGTCACACAGGGCTCTAGAAGAGACTGGTTAGACGTCTGTTTTTCCTTTTCTAAGTCCTATTTCCTTCACCCTCTTCAAAACACCCTCCAGAAGACATATATCATGAGAGTCAAAAGAAAAGAGGGAAAAGGGTGACTAGGAACAATGAGTGCTTTCTTTTATTATCCAGTGTCACATGTATTATAACCACTCATCACTAGCGAGAGAAAAATGCAAGTGGTGTTTGATATGAAGATATGCAACATGGTAGAATAATATTCCATTTTGTTAAGGCTTAGGCAGGAAAGAGCTGAGGAGAGCAGTCACTGTTTTCCCACAGTAGAAGAAAGATGGCTTCAAAGTTGCAGCTGACATATTTGCTTAGCATGAGGAGGGTCTAGACATTCTGGTATTTACAGTGGAAAAAAAAAATAACAACAAGGCAGCCTATCTTTTAGCAAAGGAATGCATGGTTAAATTGGCTCCACTCGTCCTTAGCAACCTGAACTCCCAGGCCACATTTTTCCCTTCTCTGAGAAGCAAGTGGGAACTTGTAAAGTATGTAGCCTGTCGTGAAGAGGGAGCAGTGAACTTTGCCCAGGTCTGCAGCCAGCTCTGAAATCTGAAACTTCAGAAGCTCCACCACTGGGGTTGCCCTCCCCTCCTTCCTTTTTGTAATCCTGCACGTTTCTTGCCTTAGCAAACTCCCTTGGCCTCGAAGCAGAGGAGTGTCCCAGCTAAGAGAAAAACCTGTTCTCTAAGTATTTCTGGTGTCACTTGAGAGGAAAAACTAAACACAGAACAAAACATTCGACCTGACTTTATATTTAGAGTGGCAAAGTTCAGTCCCTGGCGTTATGCACAATGATCTATTTTGCATTAGTTGTAAAAGCTAATCGCCAACAATTTTTGATGTTTCCCCCATGTAGAAGTGATTGTGGGGTTGCAAAGAGTTCCCTTAATCTACTGGGGAGGGAGAGGAATTAGGAAAATCCCTGTGTTTGGGGTGCTCTCTCTATGAAGGGCTCTCGGCTGTAAGTGACTTGGAAACTTGAGCTATGCTAGCTGCTAAGGCTCTCCCTCGTAATTGAAGATTAATTTGATTCCCCAGATTGTGGGGGTGGCTGATGGGGTGGGGGGTGGGGGGATGGATGCTGGGCTGGGTGGAAATACATTATTCGCATCACAAAGAAGTAGGTGTGCCCTAAGTGACTGCTCATAAATGTTTGCCCTCCTAAGTAGTCACCAGGCTCTCTGTTGCAGGGATTGTATCCTGCTGGGTGGGAGGAGGGCACCCTGCCAGCATGGGTAAGGCAGGTGAACCTCGGAGTAACTTCAAATATTTTGTAAAGAAAGTAATATGTAGTAATGGCTACTCCAGAATCCATTAACTTGGAACAAACCGCCTCAAGGGCTCTGGCTTTCTCAAGTGTCTAATGTAAACATATGAACGTCAATAGTGGGGGACATTCCAAGATAGTATTAACACGATTGATTTATTGATGGTTACACAATGGGAGGTTATCTTTTGTTAATTGACTCTGTAAATAAGCTTGCAGGAGCCAGTGCATGGGAGTGGAGGCGGGGAGGGTAACCTGGAAAGGCCAGCACCTGGATTATAATTTTTCAACTCCCAGCCTATTTTGGTAAATCTCAGGGCAGTCACTCTTACCCTTTCAAACTCAAAGTTCCCCACTCATTCTTCACCGAGGGGAGACCTCAAAGAGATTCTTCCCGGTGGATACATTAAAATATGTGCCTTTAAAGTTTTGCTTCAGGAAGATATAAAGTCTAACAATTGTAGGGATGAGGGACAGTAGGGGGATATGTGTGTGTGTCTGTGTGTGTGTGTGTGTGTGTGTGTGTGTGTGTGCATGCGCACGCATGAGAGAGACAGGGAGAGAGAGAGACAGAGAAACAGAGAGAGAGAGAGAGAGAGAGAGAGAGAGAGAGAGAGAGAGAGAGA
>OU015752.1:90429322-90441297 GCA_907169655.1 Acomys percivali
GTAGGATGAACTTGTTATAATCTGTTCACTTAGTTTTGGTCCTGATGGTTATAAAGAGAATATTGGTGGCAGTTCACAGAACATCGAAGAGATGCCTATTAATTTTGCATGACACTAGCTGGCCTTGGCAGACATTTGAGTCATGAGGTCACAAGAACCCAGGTGGTGGTAACATACTCATTTGTTCTGCTCAGAATTTGGATATAGATGTTATGTAAGTATATGCATACAAACACATACTTATATAAATCAGAAGGAGGAGGAAAGGCACACACACACACACACACACACACACACACACACACACGACAGAGAGAGGCAGAGACATACATACATACAAATGGACAGAGAGACAGACAGAGAAAGAGAGAGACAGAGACAGAGAGAAAGAGCGAGAAACAGAGAAAGACAAAGCAACAGAGACAGAGAGACAAACAGAGACAGACAGAATATGACCACTGTGGCTGAAAGCCAGGGCCCTATACATACTGAGCAATCATTCTACCACTGAGCTACATGCCCTGCCCTCAGAGGATGTCTATCACTTTGAATTCTAGACAGTCTTTTGTATATAGCACATTTATGCTAGGTCACTCAGATACTTTTTTGAAGTATCTGAGGAAACATACATATACACACACACACACACACACACACACACACACACACACACACCAGAAGCCTCAAAAGAACAGACATGCTATGGAAGACTGTATATTTCTTTGATTTATTAAAAAAAAAATTTAAGTAGGTTTGTTGATAATCCAAGGTAAATCAGAGTGTTCAACTCAACTCATTGGAACATTGACTATTTTATTTTTATTTTAAATGCACAATTGATTAAATTGATGATATTGTTTTGTCAAGTCCTGATCCAATCTTATGCTCTACACAGACAGTAGTCAGAGTTCATTGTTCTAGGTTGTGATTGTCTGTGTTGTTTTGTCTCACTCATGTATCATCTTGATAAACACGGTCCCATTTCCTTTACTACGCCACATCCTGTGAGTGGAGCGGATGAATCACTCTGAAGAGAGACCTATCAGGAATTACCTTTGCAGCAATTTCTTTTTAGGGATATAAATTAGATAGAGGATTTTTCTTTTTTTAGAAAATTGCTGCTCCTCAGATTCATTAGATGCAAAAGTTGACTTTCTCATGCTCGGCTATGGTGGTCTCTACCTGGCTGGAGGCTGTGACTTGTAAAGATTGGGAGGAACCAGATTTCATAGAAGTATGGGCCTTAGCCCCCAAGCTCAAGGGATAGTATAGGCAGACTAAAATAGTAAGACATATTCACAGCTATTTGTCCAAATGCCTCCTGCAATAAAACCCAGATCGCACCCCCTCCCCCAATTAACATTGAAGGAGATCTTTGAGCTGGATGTTTTTTTCTTCTGTGTTTGAGCCTGCCACTGCCTGGCTAGGCTGTGTGTCCCTTTGGATTTGATAATGAGGTTCAGGACAGGAGCATAGGCCCCACTAAGCATGTCACCCCTATTTAGCACCTTTTCCAGGATGGCAGCCACTATTGTTTTATTATGTCCCTGATCAGCTGTCACTATTCATAAAGTAATCACTGCCATTAACACGTCATGCCTCAAGCCATCTGCTGCAGCATGGCACATACCAAGCTGTTGGTTTCTAGGAAAGCAGGTGTCACCTAAGAGTGACAGTACCACTATTGCCACAGCAAAGGTACGGGGAAGTCATTTGGGTAAGAGGATATATAACATCAAATTATTTGATTTGTTGTGTGTCTGTGTAGTGTATTACAATAGGCAGTAGTATTTCTTGCTCAACTTGCAGAAGGCTAGAATATAAAGTTATTGTTTGCGATACTTTGTAATATTGTTCAGTTCTGGAAACAAACAAAAAAAGTCCCATCTTATGTGTAAGTAATAGATCTAGATTGTGAGACAGTGTCAACATTCAAGTTGCAGCGAAGCTGAAAGCACACTTGCAAAGGCTTTCTAATCCATCACATCTTTATCTGGCATACATTTATTGAGAATATATTAAGTGACAGACACTAAGTTGGGGCTGGTATAGTCATAATATGAAATCTCTATTTTCTCCTATTTTATTTTAATTTTCAGGAGTGAGGACCATTTTTAGGTAATGGACGCAGTGAGCATGACTGATCCCCACTGCTTTCCTGTGTCCCACTCTGCTTTAATACTTCAGTTGACCAGGGACAACTTTACGTCTCTAATAACTTTTCTTGTTGATTGGATTTATGGGGATAAGAAACTTGCATTGGAAAATTGTAATGATTGAATGAAACTGATTAGACAAGATCGGGCATGTTCAGGGTGACGTGGCCAGAGATGAACAGTAAACCCTATTAGAGCAGACAGCACCTCCATAGAATAATTAGTTATTTATACAACTTTGTTATGAGAGGCCTTTACATTTCTCCAAGCATGAAAGGAGTTAACTGCTTAACTGAAGACTTTTAAGCACCATGAGAACCTGAGATGAGTCATCCTACATAGATACTAAGATGACGTTCATTCATAAAATACCTCCAGTTAAAATATGTAGATATAAAACTGCCACCAGAGCAGTGGGTTCTGCCTCCATTGGGCTCTGTGTTGCTTTCTTCCTTGGAGCAAAAGATACTGCCTGAGAGTGGATCTAAAACCCCTCAGTTACCCTCCATAATGGCTTCCCACCCTTCCACCACTTGTTGTGTGAGTATCTGGCTGCTTGGGTGGTGGCTTTATTTTTATTTAATGTGTTTTATTTTTTAGTGCTGAGCATTGAACTGAGGGCCTCACACATGCTAGTCAAGTGCTCTACAATGATGCTGTATGCCCAGCTAGGCTGTGGTTTCATGTATAAACATAAAAGCACTATTTATCCCACCGATTCTACCCACACAGATTTTCCAAGGGTAGATTTTACATATCACTGGAATCCACGGAGTACATTCCCCAATGGCAAACCTAATCAGGAAGCGTGGCACAGCTGGATATTCTATAGAATGCAAAGTTATGCACCATCATTATCCCTGACGCAATGAAACCAGGGCTGAGTGGGAAAGTCTGATTCCTGGCTGTGGCCACCAATCGGCCAAGGCTAGGCATCTGAATGGCGTAGAAGACAGTGGTGTCACACATGACTTAACGATTGTAACAAAAGCCAGGGAACTGGTATATTATCTGCAGTAAAATGTTGACTTTCAAATGGCTTTATTGGATTGGTTCTCAAAATATCACATGGCCTCATGGCCCTCTCAGAGTGACTGCAAGGACAAAGAATACTGGGGCCTACCACCAAGCCAGGGACTGACTAGTGCTGGTGTTAAGCTCAACAAAGGCAGTGGCAGTCACCACTGGCTGGTAGATACTAGAATGACTTTTATGTCATGTCTGCTAAATGTTATATTCTTAAGAGAATTACTGTATATGTATGATGGGTGTGTGCCAGTGGTTGTGTGCTTGCTGTGGTGCACATGTGGAGGTCAGACTGCATCCTGAGCTGTGGGATCCTTGCTTTCCACCTTGACTGAGACAAAATCTCTTTTCTTATTGTTATATGGTGAGTACCCAGGGCTAGCTCCTGCTCCCCTTCTCACCTCACGATGGGATTGCTGGGATGATTTCTGCACTTGGTGTTTACATGGGTTCTGGGGATTCAAACTCAGGTCCTCAGCCTTGTGCAGTGAACACTTTTCCCCTCTGAGCCATATCTCTACCCTAAAATTATATGGTTTTGAAAAGTCGATAAGATTCTGAAATATTCAGAATAATATGAAAGATTATTTTATGTATTTCTTTGCGACCTAGAAAGGAAGAATCTGAGGATTTCAAGACAATAGCCAGGGGATTGGGATGGCCTAAGGTCTGGAATTATAGTGGACTTTAGGAAAATGTGCTCCCAAGGCCTATTTAGGCAAGAGTGCTTTGCCTCAGGACCAAACTTGCTTTGCCTTTGTGTGACCTGCTTGTGTGTAAGTGGGAGGCCAGCTGATCAAAGTACATTAGTCGGCTCTGAATCATTTTTGATAGATGATTCTATATCATCTCTTTGATATCGTCATGGAAAACTGTGTTGATTATTTTGCTGCTGGGTATCTGTAAAGATGGATCTCCTTTTCTTGGAACAGAAACCTCAAATGTTTCTACTTCCTGCCACAGCTCTGTGCCCACCCACCCAATTCCTCACCCATTCTTTAACAAACTCTGCTCTTTTTATCTCAACTCACCATGGGAAGCCCCAAACAACATGGTAAGCATTTAGCTGGACCTGGTGGCCTCAAATGTTATAGGAATAAATGGTGAGGGACAAATAATTCATGTACAGTTTGGAAAGAACCAGAACAACTCTAAAGAGTTGTCAGGATGACAATAAAATATTGGTGATCTATAAAAGAATTCCATACTTACATGATGGTTACAGTATTTATCAAAATAGATTTATAGGAATATGGTATTTTTGCTTGTTGAGCTACTAATTAATATTATTAAGCACACACACATTTGGTATGTGATAAGCACTGTATAAATATAATGAGTTACTATTACTATAAAGTAAAATAAAGCCAATAATTATAAGAAGCTGTAATGCTTGCATGTTCAAAGCATAGTAGTGAAGGACAGAGTTCTGACTGATCAGATAGCAGAATATTTTGAAAGACAGTTGAGTGGAGAGTGGAGACTGACTTTTACATGAACTCTGGTGCTCCATATTTGACCATGTCCCCTGGATGGGGAGGCCTGGTGGCACTCAGAGGAAGGATAGCAGGCTACCAAGAAGAGACTTGATACCCTATGAGCATATACAGGGGGAGGAGGTCCCCCTTAGTCACAGTCATAGGGGAGGGGAGTAAGGGGAAAATGGGAGGGAGGGAGGAATGGGAGGATACAAGGGATGGGATAACAACTGGGATACAATATGAATAAATTAAGAAAATATAATTAAAAATCTTTCTAGGGCTGGAGAGATGGCTCAGAGGTTAAGAGCACTGACTGCTCCTCCAGAGGTCCTGAGTTCAATTCCCAGCAATCATATGGTGGCTCACAGCCATCTATAATGTGATACACATAATAATAAATAAATATTTTTTATTTTTATTTTTTTTAATTAATTTATTTATTTATTAATTTATTCATATTACATCTCAATTGTTAGCCCATCCCTTGTATCCTCCCTTTCATTCCTCCCTCCCCTTTCCCCCTCTACTCCCTTCCCCTATGACTGTGACTGAGGGGGACCTCCTCCCCCTGTATATGCTCCTATTTTTAAAAGAAAGTTCTTTAAAGTGGGTGGTATTGGAAGTGAGTGAGAGCAATTTGTTGGGGTGGGGGCAGTTGTGCAAAGTTTTGAATTATGAAAGAGATGCTTTCTGCATCCTATACACAAAAATGTTTTTCTGCTTGCCCTTAATGTCATCTTATTTATTTCTTAAGCTATTTGCCCATTTTTATGTTTATAGGCTCCTCTGGCCTGCTATTTGGATTGTCTTTACTGACATAAGCATTTTGACAAGGTCAAATTAATACCATTATTACCTGGTGAATATGGTTGATAACTGTCTTATGGTTATTATGTAATGGTTTAAGGTTGTTTATTCAAAATCAACTTTTCTGATCCTTCATTTTGGGCCTATTTTTTAAATTTAATTTATTATTGAGATCTCTCCTCTTTCATCCTTCTTTCTTGATTTAGTAGTCATGGGAAATGGACAGAGAAATGAGAAAGGAAGTATGTTAGAAATATTGTATACAACCCCTGGCTATTTTAAATGTTTTTAAGATTTATTCATTTTGTTTTACATGCATGATTGTTTTGTTTACATGTATATGTGTGCCTCCTGTGTACGTCTACGGCCCAAGGCCTTAGAGTCCCTGAAATTTAAAAAGATGGGTATAAGTTATGGTGTGGGTGCTGGGAATGAGCCCCAGTCCTGTCCTAGAGCTAACATGCTTTTAGCTACTGAGCCATTCATTCATCCCTATTCCTGACTATTTTGGATTAAAAAAACAAAACAAAACCCTCAAGACCTCATGATCTAAAGTTACTATGAAAGAATTTCATCCATTTGAAGTAAGAGACTCGGTGGCCATTTGCTTTGCCATCGGAGGCTTGGTTTGCATCTGCTAGGTTCTGGCTGTCATCTGTTTACACTCTGGAAGGAGATGCCACCCTTGATGTTCTCAGCCCACATGATGTAGGTGCTTGTCTAAATCTTCTTGCTAAACTCTCTAAGTTGCTGCTCGCACCTAAGGTGTGCCTTGAGAACCTTCCTCCCGGGAAGAGGACTTCTACGGGAGCAGGGCAACAGTGGGAATTGCGTGGAACTGTTTCTTGCTGTGAGCAGTCTTTTGAGGACTTTCATTCTGAATGTCTTTACCTGGAGACTAGAGGCTATCTGGGTCCCATTGTCACCCTGCAGTCGCCAAGCGCCCGGCACTTTGGCTCTTTGACCTGCTCTCCATCTTGCCAGAATCTCCTTCCTTCTCCTTCATCTAGGTGGCCAAGAAGTGGACGAGAAATGCAAGTCTACCGTGCTGGGGAGTTGGCTTCACTGGTGAACAGTTTTCATCTAGGCAGGAGGGCTGGGAAGTTCAACCCTAACACCCACATAAACTGAGTATAGCATCGGATACCAGTAATCCCAATGCCAAGGAGGTGGAGACTGGAGGATGCCATGAGCTTGCTGCCTAGCCATTCTACCCGAATGTGTGAACTGTATGTTCATTGAGAGAAATCCCACCTCAAAATATAAGATTAAACATAGAAACCTGGCCTCCATGTACATTTACCCCCATTACTACTCCCTCCCTCTCTCTTACACACACACACACACACACACACACACACACACACACACACACACGCAGACATGCGGACAAGGGGGGGCACACAGAGGAATGTAAATGCAAGAATAGGAGAAATAGCAACAGATAGCTGAACCCAGATTCCCTGAGAGCATTTTCACAGTGAACATGTATTTTGAAAACAATGTCCTAGTGCCATCTACAATTCTGGGCCCTTAATCAGTGATAAGCAGAAGAAAGTATTAAAGTGAATAAATGTCCTACCAGAGAGCAACGTGAGATTTCTACAAGCTAAATTAATAGGCTAATGACAGTCATTTAACCTTTAAGACAATTTTCTATAGTATTCCTGGTAAGAACTTCTAATATATTTTTCACAAACAGAATGTTAACAAGAATACATGTAAGCCTCTTAGAGTTTGAGTGAGATGTGCCTATGGACTATAGTCAGAGTGCAAGAAAAAGACTCAATGCAGGGAATTATATGCAGGAATATGGGTGCAGGCCTTACTGGAGATTGGAGTAAGGCATTCATTGGTTAGGGTAGGATCAAAGGAAAAGAAACCATTACTAAGAGGGGTGGTGGTGGTGGTATCCATGTTGAGCCTTAGTGTAGGTAGAAATGATCTATGTGGGCTGCATGGGAGAACTTGGGGGTGAGGTGACATTTAGAAAGAAGGGCAGAGATATCATAAGCCATGGAAGATGGACCCTCCACTGTGTGTGTGTGTGTGTGTGTGTGTGTGTGTGTGTGTGTGTGTGTGTGTGTGTGTGTTTATGCATGCATGGGTATGTGTGCATATGAATGCTGAAAGCTAGCTACAAACAGTTATGAGAGTGATACTACTGAAGGCAAGCTGGGACCAGAGCATGAAAGTTTTCTTCTCTGGGGCAAGTTGCTTAAACTTTAGGCGTGAGCACAAGAGTTGTCCTGGATATCCCCTGAAAAGCCCCTGCACAATTCTGCACAGAGAATGGCAGCTAGGTGGCAAAGCCCACTAGGAGACTGCTGGTGAGGTTGGGAGCTCATGATTGGGCTTTAGGGCTGGGTCCAGGTTAGCGGGATGCTGAGCAGGAGAGGATGCATGAAGTCGGTAGCATTTGGAAGGCATAAGAATGAGGGGGGAGAACAGAGTTGACCAGCTATGACCATGGATGCCTTAGGCAAAGCTACCACTCAAGGTAGGAAATACACAGACACAGGCAACATTTAAGCCTTGACTTTCCAGAGTAGATGAGTAATACAGAAAAGATGTATATCACTAAATTGTGGGCTCCTTAAGGACTGGGCCATGATGGTGAGTCTTAAGACCCCGGTGAATTTTTGTTGACATGAGAGGTGTTTCCCACTTTAGGAGAAGGCCTGCCATGAACAGATCTTGGGGACGGTACAACGTGGCTCAGCTTTCACTCTGTGCCTTAGTATTTTACTTACCATAATTTTGATTTTCAATGTTCTCCCTAAAGGCCATGTGTCCTGGTTCATGACACAGTTGCAGGAAGTGGAAATTTAGAAGGTGGAGCCTAGTGGAAGGGGCTTAGGCGACTGCAGCTGTGTCCTATAAAACATACTGGACTCCCAACCCTTTCTTGTCTATCTTCTCAGCTTCCCTGGGGTAGAGAGCTTCACCCTAGTCCATACTCCCCCAGGGCGTGTTGTGCCCAAAGGCAACAGCACAGGTAACCATGGGCTGAAACTTCTGGGATTGTGAGCACCAATAAGACATTCCACTTTATAGTTTGGTTATCTTAGATATTTTGTTACAGTGACAGAAAACTAATTCAATGTGGTGGCTCCAAGCTCATTGCTTTGTATTCCTAACTCTCTGCATTTCCCATTTCTTATCAAGAAAATGAGTAAATTTGACAAATAATATCTAATTTTAAATTAGTGACTTGGTTTGGTAGATGTCATATCATGAGTGTTGAGCACAAGCAACAGTGTTAATGCAGTCTTCTCACACAGAGAAGACCCCGGGCTATGGTGCTCAACATTGCCCCTCAAAAATCATGCATGTGATTCTTTCAGCAGAAAGGTTCCCCACAACTTGCACAAGTTTTCCTTTGCCCAATTTGGAGGTATTTGCTAATTGATGCTGTAAAGGCTTTTTGTTTGTTTGTTTCTTGTTTCTTGTCTTCAAAAATTTCTTAGCTCCTTCTCGTTACATGTAGGGGACAGCAATATCCTGAAAGCATTTACTCTGTCAACATTGACCAATGCCTTTAGCAAGGATAGCGGCTCATCCACATAGATTTCCTTAGATGTAACAGAAACCCACAATGCTTCCCTTCCGGGTAAACTGCCTAGTCTAAACAGCGAGTCCCTTCTGGACTTCAGGGTGCTGAGATGAAAGAATGTATTATAAGTAAAGCAATGTGTTTTTAAATTAGCTCACATACCCCCAAAAATATATTGACTTAGTGCCCCTTAATGGCTTTCAAAAAGCCATTAGGCTCAACCCACTGAACATTATGAGCTTTACCAAATATGCACAGTGTATCCCCACATAAGCATTTGACCTGTGTGTACAATGAGACAAGCCAGTTTCTCTATGAATTCCTCATTCTTTCTGCCAAGTTATTTTCTTGGCCATTTTGGTACAAAGGGACATATTTTCCCAAGGCTCAAGCATTCGTTTGCTCTGTAGCAAATTTCAAGGCATAAGTGAGCAGTGTCATTGCCCCTTCCTGAGTGTCCCAAGAGAGGGACATTCTACTGACTGAGACCTTCAAGAGTCATGGTATTCACAAAGCAATGAGAAGAGAGCCCAAGGAGATTAAAGTAAAATAGAGAAACATCTAAGGTGGAATAATTGCCTGAGAAAACACTCCCCACTTCTCCCATCATTAATTCAAGTCTGAAACCCTTTAATTTGACAAACTCAATGTTCAGATGAGATTGAGAATGTGTCCAATTGCTATCTGTTACCAGAGAGAGCAGAAGGAAAGGGTTAATAATTACCTACTTTAAAAAAAAAAAAAAAAAACAAGCAGTTTTATTGCAGAAATGGGAGCTCAACCAGAACATTCACAATCAGAATGAAAGGGCAGGCAGACAGGTCTGGAGAGCTCACTGCTGTGTGGGGAAAGAGGAAGTTGCGTGGCTTTTCATAAAGGCCAAAGAAAATGGCTCATTCCATCTCTGAGAACATAGTTTAATTTAGATTATTTTGAAAGAAAAGTCACCAAACATTCACAAGTCAGAGTGCTATGGAGAGAGGAACAATGGCTCCATTTGACAACAGGGAGGAAGTCATTCGAGGCTGTATTTGTAAGGCATGTATATCTCAAGGTGATTTCGTAGGAACTCCACATGCAACTTGATAGACTTACTTTTATTGGTAAGGATTTGTGTCATTAACCTGGCTACTTAGAGGTTACTGAACTACCTCGAATCATGGTACTGAATAAATGGGGTATCCATCTGCTACTGTGTGCCTTCTGACACTTTCCCAGCTCCTACTGGAAATACCCAGAAGCAGTACATTGTTCTAGGGTGGTGGGTAATGACAGGAAGCCTGTGAATTTCTTAGGGAGATAGGATCTGACATCAGCTCTTGCACGCATGCACAGTGGAGAGATGGCCTGGTAGTTAAGAGCACCTGCTACTCTTGCAAAGAATTCAGTTCCCAGAACCCACACTAATGTTTTACAACTACCTGCAACTCCAGTTCCAGAGGATTCAGTTCCCTCTTCTGGCTTCTAAGGACACTAGACATACCCTTAGTGTAGATATACAGTCGCAGGTACTCACACATGGGCATGAGGAATCAATACCATATTCCGTTTCATCACAAATATAACATAAAACAGAATCATCAATTGTGTGCATTCACACATATCCCTGTCTGTATACAGCCTCCTGGGGTTCTGGTTCAAGGGGTCAAAGGTTGCTCCTGATTGTTTACAAGCAGCCAAGGTAAATAACTACGGGCAAGTCACTGTATTCCAATGCCCTCACTTGTAAAATGAGAGTCGCACTTCCTACCCAGCATGCAGGGTTGCTGTAAAGATTAAGTAAGATGACAGACTCTTGGCAATGGTGCAATGCTCAGATGAGGGTCGTTTGTTTTTCCTTCTAGTGAGTTTTGGCTGTTCTAGGCTAGGACTCCCTAAAGTGTATTCTAAGGACAAATTGCCACACAGGTTACCCACATTATGTTACCTTCCTGCTCTTAATGCAATTATTAGAACCCAAAGGCCCCCAGCAGGTCTAAAAGAGAGGAAAGTGGCTGAGCTGTTGAACTCAGTGTCTCCCAAAGTTACCACATTGTCTTTATGTTAGATGTAATGGTTAGTTGCTGTTCATTGTCACACACTTTAGGAGACACCTTTCTTGATTATTTCTCGCTAATGGCCTATCATTCAAAAACCTTCCTCAAAGAATTTACGACTTGTTTTGGTTCAAGAGCCTGGCTTTCTGATTACCTTGGAAATGTGCTCCTTTCTGGACTGCTAATTTAAATAGACTCTCATATTCTAGATGATTCTATTTAATGACTGTAGTTTCTGTTTTCACTGCCTGATCTTGTGACAGTAGACCACAAACAGCTTGGGAAGGAATTAAATTATAAAGGTAGAAATGAAACTAATAACTAAACTGTAGAAATTCATAGGTTCCTAGTTGATAAAGGAAAGACAATTGTATTTTGAGAGTTCATAGCTTTCCCTGAAACTGGTGGGATAAAATTAGAACAGAAAGTTATCCTTAGAGCTAATTAAATGCACTAGGTGCAAATAAATTGACATAATTTTACATAGATACAATAAAAATAAATAAATAAGAATAGGTGATGGAGAATTTTATTGTTGCATTGAAAGCAATAGTTTAAGAGATTTTGGGGGGAAATAGACCCTAATTATGTAGATTTGAGAGAGTGTCATTTTAGAATTAGGGGGATACTGGCTCCTAGCAAATCCTCCTGGGGAAAGAAAACTTTATTTATGGTTGAGGTATGTTTGTAAAAAAACAAAACAAAACAAATCATCTACTCAGTCTAGTTTTAGGAGAAGAGGGTGTACCTGTGTAGATGCACAGTGTTGGGGAAGTAATCAAAGATAGGCTGGATGGATGCAGTGGAACTTAGGAGTCAGGTTGTGTAGAGTTCAAGTGAAAATCTGCTTCAAATAGTCACGCACGCACACACACACACACACACACACACACACACACACACACACACACAC
>OU015752.1:90459158-90469638 GCA_907169655.1 Acomys percivali
ACACACACACACACACACACACACACACACACACACACACACCCTTTCTCTAAAAAACTAGTCTAACAACATACTTACGCTTGTCTTTTGTTTCTTTTGTTCCCTCTTAAAACATTATGGATCAAAAAGCCAAACAAACAACGAGCAAACAATGCCACCCCCCCCCCCACCGCAACTTGCTGTTTTAGAACAAGTAGAAATTACCTTCTCAAGGGACATGAGGAGTTTAGGTCATATAGTTGGCACCTCACTGGTACTTCAAACATTTAAAGCAATCACTGCTCAACACTAATGCCATGTGGAGGAATGTACAAGGAAACTGCTTTTCTCTGTTCTGTTTCTTCCTCTTAACTTGAAGATGGTTAAAAAACAAAAACTATGATCTTCGATTAGATAAGGACTTATCTCCACTGTTTCTCCTCTTATATTCCTGCTGGCTGCCCTGCATCTCTTAGTATTGACACATAGCAGCCATGGAACCTTAAAACTGTTTGTAAAGGACTATAAAATGTGATCTTCCTCACATGATCAGTGATGTGTGCACAGCAGCATAACCTTGCCATTTGATAAGCCAGGGTCAGGAGTCACTTCATTGCTTTGCTAGGATGTCAAAGAGTTAAGTACTTTTAATGTGGGAATAAGTAAATTACCAAAACATGTTCTATCTTGTACATCTTATTGAAGGGAGAGAGTATCTATCTGCAAAGCTTGCGTACGGTGGATGGCCAGAGGTTGTTTACATGGTGTGCTTTAACTCTGTGAAACAAACTTCGGTGAGACTTGGAGGCTGATTTGAGTGAGCTCCTGTGTCCCATGATTACAGAATCAAGTAAAGAGGCAGAAGACATGATGCTAGGTGAATAAATGACGGGGGTTTTGTTTTGTTCCCAAATGTTGACAGTGTCTATACTCTGGGAGAGAAAGTCCTCTTGTCATTAGGACTTTACTATAAGGAAGAGTATTTTTTTTTAAGTTCAATGTATTGCAATGATACTGTTAGCATTGTAGAGATCTTCTTATGTTTATAAATCTATATATGTATACCTGTGAACATATTTATATACATGCATGTGATATGTAATACACACAATGATTTGGAGATGACTGAAGTGACAAGATTTCTGCATGTCACTATTTGGAATACAGTGAGACAGGTGACTAGGCAGAAAATTAAATAGCTGAGCTACAGTGATGTGGGAAGAAAGGAAAGAGAACCCCTGGTACCTTCCTCTGGTCTCCAACCTCCAGGCTTCTCCCAAATCAATCAGCGCCTACGCGAAGGTAGAGGGAGCATCAGTGGTGACATTTTTAGGAATTGTAGAAAATAGTATCAATTTCCAACCCTCAAATTTTTTGCTTGAGTAGGTTGTTTAAAATATTTAATCTCGGATGATTTGGAGTCAAAATCTTTGCATTTTCCAGGTCCAGGTCCACTCAGCATTCCCACGTTGACTCTGCAGATAGTAATACAGGTCATGAAACACAGAAACCAGGTATCTCTTTCCAATCACAGGATCAAGTCCAGCACTTTGGAATCCATAGGAATTTTCAGGGTCAGTTTCATGGAGATTGTATATGTATATGTATGAGTATTCTATGTATATATGTATATGTATATGTATATGCATATGTATATACATATGCAGCACAAGCAAAAGTAAACTTTGGGTAAAAACCAACCAAACTATGCCTGGTCCCTATAGGGAGCAAGTGATTCTAAGTGAGCAACTCTTTGTCCCTGGATTCTTTCCCAGTTCACACTGATTTTATTCTGTGACAAATCAAGTTGTGATGAAGAACAAGCAAAAATGAGGACCAGTTTAAATCCATGTAGCACAAGTTGTTGTTTTAGCCATCTGAAGAGATGTAACTCTGTGTCCCCTATCTAATCTTTAACATTCTGCCTTAGCACTGAGGCATAGTGATGTCCCAATGGACATCACTTGACTTCCTCTTTGAACTGTGACTTCCATCACTACTTTACTACTTGCAATTCAAGCCACAGAACTCTTATTTCCATACCACTTTCTACCAGACATCTGCATGACTGTAGCAATAGGATACCTCGGATCTCCAGTATGTAAGATGAGAGTACCTTCTATATTTTATAGTACATGCTTGTTTTTAGGTTCCCATATTAATTGACATAATTCAGAGAGTCAGTTCCACAAAGCATTTAACCAGTGGGAAGTGTAAACTCAGATTACTTGGGTAAAATGAACTAGGATCTCAAATCTAGGATTTCAGTGGGACATTCTATCGCACATGACCTTCCAAGACTGACCTAGCATAAATCTTACTGAAAAGGTATGTTTCTGCATTTTTTTCCTCTAGACCTACCCATCAAATATATTTCCCCCACAGGAATATCCAGTACCATTGAAGTGGATAATTAACATTCAAGGTGCCGAGACCGTGTCCACATGATGAAAAGTGTTTTGGAAGGGAATAAATGAGTGCATTACTAATGAACGATTTTTTTCCCTTTACAAAAAGTCACTGAATTACTCTATCCAGGCAGCCTACTGCCCGATAATGCATTGATAAATGGAGGAATAGACAATCACATTAAGGATGCCAGAACATCATTTGCGATTCTCAAAGTTGGTATTCGGAATCAACAAGCAATGAACTTCCTCTCAGAATTAGAGGTACTAACTCATTTCATGGGGGCTGTAGCAATGCCCTCAGTTGAGGGCTGGGATGTAGCTCCAAGGTAGAGTGCTTAACTATCACAGCCAAGACACTCGGCTCCATCTGCAGTTTTGCAAGACAGAGAAAAAAAACGGAAGAGATAGCT
This sequence comes from Acomys percivali, assembly GCA_907169655.1. NCBI lineage: Eukaryota > Metazoa > Chordata > Mammalia > Rodentia > Muridae > Acomys > Acomys percivali. The sequence continues at coordinate 90,461,959 of OU015752.1, forward strand.
GCTACTCTCAAGGGTTGCTATTTCAGGTAAGTGTTTTCCAAACTGGATTGACTGAGACCCTCAATGGGGAAATACATTTCACATTGTCATGCAAAGTCATGTGTACAGCTGAGACAAAAGTCTCTAAAGCAATGATTACGTTACCATTGAAAATTAGGTTGCTGGTTTTTTTTCTTTGCACACAGCTTGCAAAACTGATTCACTAGTTAGACCTGATCTGTATTTGTGTGTGTGTGTGTGTTTATGTGTGTGTGTGTGTGTGTGTGTGTTTACAGTTGTGCTCACCCATTCAGTTCAGAGGTCATCATTGGGTGTGTCTCTCTCAATCCCTTCTTCACCTTGCTTTTTTTGGGACTTGGTCCTGCACTGAATCTTGAGCTTTACTGCTCTGGTTAGAATGACTCCCTGGTGATCTCCCTGGAGCTACCTGTCACCCATCAACCTCACTTCCACCCCTACTCCCACCAGGTAGCCCTGCGAGTTCAACCCTAGGCCACCATGAGCAGATGTTAGCAGTGTAACAAACTCGGGCATTTAGTTTGTACAGAAAGTACTTGGCCCACTGAGCCAATTCCCTAATCCAATTCCCTTCTCTGGATTTTTATGAGTAGAGCCCATAGATGAAGACACTTTCATTAAAATGTGTATTAGTGAGCTGAATAAGTTAAAAACCACCTTAAGGACAAAGGGTGATAGACAGTGCAGGACAGGGTAGCACATGAAAGGGGCTTAATAAAAAGTTGATGAAAAAAAAAAAAACAACAGAAAAGAATAGAGTGAAAAAGAAGGTGTCAAGGAATGGCCACAGTGGATGAACAGTTAAGTTGACCAAATGAACCTCAAGTACACAATGGGGTGGGCTAGTATAGCCTAGTGAGGATGTCAGGATTAAATACTTTTGGAAGAAATACTGAGCTGTTGAGGAGCACTGGAAACCTCTCGTGACAAATGGAGGTAGGTTTCGGTGCCAGGTTCTACCCTTCCTGGCTCTGTAAACACAAGTGTGTTCCCCCTCAGATGATGGGCTTCATTCTGTAGCCTTTCATGTTGACTAGGTAGAGTCTGACTAACCAGGGTATGGTAAGAATTTCTAATAATAGTGTTTAGAAAGAACACTGCAGGGCCTGGCAGGAGGCAGGCGTTCAGGAAGTACGTCAAAAAATACTCTTTTGCAAGTCAGATGTTGGTCACATTTGTAAGTGGCAGTTTTCTTTCACTTCAAGTCTGGCGTAGGCATTCTAACAGCATCCTGAATGGAGCCTATGGCTTCAAAACATTTCATCAGACAAGGTCATACCTCCTGTTAACTGGCAGGCAAGGGCAGTGACTCCCCTTCCTTCCTTCCTGAGTATAAACCGAGTTGATGGTTAATATGCCAGTGAGGAAAGGGCAAGCAGTCCCTGGATTTGGCTCTTAGGGATTTGGTGGACCTGTCCCAAGTCTGTTTTGAGTCCTGCCTTAACCTTGGTGTCACCTTTTAAAGCCATGTTTTGGGAGCTCCGCCTTCAGGAAAAATGGGAGAGGACAACCATCTCTGCCAGATGCCAAGTTTGGAACTATCTGAAAATGACCAAGTGATGCCATGTTTTCACGAGCCCAAAGCAGAATGTGCCCCCAGAGACTTTTGCACAGTAAGAGATTTGGTGACTTGGCTCTCCTAGCTTTACAGCATCTCTGAGCTTGACACCTCTCCATGATAAGGATAGGTCCTTTGCTTTTCTTCTCCTAGCCCAACTATCTTCTTTTTTTTATTCACAGTTATAAAATATGCAATATTCTTGATGATAATATGTATACTTAGATTCAGCTATATTTTTGGCCAAGGTAAAATGAAGTAAAATTAATTTTCAAATGTTGTATATGTTTAAGGTATAAAAATATGTTTGTAGTATTTATTTATTTATTTAGTGTGTGTGTGTGTTTGCATCTACACATGTGTATCATGTGCATAACTACTGCTCATGCAGCACAGAAGATGGCATGACATTCCCCAGAACTAGATTTACAGATAATTGGGAACTGAACCCTGGTCGTCTTCAAGAGCAACAAGCCCTTTTAACCACTGAGCCATCTCTCCAGGCCTAGAACATGATGTTTTTATAGGCAAATGTGTGGTAAAATGATTACTAAAATCAAACTAATGAACATATCTGTCAGTCTAAACAGTTCCACACTTGATATGTGGTGAGGACACTTCCGACTTCTGGCTGATCCTCTTATCAAAATCCAAGGAGAGAATGCAATATTAGTACCAACGTTTCCAGGCTGTGTGCTGGTTTTCCAGAAATGATCTTAGAGTCAACTCAGTAGTAACTACATATGACTCATCACTATATGCATTTGTCACATAATCCTCCTAGAAAAGTGACTCAAAAAATCTGGCAGAGGGGAATTTAGTAATCTGAAAATTTCCTTCCTATGTTAAATCATTCTATTTATTGTTTAATATGTAAATTGTATAGTACAATTAAAAGGACAATATATACTTTTAAGAAAGCAATTAACCTTTTAACCATTAGGCTGACATCTCCCCATTTCCTCACCTATCAGCTCCCGGTTAACTTATTTTTCCATTGCTTCTTTTGATGAGTGCAAGTATTGGAGATTCTGCACATTAGAGTCATATGCAGTATCTATCTTTCTGTGGCTGGCTTATTTCTCTAAGCACAATATCTGCTAGGCTTGTGTATATTGTCATAAATAACAAGCTTCCCCTTTAAAGGCTGAACAATATTCCATCACTCACACATTATAGAAGCTATAGTTTCATACACATACATATACACATACACATAAACATACATATACACATACATGTACATATACATACACATAAACAGGTGTGTGTCTAAGTCAGTGATCTCTTAATAAATCATAAAGACTGTGATTAGATATACACACTATATTGGCACCTTTCAAATTCTAAGTATTTATTGGGTAAAGCTAATGGCATCCATGTACACAAGAAGTTTACATTTGAGTTTTACCTAGTGAGACAATATAGTAATACATAGAAATCACTTGGGTTGGCATAGAAGTATTTAGTTACAATTAGAATATAAAGAATAAGGACATTACTTTATATGCTTCAAAAGAACATATCTTTTCAAGATGTAGAATTAAAAAACAATAAAAGCAGTAAACAATGACAATTTGGGGACTACTCCATTCAGATTTCACACTTCATATGAACAAGATGAACCGCTAGAGGATGGGTGCCTCTGATGGGGGTTACATTCTTCCCTAAGTATGAGGATGTCTCTGCAGAGGGTGGCATGTCTCTGCTTTGTTCTTCGCTAAGGACGAGGATGTCTCTGCTGAGGGCACCGTGTCTCTTCCAGACATTGTTGGTGAGTTTCAAGTTTATGTGTGGTGTTGGTAAGGAGTTTGGGTTTTGAATTCGCACTTCAGCAAATTCGACTTAGAAAGCTAGAGACAAGGCTCAGGGACTACTGATAAACCCTGCAGATCTTTCTGACTCTGCCCTGAGACGTTGATCTAGAATATATTAAATAAGATCTATGAAGGCAAAAAACACCAAAAACTTATAAAAATGTTCGCTGCTGTTAAAACTTTTCACACAATATATTTTGATCATGTTTCCTGTCCCCCAACTCCTCCCAGATACGACCCATCTCCCTCTCTACTCAATTTCATATACTCTTTTTTCTCTTTCACTCTTACTCCTAGAAAACAAAAACAAAAACAAAAACAAATCAAAACAAACAAACAGCCAGGCAAGGTGGGGTGTAATCCTAGCACTCAGGAGGCAGAGGTGGGGGGAACTCTGTAAGTTCGAGGCCAGCTTGTCCTACAAAGTGAGTCCAAGACATCCAAGGCTACACAGAGAAATGCTGTCTCAAAAGGCAAAACAAACAAACAAGCAAACAAAACAAAAAGCTTCCCCCACTCTCTTAAAAAAGGACTTGTTTTGTGTTGGTCCATTAGTCATGTGTGTGGGCGTGTCCTGGACTGTGACACTCAACTGGAGAAAGCTGATTTTCCTTTTCCTAATAGGTCTCCATTGAACATAGCTTTGTGGCTAGGGGTGGGACTCTGCATGCACTTCCTCTTCTCAGGGCTGGGATTTGGATTGGCTTGAACCTGTGCAGATCCTGTGTGTCCTGCCAGTCTCTGTAAATTCATATGTGAATCGGTCTTATTGTGTGAAGAAGACATAGCTTTTTTGGAGCCATCTACCACCGCTGGTTCTTGCAATCGGTTCAACCCCTCTTCCATGTAGATCCCTTAGTCTTGAGAGGAGTGGGATGAAGACATCCCAATTGGGACTGAGGTTGAAAATCTCACACTCTTTGCATATTGTCCTGTTGTGGGTCTCACTATTGAGTCTCATATATTGAAAAGGGAAAAAAAGAAACTTCTCTGGTGAGGGTTGAACAATTCATTTATCTATGCTGTCTTAGTCATTATTCTGTTGCTGTGAAGAGACACCATGACCATAGCAACACTTATAAAGGAAACCTTTCAATTGGAGCTTGTTGATTGATAGTCAGAGGGTCCCTCCATTGTCATCCTGTCAGGGAGCATGGTTGTGTGAAGACAGGCATGGTGTTGGGGAAGTAACTGAGTGGACCAGTTCTACATCCTGACCCACAGGCAGCAGGAAGAGAGAGACTCTGAGTTTCCGGTGGGCTTTTCAAACCATAGAGCCTCCTCCTAGTGATAGATACACTTGCTCCCACAGGTCACACTTCCTAATCCTTTCAAGTAGTGCTACTCCCTGCTGACCAAACAACCAAATCCATGAACTTATGAGGGCCACTTTTATTTAAATGTCAGCTGTTAAGCAGTGGTAGGATTCCAGGCAGTAAGGATGTATTTCCAGTCACCCCATGCAGATGTTTGTAAAATAAGATATAGGCTGTCTTCCTGTCTTTATTATCCCAAACATACTCTGACATGCGAATGTGATGTGTTCCTTTTCACATTTCAAGGTAACCCTGATATAGGTCTGTCCATCTTTTCACCCTTCTTTGATTTTTTATTTATTTATTTTTTGTTTGTTTGTTTTTCGAGAGAAGGTCTCTCTGGGTTAGCCTTGGCTGTCTTGGAGTTGCTTTGTAGACCAGGCTGGCCTCGAACTCACATCGATCTGCCTGTCTCTGCCTCCCGAGGGCTGGGATTACAGGTGTGCGCCACCATGCCTGGCTTTTTTCACCCTTCTTTATTTGGTCTTTCCTGTAGTGTTTTGCTTTCCAGGTTCCTCTCTTTAATCTCACTTATGACACCCAAGCCCCTCGACATCATGGACCATGTTCTTTGTGTCTTCTCCAGCTCCCTGATGCCTGCCTAGCTGCCTGTTTTTTGCAGTGCCTCTATCTGTGGTTGAAATACCAAGGAACAGGTCTGAAGGAAGCTTCTGTAGAAATGGGCTGTCAGGCACAGGACTGCTGTAAGAGGATACACACCCATAGTGTGTCATTTCTAAAATCCCCAAGGAAAATGAGATTTATGTCATCCCTGTGCCTAAGACAAATGATTTCACATCTATAAGACATTTTTGCCATCTACAGAACTGTGTGTAGGCACTACTGCTGTCATCATTATTCTTGTTTTATGGGCAATAATCTTAAGAAAGTGAAGAGAGTTGTTTGTTGTTGATACTGGGAGACCTGACATGGGCAGAGAGTGGCTTTGGGGCACTCCTTGGTGTGGTGGGCCTTGAAGACTGAATGTTTCATTTGGTCCATTTCTGAGGTACTAAGGCGCTACTCAAGGTCCTGGGTTTGTGTCCAGCATAAAACTGAACCCTGCGGCCAATCTCTGAGCATCAATCTATACTCTAACCTCTGAGTCCTTCACTATGACACCTTCTCTTAAACCCATTTCCTCTCCATTCATCCCCTTCCTGCACAAACCAGCAGCCTCAAATTGTGTACTATTTGATGAAGTTCCTACAAGAACGAGAACAGCACTTTCCCAAGTATGTATTAGAAACAAATAAGAAAGGGGGAGGGGAAGGCAAGAAAGTCTTCATTTCTCATTGCCCGAGACAACTCTCTGTGCACCTGTGCCATGTGCAAGGCTTTGACCACAGCAAGGGGAGTCATCAAGGATGTCATCACTCTTAGGACCCAATAATTGTGGGTAATAGTTTTTTTATGAGAATATGTTGGGGCTTGGTTGCTATGTATTTTATGCTAATTATTGGCCCCCAAGATCTGCTCAGGGGAGCGCATTCTCACATGTACCTGTCCTTCTTGTGTAAAGCATGCTCCATCTAATTTAAAGTTGATGGGTTAATTAAAAAATGCTAAATCTTAGGATTTGGCAGAAGAGTAGTGGATGGAGTTTTGAGGTTGCAAGGCCAGAGGTTGGGGGACCTTCTAGTAGATACAATACATATTTGCATAAATTTTAAATGAGATATATTTCTTGGGCTAGAAAATATCCCTAAGAGTAGCCACTAACTCCACCCATTGTCACTTGGGAAGCAGGATTCCTGGGTGTCTGACAGTTTGCCGTGTTGTGCCTAAACAGTGTTCATGGTTTCCCTGTCTTGACATTGAGAAGACTGTTGCTGTCCCCAGACTGTTGTTACTTCTTACACTTTTTTCCAGGAATAGAAGCATTTCTGCCGACAACATTTTGGGGCTTGGCTTTTAGCTGTGGCTCCATGGGTCATGCAAGTGTAGACACATTGGATCATGTGGGTATGAGCAGCATCAATATATTATGCTGTTGAGTATGTATAGATGAGTATAAAATGAAGAGATGGGTCCTGCTTAGAGGAGGTTTATAACCTGGCCTTTGAAGGGGATATTTTGTCCTAGATTCCTTTCCTGTCTGTCACTCCCTTCTTCCTGTCCACCAGGAATGGAGTAACTTTCTTCCACTATGGGTTCCACCATAATATACAAGGCCGAAGCAAAAAAGCCAGCTCCTCATGGCCTTAACCAATGAGCCCATACAGATATTCCCTCCTTAAGTTGGCTTTTCTCAGGGAGCCTGAGAGAAGGTAGCTTATCAGAGATGGAAAGCTGCATATGTAAAGTAGTTCCAAGTAAATTGATTTCTGTAACTGAAACAAAAAAGGACATCTTTGGTGCCAACCATTGTGAAACACTTGACTTCTCACTAAGTCTGAACCTTCACCAGCCTCACTGGTTTTGTTTCTACTGTGGCCTAGAAGTGTCAGAAAGCTTTGCAGCTGTGGTGGAGCAGAGACACATGGGGGCTTGTTCAGCAGGACAGCTTCTTGTGCTGTCACTCATCTGTGGACAATAAAGATAGACTTTAAAGATGATAGTAGAATAGAGGTTACTGGATGGAAGGATAGATGGAAGGAAGCAAGCATAAAGGATAAAGGGCACAAAACCTCAGTGAGACAACAGCAGTGAGTTCTCGCACTCCACTGTCGTCAGATGACTATGGCTCACAACAACCTACTGCACATTGTATGAAGGACTAGACAAATTTGGAGACCCTCATTGTGAAGGAAGGACATGCTAGTCCTCTGCTTTATCCTTGTAGAGTGTATCCAAGCACTGGATTACTGTACTGCACTCTCAAAAATATGATCTCTGATCTGTGCTCTCCGTGAGTGGCATGATCACACACACACTTGCACATGCATGCTGGTATGCACACAATTACACACACACACAGAGGGGAGAGAGAGAGAGAGAGAGAGAGAGAGAGAGAGAGAGAGAGAGAGAG
>OU015752.1:90475277-90488895 GCA_907169655.1 Acomys percivali
TGTCTTTATAGTGGGCCTTAAACAGCTTGGCAAGTGTTCTACCAGTGAGCTATTCCCCCTCCTCTCTTTCAATTTCTTATTTTGAGGCAAAGGTTCACTAAGTTGCCCAGGCTGGCCTTGAACTCACTCTGTAGCCCAGACAGGCTTTGAATTTGCAGTCCACCTGCCTCTGTCTCTTGTGAAGCTGGAATTACAGGTCTGTGCCACCAGATCCAGTCCTCCTGTGGTTGTAGGACTCAGAGCCCCAGTATCATTTTGCAATTCTACAGGGGAATGTCAAGGAAACAGCCATAGTCATGTTGTTTCATGGCTACTGTGTTTTCCTATTTTGAGTAGCATAGAACTGCCTTTTAAAAGTCAAATGATCTATAACATAGCTTTCAACATTAGTGCAGTGAGTGGCTGCCACTCTTCTGCTTTGAAATCCATCAGGCAAAGTGGTTGAGTCTACATCAATTACACATTATAATAGAAAGTGAGCCTTTGTTATGTTGTTTGTTAAGTATCTCTTCAAATTAGATACAAGAGAATGATCTTCAATGCAAAAGAGTGTTATTTTTTTAATTTCCCATGATTACCCATTCTATGATTAGACGTCTTTATTTTTATTTTTCCTCATGCTTATAACCATGAAGCTGATTTTAAGAATGGGCCCCTGATCACTTGTATTTCTTTTTCTTCTTTTCTTGCCAAAATCATCTTTTAGATGTCTGTCAGGAAAAAAAAAAAACTGTAGAAGTAACTTTGCTGTGCTAGAGGCTCTGAAATGTTTCCCAGGTGTGAACGGATGTAGATCTATTGTCTATATGTGTGATAAAAGAGGAAAGCATACTTCCTGTTGGGGCCACAGCTATTCTGGACCAGAGCTCTTGACTTTTCTCTTCAGAGAAGACAATGTACTAGAAAAGGCAATAATTCAAAATAGTCTACAAAATTTAAATTATGACATGTAACCATTTAAACAAGAATGTATTTTAGTCTATCCATCTATCTACCTATCTATCTATCATCTATCTTTCTATCTATAATCTATCTATCTACCTATCATCTATTTATTTTTTTATGAATCTGTATGTGTCTGTGTAGGTGAGAGGATAACTTGTGGGAGTTGCTTCTCCCCTTCTTCTATGTAAGCCTTAGGGATTAAACTGAGGTTGTCAGGTGTGAGAGCCAGTAACTTTTACCACTGAACTGTCTCACAGGAACCTTCTGCACATTTGGATATGTGAGGAAACATTACTTGACCATTAGCCATTGGTTTATTTAAAGTTAATGTCTTCTGAGCAGTACTTTTCTATAGAAGGCTTGTCCTTACATATGATGAGTGTAGCAGCTAGGATAGGTCAGAATATGCTGCAGTGTGAAAAATCTCTAGGTAGCAGCTTCTGGAATGATGAAGGTTTAATTCTAACTCATGCATAGAGTGTCCACAAGATGGAAGTCAGTGAAGACTTTAAAATATAATGTTCATTGAAAGTTAATATTTTTTTCTTTGAAAAAAAAAACACTCACATTATTACCACTTCTAAAGCATTCATCTTAATAATAAAAATCAAGTAATGTGTTATCTGGGATGTTGCTGAAGGATAAACTGGTATTATTAATATAATGTGCCCTGTAATATGAAATTACTAGTTTGTTGGTGTTCCTTTACCTAGCTCTAAGTTTTTTAATGCTGGGGTTGGATTTTCTTCTTTCTTCATTCTCATGTGTGAAGGGCTGACACAGCAGGTTCCAAAATCTTCACATTTATTGTGACATCAATCAGTTATTTTCATTTACTTATTTCTTATGCATATGTGTACATGTGTGTGGAGGTCAGAAGACAACTTGAAAGTGTCAGTTGTCTCCTTCTGTCAGGTTCAATCTGAGTCTAACACTCAGATCACAGCCTCGGTGGCCAATGTCTTTACCTATTAAGCACCCTGCTTGCTCCAAATAATTTTAACATCATACACATTCATAAAAAGAACAAGGAAATCTGAGTTAATTCTTCTCCAAAGAGTAGGAAAAATTCCCGTTTTTATTACTTAGAAAATATTAAAAATTTTTCATAGTTGGGCTTCCAGCATATTTCCCAAATTGTATATTAAGAAAAAGCAAAATATCAAATGCCATTTTGGAAAGCTTTTTCTAATTTGCATAAGAAGTTGGGTCATGATGGAGTGAGATTGTTTGATGTTGCTGGTGATCTACATAGAAACTCATTTTACAAATGAGTTCGGATAACCAGCTAGCAGAAGCCCTACATTTCTGTGAAGAATATGTCCTAACTCATCGTTTCTTGAGAATCACCAGTACACTATTATCTGAAATGTATTTAGGTGTTTTAAACCAATGAAAAGGTTGGTGGATCCCACATCCTTAAGATATAGCCTAAACATTTTTCCCTTAAATTTAATTTCACTTATATAGTCATTCCTTTTACTATTTCAAACAACTCCTCTTCCTCATTAGCAAGTGTGTGGTGCTGGGAACTGAGCTTGTGTACGCTGCAAGAACAGGAAGCAACTTAACTGCTGCCCCATCCCTCCAGCTTCGCAGAATTTACTTTTTACCAGGCAACAGGTCACCAGTCATTATAGAAAAGGGACTGAGTCACACATGTCAGAACCCCTGTCCTTAGGTAGCTCTCAAAGTGATGGTTTGTACCCAGCACTTCTTGTGGTTCACCTGTCATCAAGTTGCTAAAGAGGAAAGGCAGAAGCCTTAAAACACAAACAGGCAGCCAGCTTGAAATTCCTTAAAACGATGGGTTATCCAAAGATAGCCAAGGATAGGATGGAATAGAATAGAAATGATCGGTTGGACGATCTCAAGCAGTTAAAAGCAGCCAGGAGTCTCCTCATGCCCATTAGCCTGTAAGCACTGCTTTTGGGCATCTTATTTTACTGACAGCTTTGGCAAAGTTAATTTTCAGCTGTAGATGTCATAGTTTGGCGACGGGGGCAATAAAGAGACAATGAAAAAATAAAATGGAAGTGTCAGGACTTCTAAATCATTTCATTGCATTGGCTTTTTAAGCCCATCATTTGCTTTCTCAAGTTAAGGTACACCTGAGAAGAGGTTTCTAGGGTGAGACTTCAGTGTATTTCTCACCTGATGTGCTTCCCTTTGTTTTACTCCAGGTCAGTGTACGTAGTAGTGTGTCAGTAGTGTCGAGGAGCAGTCCTTCTTAATAGTTAGCTGGACCGTGCTAGCCTAGCTGCTACCCTGAGCTGGGTCATATGTAAATTTTTACTGTTTTTTTTTTTTTTTTAAGGCTAAATACATTTACATAACATGCAATGTTTGTGTTCGTGTCTAAATTAGATCCTGACTCAGGGTTGCCCTCTTTTCCTTCCTCTCCATTCCCAGGTGGCTGCAACACACCAAACTTTGAGATTTCAGACTCCCAGCGCTCATCTTCCAAATGATCCATCCCAGGAAGGTGATTTTCATGTAATAATTTTCTGTGAGGAGTTTTAACCTCTTTTGGCGCATTTCTATTATTTCTTTGTCCTTACTGGTGGTTACACCAGCTCCCAGCTTAATATCATTTGCACATTTCATTAATATGTGGCTTACTCCCTCTTCGAGATCCTTAATAAAGATGTTAAATTAGATTGTATCTGACATTGACCCCTGGGGCACAGCAATGCTTTAACGATATCCCGTTTCCCTGTCTGTGGAGTTCTCACAGAATGCAAGCGATGCAGCTTCAACCGGGGATAAATCTTCAATTTGAATTCTCAGGCAGAAGTCAAGTCATGTGGTTTGGGATAACTTGACATTGCCAGAACATACTTGTAGTTGCTATGAAGTCATATTTTAGCAATTAAGTTCAAGTTTGCCAGAATGATATGTCAGATTGCCAATCTGCTGACAATTACAGGAGATCGTCTCTGTCCGGCTTAATGTGTTTCCATCAAACTGAGTAGGGGCTTGTTGTATAAAATGAAACTCAGCTTTTTTTTTTTTTTATCTCAAACCTAGAGTCACCTTTCACCAGCCTTTAAACAGCATGCATCTTCTGTGTTTCAACACAGATGTATTAAGGGATCAGTTGCCTCCATACACTGAGAGAGACAGACTCCAGGGAAATGTACCAGGTGCCCCAGTGCGAAGCTGGTGAGTAACCAACGTTCAACTTCACAAAATTTACAAGTTCTCCTTCCAAACTGGAAACATTTATGACTTTTTTTTTTTTAACAGAGAGGGTATAACACCATATGATGTTCTTGGCATAAAATTTAATTCTCTTACAGTATTTGGTGAAATCAGAGAAATCTACATACTTATTTCAGAAACAAATTTTCTTCAATTAACTTAAATAATAAAGCCTTCAAACACAGGAAGTATCACCAAGATCATTCCAAATGATCAAATATAACCAACTTCTCTTGAAGCAGATTTCCTTAGCTTTGTAGAGGTTTTTATTTTTATTTTTCCTTTGTCTGCTCTTAGGCATATATATTACAACTCTGATTTCTAAAAGAAGGGGATCGTTGAAGATGCAATGTAACCAGGATTCAGAAGCAGACTTGCAATTACGGTTTTACAGAATGACCAGCTCAGCTAAAAGCATCTTTCCATCCATTCGAGAAGGTTGCACAGCTCTGTGGGATTGTTTGCCGACATGCAGATGTGTGTTACTAATCCTCGTGTCTTGGAAAGAATAGTTTTACCCCACAGTTTTGCTCTACTGGGAGACCTGAATTCCAGAACTTTCAAGTGAATCTCTCAGTATCCCTTGTTTGGCCCTTTGGGCCTCGCCTTCATCCCACCACACTGAAAAATGATGGACCTCGCCCGCATGGAAAAATGATCAGGTCATTCCGGCAACAGGACCAAATACACCAACCAATCCGTGTAGTGATATATCAGGACTGTTTGATTGAGGTAAACTCTTCCTCATGCTTGCCTCCTATTTTGAAAGGATCATTGGGCATAAAGGCATGAAGTTATACTCGTGGTATCAGAGACTTTGTAATCTAGTTGCAAGCTAAAGAAGTCGTGTCATGTGAGAATATATAAAATGGAGAGAGACTTGATGGGCACACATGCTTTCCAGGGGCTTGTCTTTGGTCTGGATAGACCTCCTCCTCTGTGACCCTATTGCTGGCATCTAAATCTGTAGAGTTCTCTATCATCCTTTCTCTTGGTCTTTTTGTTGTTTTATTCGACAATTGTATCTTTAAACCTAAGAAGCCATGGAGACTCTCACACGTGGTGGACCTTTCATCTTTCATTTTGTGCTGTGGGATAGACTGGGCCTAACACACTTCCAAGGTAATCCAGCTTTTGTATACCCAAAGCAGCCAGGCTACAGCTGTGACTGCAGGTATTGTGGCTTCTGTTTGCAGCTGGTGGATGGTTGATTTAGCTACAGCATTGTTGATCATGCCTGTATTCAAGATAGAAAATGCCAGCTGTGCTGCAGACCACAGAGAGAAGTCAATGTACAGTTGTTCTTTTCAGTAATCCTGATTAGAAAAGGAAGAAGCCCCCACTGTGGCCATATTCATCCTTCCTCTTTAGGAAGGTCAAATATTGCCCCAAGCCCTGAGGAAAGAATGCCCTGGGCCGATCTCATGCCCAAGATGTGGGTGAACAGTGCCCGGAGCCCAGGAAAAGCTGCAGAGCCTCTGGTGTGCTCTAGTGTAAACCATGGCAGCTTTCTTTCCAGAGTGGGGTCTGTTTGCTTGTCAAAACTGAGCAGAAGTTTGTAAGCCACTTTTTTTCTTTAAAGCTCATGCTAATTTACATGTCCCCAATCTCAGAAAATCTTCCTGTAATAATAATCTAGCAAGTAACAAAATGTTATTTTGTTTGGGCAATATGATGCATTTGTAATGGATTATGGAACCTGTTTTAGAATGGATAACGTTGCTGTTATTTTATGCCATCTACTCTTTGAGCCAAAGGCCTACAAAATTTCATTAAAAACCAAATAATAATAATAATAATAATAATTATTATTATTATTATTATTATTATATATTATTATATATAACATAATATTATTATTATTATTATTATTATTATTATTATTATTATTATTATTATTATTATTATTATTATTATAGTTCTTAGCTAGACAAGAGACAGACATGGAAATGTCTGAAAACAAGATTTCTCATACTCTCTAGTGTACAACCTCTTAGCCTAACATCTTTCCATTGGATTTAAATAAAATGAAAGGAAAATCATTGTGATGGCATTAGACACATAGAGCAGTAATGGAAATCACAGATCTGTGATGGAAATACAAAACACATCACTGTACATGTACATGGCCACATCCTGGGTTTGGATGCATACACATATGCATATTGGCTATTCTCTTACATGCTAATTTCCTGTGTGTGAATTGATCACAGGAGCAAAAGTGCAGGTACCACTTACAGTAGCATCCAGGTGCATGTAGAATCACTCACTGGTCACTTAGATGACACTTTTAGGAATTATGTTAACATGTTGTTCTCCATAATTTGGAAGTTTGATTGTCTTTTTATATGAATGTTTTCATGTTTTATTACTGTGCATCTGCATCAGTCATCACTGCCAGAAATGAAAGATTTAACAAAAACATAATTCAAGTGACATTTTCACTTGCTGTCACACTGGTCACTTTTGGTGTGTGTTGTGATCAATGCTCTCTCCAACTCTACATTTTCAGATTTTTAAGATTAAATTAAAGCTTACTTAGTGTAAATTATTTAAAACTTTAAAATTTTTATTTAAAAATGAGGATCCAATATAGTAACGATTCCCAAACATCGTAAGATCCATTTAAATGTATGAATGAGAACGAGTTTTATGAAACTGGAGTTTCCTCACTGGGAGCCTTTAGTATAATTCTGTCTCACTGGAAAATTAAAGCTAGCGGTTCCTGTCATAGCTACCCGAGGGTGTGCGCATGAGGTTATTTGGATTGTATAGCGATGGAAAGCCCAAGCATCCAGAGCTGAGTGTTTGGAGAAGACACCAGGCATTAAAAATCGACAGCCGAAGTTTAGAGCTGCTCTAGAAAAAAGCCTTACATTTTGCAGAGAAGAATTTTTCCTTTACCAGTGGTCAGTCAGAAGTGCAACAAGTAACCAAGAACGATGTCAAAGGTAAAACGGAGGAGATAAGAAGGGGGGGGGGCAATGCTTTTTTTCCTTCTGTAAAGTTCAAATCATGCATCATCTCTAATGAGCTTGATAAAGCATGGCGAGGCAAATGTGCCATAATTCATCATGCTTCCTGTTTCAAAAGTGACAGGCAACCTAGGCAGAAAAAAAGTCTTTATTTTATAGCAATGAAGAAAAAAATAAAAAGAGGAAGCGCGATCATCACATTTAACATGGCATCTGCGGAGGAACTCTTAACAGCCACGTCCAGTATGGAAAATTGTCCGGAATTACGTTCCGCTTCGTTAATGCTACACCAAAACCTCCTGCTAGTGACTATAAAGAAGCATTCATTTTTAAATACTTTGCTGAAATCTGGGAGAAAAAAAAATTTTTTAAACCTTTGCAAAATTTTATGGATAATGCACTTTCTCGTCTGCAGTTGTCGGAAAGGCACCATTAGCTTCATGCTATCCCGTTAAACTGCGACGCGAAACGCTGAGAGGTCTAAATGGAATTCACCCAGGAAAGAACAGCAATGTACTTGGAGCAATTTTCTGAGGATGTTTGCCTATTTCAAGCATCAGCTCTACACATGCCTCTCCTTTTGCTCAACGATTCCCTTTGGAAATCAAGCACATTATCTTATAATACAGACCTGGGCATCTGAGACCTCACCCAAGAGCACAAGAGGGCATCTCAGAGACTATGGGACTGAATCAGATCCTTAATGCTCCAAGTCGTTCTGTAAGACGACGAGGGAGGGATGAGGTGTGCACAAACCTCCGATGAAAAGGAATAGTGGCAATCACGTTGTCCCAGAACTGCACACCCTCTCCCTGTAATCTCAAACTATGTCTCTGTAATGAGCAAAGGAGTCAATTTGTCTTTATTAAGAAGTTTAGGGATCGTGTTTATTTAAAGTTATAATCTGCATAGTAATGAACAAATAACAGGAACCTTAAGTAGGGACGGCAGCTTTTTGTTTTGTTTTGTTTTTGTTTAGGATATGAGAAGCACGTTTACACAAAGATTTAAAAAATAGGAACATACTTGGTTCTAAATAATTGCAATTTATGAAGACTTGAATCTTCACACTGAGGAGTGGGGTCAAGGGCTCCGGGCTTCAGAGGAAAGTGTTCTCTGTAGCAGTCTACACACATTAGGACACACTCTGCCTGCTAGATTGACAGAAAACAGCCCTGTGGGACTTACAGTAATTGATTTTATATGGTATGAATAGATGAATAGTTGCAAAGCCAGCTCCATCATGGTTCTGTCCTTACCATTGGCCTCTGTTTAATGGCATTCCTGTGACAAACAGCCTGGTCTACTTGCCACTGCATTATTAACACGTTAAATCATATTTTACCTAAACTGTTTTATTTGCCGTGGGGGGGGGAGGAGTCTTTAAAGGGAGTTTCTTTTTGTTATCTTTGAGTTTTCTTATGAATGAGAAAAATGAAAAGATTATTTGAATCTTTGTAAGCCACCCAAATTTATTCTGTATAATGAAGTGCCAAAGAGAGCCCTCACAAAAGTATATTCATCTGTGATCTTGCATGAAGTAGCGTTCCTCTTAGGATGGTGGCTTTGTCTTCCTCCCCATCCTGGCAGAGTCTTTTTAGAAACCTTTAGGAGCAGTGCAGCGAGTAAATAAAGAAATATAGGCTCCTAGTTGAGGTGAGGCTCTGTAACAGATTCAAGGAAGACACATGCCACCCTTATTTCAGGGCCTGGGGCTATTCTGCGTGGGAACTCAGGCCTGATAAGATGGCCAGTGCTCAGGTCCAGTTTACTCACTTGGCTGACCTTGATATATAGTCCATGCCATGCTCCCTTTCCTCTGCCCCTCTGTTCCTGTTTTTCTGCTAGAACCCTTAAGAATGCTTGCTGCTCTTCCACAGGACCCAGGTTTGGCTTCCTGCATCTATGTGGTGGCTCATAGGAACTGTAATTCTTGTTCCAGAGATTCTGACGCCCTCTTTTGGCCTCTGTGGGTACTGCATACATACAGAGCATATAGATACATGTAGGCAAACATCTACACATAAATAATTAAGTAAAAAATAACGTTGAAACCTAAAAAAAGAAAAGATGCAAATATGGTACTCATGTATGAACTTCTCAATAAAAAATTTTAAAGCCAAAACTTTCAACCCTAAGGTTTATTAAATTAATAATTTAGGTAAGTAATCTTACTTCTTATACCTTAAATAATTACTTACATGTCTTATATTCATACATGTCCACAAAGGTTTTTCTTACAATTCCTTCCTATTTATTTTAGTGAAAAACTTAGGTAGATTTATCTTTTACTGTTCTTAAGAAATCAGGGATTTCAACCAGCTTTTTTTACTTCTTCTTCTTCTTACTCTTATGTTTTCTCTCAAAGGCCTCTAAATAATGTGGATCCAAAGAGTTACTTGTGATGTGTACCTCCAGATTCTCACAGAAACCTCAACTACAATTTACTACTGAGTGTTTTTTAAAAAAAAGAGGAGGAAATTGGGAATGGTGGCCCAGCCCTCTGGAGGCAGAGGAGGTCATATCTGAGGAATCTGAGGACAGCCTCATCTACCGAGTGAATTCCAGATAAGCCAGTGCTGCATAGGAAGACCCTCTATTAAAACAAACAAACAAAATAAATAAATAAAGAATAATGAGTAGCTCAACTTTTCACTCTGCCGAGGTTTGCTGGATTTAGAAGTAACTGCAGCAAATGTCCACTTGGCTGTTTGGCTAATTGGACTGTAATAAGTGGCTGAAGAAAGCTCCATGGGATGTGTGACAAAAACTTCCTCCTAAAGTTGGAAAGCTCCTCTTTGATGACAGGGCTGGGTGGATAAGGCCATAGCTTCTCCACAATTTCAGTAAAGACCAGTGAGTACTTTGAAACAATGGAGGTAGGCTAGGGTGGCATTCTTATCAGGACACAGTCCACGAGTTGGAGCATTCGTTTCTGGACTATTCCCTGTTTAATCACGGGCACTAACCCTGTCCTCAGCGATTCTGTCTTCTCTTCCTTCTTCCCCTTCCTCTTTCACCTCTTTGCCTCTCCTCTCTGCTTTTCTTCTTCCTATTTTGTTTCCTTCCTTCTCTCTTTATGCCGCTTTCTATTCCTTCTCACACTCCACACCCCCTTTCATCTTTCCTTTCAAAGCCAGATCTGCCAAAGGCTTGCGGGCCAGACAGAGATGTGCTGCATGCTTGCATCCCAGGAAGAATGTCATCCCTGAGGGCTCTGGTCTATGGCTTTCTCCTACCACCCTATCAATTCTTCACTTTCTGGGACGTGGCATAAACTCAGGACTCTTATTTCCTACCTCACCTCTATCCAAATTTGTGATTTAGCCACGCCCAAGGAGAAAAGGAAGAACGCTTCAGATTCGGGGAGATTACAAACTAGTTGTGCTTGTCCAAATCTGGGCAACCAAACTAAGAAGCCAGTAACAGCATCTCTTTTTGCCAGTGGAAGCGAAATGCTTGAGTGGTGACACTCAGGGAGGGCCATAAATAATCTTTTAAGCGATTGTTAGAAGATACTGTGGCTAGACAACCCATCTGAAACAAAAACAAAAACAAAAAATTAACATTCTTTCTTTGCGATACAATTCATGTAAAAAACTGAGCTTACATAGTTCCTAGAGGAAGCATAAGGGGACTGAACGTGTTGGCTAGACAGGAACTCGTGAGAGCGCTGAGCAAGTAACTTTGTTTAAAGACACTCGTGGACCAAATTTATCTCCACTGGAACTAGCTGCCCTCCGCGTTTCTACAGCGGCTTCTCGGCCCAGATGGGCATCAGGGAGTGGACTCAGCTCTGGGCTTCCTGTGTAAGGGGGACTTTAGGGTCTACCTCACTTAAAACAGCTACATTGTGTTTTGCATTCGACACATAGGAAGCCTAATTACACTCTCCGCTCTGGTACGTGCTCTTCAGTCCACCCAGCGTAGGCTGGGGTGGAGGGGAACAGTGGCAGAAACTGAAAGGCCAAGCAAGAGAAAAGAGTCCCTAAGACCTAATGAATCCAAACTAAACACCTCTCCACAGAAATGTCAAACATTTCTCTTAGCACAAAACAAGGCTTAAAGAATTCCCAGCTTTTGTCTCTGGCCTAATTCCTTAAGCAGAGAGGGGGATTTTCCTCTGGGAGTGTTATTTCACAAAGAAAGAAACAGCAAATAAACAAAAGACCCTCAAAGAGAGAGAGAGTATAAATAAAATTCATGACTCCTTAAAGAGTTTACCCTGAAAGAATGTGAAGGGTTACTTACCACTAAAGCAGAGACTCTAGGACAGTCAGTGTGTGGAGGCGTGGGTAGATATCAAAAGGGCCAGACTTCATTTCATGTCGCCCAGAAGAAATGTGCACCTGCATACTCTCAGCGTGCAAAAGAATTACCACAATTCATTGTCTTGATTTCTTTTTTAATTGAAGTTTTCTTGTATCTGGATTTTAAAACATGCAGTCGGCACATAACTTTTTTTTTATTAAGAAGCTGCAGATAAGGCATGTTGCTGTTTGATTAAAACCATGATCCTGAAAGAGTTCTAAGAAAAGTTCTCCTCTCCTCCCTTCCATTTTCTTGTGTGTGTGTGTGTGTGTGTGTGTGTATGTGTAGACAATTTTCTGCATTTAACAGGCACTTAAAAAACGAATGTTTTCTCTGATATATATATGTGTGTGTGTGTGAACAAAATAACACTTATAATATAATAAGAAAAGAAGTTTGACTTAAAAGAAAAGGAGGAGAAAGTACTTTCCTGGTAAATCATACCACAATACAACAGTGTGCTTAATAGAACTAAAGTTGGAGGGAGGGTACGATGAATCTGGAACAAAGGTAAGATTTCAGTATTAATGCAGCAGGCAGACAGAAATAAATTGTTATTAAGATAAGGAAGCAGAGGTGGAGGGAAACACTTGATTATAAATTATAGACCAACTATTCACCTTTTCAAGTGAGTGTGTGTGTTTATTAGACATCGGAATCTACTTTGAGTGTGACTTAAAACAACACTGATAATGTTAAAAGCCCAATACAGGGGCTATCTAGACAAGTGGAGTTTAAAGGCGGAGCTGGGGTTAAAAAAAAAAAAGTGGTCTTCCAGCAGGCTTAAGTCCTGTGCCTGGGAGATGGGTGAGGATTTCAGCACTTGCAGAGCTTAGATTGAGTCTTATCCTGACGGGCTCTTCTCGGTGAAATATCTGAAACATTTGGCCCCACAAGATTAAAAGAACAGTGCTTCTAGTTAGCATCTGCTGCGCCGAAGTCCAACTTTGCTACTAATAAAATTCAGCTCTATGGAAAAGAATTTGAATTCCAGCTGGGCAGTTTTCAAAATAAGATGAAAAGTTAAGCAGGCAATTGGTGTGTATTTAAGGCTCAAAACACCTTTCCCCCTAAGAAGACTTGAAGGAGTTAATCCCTTCTCAAGATAATCCACTAAAGAGCATCCTTCATTATGATGTTAAAAGCAAGGGTCAGTGCCGGGGAGTGGGACAATGGGACGGGGGCTTTTCAGTCCCCACCGAATTCTTCGGAGGTTAGAAACAGAAACTGCTATGACTTCAGCTGAAAAAAGGAGACTTTGCTCTGAGCCACATACTCAGATGGAAGGGAGGGAGCAAGAAAATCTTCCATGTTAACAAAATTCCTTGTTAGTTAAATTTTCTGGGGACTAATCTATTTGATAAAAAGGAATGATTCTATAACTCAGTAGTTATGCAATGTGGAATCGCTTTTGTTTGAAGAGTGTTGAATTATTCTTCCCCCATCATAAATTCAGTGAACATGATGCCCACTAGGAACTTTTAGCAATGCTGTGAAATTTTATGTTTATGGTCTGACTTTATTTCTCAAAGAGTTTTAGCTGTTTCCCATGAGTGACCAGGCAACTATTTTGTTTGTAATCAAATTCATCTAAAACATCTGATTTTAAATTATTATTTCTTTAAAAACTTTGCTCTAAAATAGTTAATTGCAAGGATCATACAATTTACCATTTGACTATTGCAAAATGTTTTTATGAGGCCTATTTTTTTTAAATACGTAAGCACCTCAAATATAAATCCATCTTACATAAATTGGGATAGCAAATGTTGAAAATACTTTTTATTGTTGTTGTTATCTTGATTTTGATTTTCTGAGACAGGACTTCACTATTGTATGTAGCCCCTGGCTTGGGGCTCACTCTGTAGACTGGGCTGACCTCTAACTTCTCACAGCTCTGCAGGCTTCTGCCTCCTCAGTGCTGGGAAGCAAGGCTACGGTACTACATCCAGCCTAAAGTACATTTTATAATAAAAAGTGTAAATACATTTTTCTTTGGAAAAGCATGCTTATATTTAAGAGACCATAGGCTGGGCCCACCAGAAAGCTCAGCAGATAGAGGGGCTCTCTGTGCAGACCAGATAACCCCAAGTTTGGTGTGAAGGACCCACTTCAAGGTGGAAGGAGAGAAATTATTCTACAAAGTTGTCCTTGGACCTCTTAGTGTCTGTCATGCCCCCCCC
>OU015752.1:90495945-90514581 GCA_907169655.1 Acomys percivali
CTCTCTCTCTCTCTCTCTCTCTCTCTCTCTCTCTCTCTCTCTCTCTCCCCTTAGTCTTGAAACACTAATCTCATTGACTAGCCTTAATTCTTCTGCACCTTTTGCGCCCAGCTCAAACCTTCAAATGCAGTATAGAATTATTGTGATTTTTAAAAAGGCTGACCTTCAGTATTAGTTCCTGATGCACAGAGAGAAGGTAAATGGTTCTGCAAAAGTCTGTGCTTCCTTTTTAAAATTTTCAGATAAAAAGAAATTATAAGGCTTTAATACCATCATAGCTGGAATGTCTCAAATGTAGCTAAGTTAGCCGCCTACTTCATCCAAGGTGACTAAATTCTCAATTTTAGTCATGTGGAAATGACAAGGCTCTTCTTTGTTGAATTATTTGCAGAAACTTTAGAGGGAGTCTCATCTCAGAGCAGTATCCAAAAACTAGCACATGCATTAGTCCTAGATCTCTGCTCCCTGTGATTTTATAAACGTGGGTTAATGCACATAATTATAGGAAGCAGCTTATTGCCACTTTAGGTGATGCTCCAGAAGATATGACCAGAGGTAGCTGTGACTTGGTTGCTGGTAAGGGTACAAGGAAGACACATTTGGTTTTCTCACAGACATCAGCATGGAAAACCAACTCTGCTGTTGCTTGACATTAGCCTTTTCCATTCAGTAGGTGCACACTGGAAAAGTCACTAAGCAAAAACCTTCCGGAGACAAAGAAAAGCGCGGAAGCAAAATCGTCCTGACTCTGTAAAACGTGTTTCTTTAATCAGGATAAAACTGAAAGCCACACGTGTTTTGATTGTTAAAAATGTTGCCAGAGCCATTCTTAGCCAGAAGAAATTCATACTTTAGTAGATTTACTATTTTCTGGATCCATAAATGTTTTATTAGCTTAACATAGACATTTATAAACATTAGCATTATTCCCATGTAATTAGCAACCTTTATGCAAATAACATTAAATAATCATGGGGGTTAAAAAACCCAACACCATTTCTACAATTATAAAATGGTCATTGTAAAATTTATTGTTCAATTTGTATTTGCATCATGGTAAGTGAATGACCAGCACCTGGAATACGGATGCAGCTCTGCCTTTTGTGACCCTTACACAGGTCTTTGCTCCTCTCTTCAAAATATGTGTATCGTCTTGACTAAAACATAGGCCAAACTTTCAGTCATTTGACTTTTTGGTGTGAACAGATATGATATAGGTTATCTGGCTCCATCCATCCATGATACACACAGGAAGACAATACATGTCCATACACACATAGCTTACATGTATGGGAGAGAACACATACATTATCGACACATAGGTTACATGTGTGGGAGAGAACACATACATTATCGACAGCCTGTACATGCGTGAGCACACATACATACACACATACACATGAAATGACAGTGATCACGGCAGTGATGGTGATCACGACATAGCTGGAAAGCATCTTTTAGCTCATTTGGGTCTTGTTCATAGTCCCCTTCAGTTTGAAAGACTCACGTCACATGATTTCATCCTGAGGCTTTTGTAATAAAGTAGCATTCCAAGGATACTGTTTTCCCTTCTGTTTTGAGAGAAGGTGACAGAGGGAGCCCTTCAAGGCATGGCTCTCCCTGCCGTATGTCTCCGTGATGGACTGCTTTGCTAGATAACGGGAACCCAGAAAGCAGCGGTGGTCTGATGGCCAAGGATGTGTGAGCATGGGATCCACCCTGAGTGAGCTCCTGGCCAGGTATGGAAACTTACACATAAGAAAGTGACCTAAATACAGCGTGAGATATGAAAATACATACTATTAATGCCAGTCATACCTAGAACTTTGACCCCCAAGTCCTGTCAGTAAGAAAACACAAAAGCAAAGTGAACAAACAAACAAACAAACAAACACCCGATAGCTGCATTTAACTCCGCTTTATGGAAACACACTGGTATGTGTTATACACATTCCACTGTAATCAAACATTATATGCATGAAACATACTCAAGATAGTCAATCATCAGGAAGACAGAGCATCTAATAATGATGGCAGTTCTCTCTGGATTTCACCAGGGAGCCCATTTGCCTTCTCTGCAGATCAATACAGACAGTGCATGTGTTTAGTCACATGCTCAGGTGGGTGGGCAAGGGTCTCCCGTGACGACAGAAAGATGAAGGACACAGAAAGTACTTGAAGCATTAAGGAGTGACACTTCCGCATCAGTGCAGGCGTCTTCCAGTTCCTTCCCTTTCTCTTCATATATCTTTCCTACTGTAGCTTCATTTTGCTGCTGTGACAAGCACACCAAGACCAAAGGCAATTTGGGGAAAAAGTTTATCTCACATTACAATTCATAGGTTACAAGCCACCATTTAGGGTAAATCAAGGCAAGAACGTAAGGCAGGACCTTGAAGCAGAAACCACAGGGTAAGACTTCTTGCTGGCTCCTTCTCCGACTCACTCTCTCATGTTTAGCTAGCCTTGCCTTAGATAGTCCTGCCTAGGGATGGAGCTGCCTTTAGTGAGCGAGGGCTCCGCCTCATTAGTTCAAACAATCAAGAAATCTCTCATAGACTTGTCTACAGACCAACCTGATAAAGACAGTTATTCAACTGAGACTTAGTACTGAATTCTAATAGTAAGGCCACAGTGATAGCTGGTAGGGAATTTAAAGGGGACACAAGAACCTCAGCTAGCCCACATCATCGTGGAGGAAACGTCTTATTGCGAATATATTCTGGATCAGCATGCAGGGGCTATCAAATAATTAGATATAGCAGCGTCTGTCAGTTAGAGAGTTACAAAATCCAGATGTTGATTACAGCAACGTAAAGAGAGCTCAAGTAGGAGACACTTCTGAGATACAAACAACAACAACAACAACAAAATAACAAAAACAACAAACAAACAAACAAACAAACAAATAAGATAAGACACCAGAGATTTAGAAATGGAAAAAGTGGGGGGGAGGGAAGCAGTTTTCATGTTTCGGGTGTAAACCTTAGGTATATAGGTGTAGGAGGTCTCCTAGTTAGATTAACCTCTCAGTTTGACACACCTTAGGGGGAAAAGTTCTTGTATGCCTTTCAAACAGCAGCCTGTTGTCACTGTTGCCTCACTATAAGAATTTAGTTTTCCTAGACACTTTCCGCACTGAAACAGAAGCCCTTTTTGAAAAAGAAAAAAAAAGAAACCCAAGAAATTCTTCAGAACAGAAGATAAATGACCCAGGAGGCTTGTTGAGGGTGTGTCTTTCCCCTCCTTCTCACCTCATTTTAAGGGCAGAAGAAAAAGACAGCTCAGAGATAGTGGCGGCCAGTTGTTTTCTTGATGCAGCTGTCTTTCCCCTGGGCTTCAGCAAATTGAGCTGACTGACTTTCAACTGCAGATGCACGGGTTGCATCACCTGAACACTCAGGAGGCCCTGGTCAGCCCCGTGTGCTGCAGGAGGAGGGAAGTGACAGCAGAGCAAGCCCCTGGGTGATAAGAAGGTTATGGTGGCGGTATGTGGGTAGGGGGTCAAGCCGACTTCCTACCTGGACTAGAGGGAAAATGGAGAAGAGAGGCAAAGTTGAATCCAATTTGCATTGACATCACAGGACCTGAGAACTCTTTCCTACTTCTCTGTCACCGCATCTGTTACGGCCACCACAGCACTCCTTGCCTGCAGCTAGATCCAGACAGCCCTTCCCTCCAGCTGCCCAGGAGGCTCTTTAAGGGAATTAGCCACTGATTGAAAAAAATACCAAGACAATCCTCCTCATATTTGGCCTTCGGTCAGCCAGTCCCTCTACTCCATCTCAGTTTCTTAGGCATAAACACTGAGGGTCCACAGGAAGCCACTTCCACTTTTATGTTTTTATGGCTTAAGACTTTTATACTTAGTTTGTAGTATTTATGTGTACACAGACAATATCGGTGTCTGAGTATTGATCGGCACTTATTTTGTAAGTTACTGCCTGAAGTGGGGGATTTTAGAAAGCAGTGACTTGTGGACATGTTTGTAATAGTTATATGTTCAGATTTATCCGTTGTCTCCTCCTTGCTTACATCCAAAGATTATGTTGGAGACACGCAGGTTGGGTGACATTCCATTGCATTCACAGTTGTACTATGTGTTCTTCATAGCAATGAGAACACCACTCTTTATAGTGTATGTGTGTGTGATGTGTGTGTGGTATGTGAACTTGTGTGTGTGTGGTATGTGAATGTGTGTGTGGTGTATGTGAACATGTATGTATGTGTGTGGTATATGTATGCGGTACGTGAACACATGTGTGGTATATGCATGTAGTATGTTAAAGTGTGTGTGATGTGTGTGATATGTGAACTTGTGTGTGTTATATGTGTGTGGTATGTGAACATGTGTGTGTGTAGTTTGTGAACATGTATGTGTGTGGTATATGTATATGGCATGTGAACATGGTGTGTGGTGTATGTATGTAGCATGTTGAATGTGTGTGTGCATGTGCGCACATGCGCAAGCCATGGATGTGTAGAGACGGGAGAATGGCACCATTTGCTCTGCTATACCACTTTCTACATTATTCCTTTGAGACAAGTCTATCACTGAACTTGAGACTGGACTGGTAGCTAGCAAGGCCCTAGATCCTCCTGCCTCCAACTTTTATACTGCTTGGTACTCAGGCAAACATGGTCAGGCCTGGCATTTTTCCTACTTAATGTGGGTGCCAGGTATTCTAATTCATCTCCTAATGCATGTGTAGCAAACACGCTTACCCACTGAGCTGTCATTCTCCAGGCTCCAGCGGTGCACCCCGAGAGTTCACTCACCAGAGGCTCAGTCTCATACTAAGCACACCGTCTCTCAGTGAACTCCATCCACAGTCCTCAGACTCAACAGTGAGCTGTACCCTACATCTGGGAAGCAGGGGTCGCAGGACTTTTCTCTTTCTCCTCTACATCTCAGGAAGACTCAGGCCAGCTTCAAGGACCACCTGCTTATGTACAATTGAGAAACTTCTCCAATCTATATCTTTATTCCACCATGCCAATGCTTGTCAGGAATGGCAATGAGCTTTGGGAAGACACTGTCACTTTGACAGGCATTGGTGCCTTCTGCATCTTTTTGCAGACATTCTTCTTGGCCTCTGAATAGGGTGATAGATATATGTTGTAGTGCATGTATGAAGATGTCATAATTAACCCATCATTATGTACAATTAATACACAGTGGTGTAAAAAGAAGAAAGCAGTTGCTAAGTCTTCTCACATTGCAACCTAATCTTGGTATCTTATTAAGTTAGGCCAGGAGAGGACTGATGTCATCAAGTCAAAGGCAAGCAAAGGTGCTTGAATGAAAGCTACACCTCCACTTCCCCTGCTCTGTGTCTCTCCTTTTCCTCAACCTTTCTTTTACTTTTTATTTCTGTTGCTGGAGAGCCAAGCACACGCATTCCTTTGAAGGGAGTGGCTCTAACCACACAGACTTGACACTGCAGCTTGTTCCTGATTTACTTTTTAAATCAAAGGCACCTTAAGTTACTGCCTCTGAGACTCTATGGTCACCTTTGTTGACGAAGATTCGCTGGTTTATTAGGTTTACTGTGGCTGAATTGAGGAGGGTACAGGGTTTCTTAAGCTTATTAGAGTGTGAGGCTAACATGAGCATTTACTTTCCTCATGGAGGGTGTTCCGAAGGGCAGTGAGGACCCAGTTTTGCTGGCTTCTGCAATGAAGGGCAGCAGTTTGAATAAGAATTGTAAGGTCGAGCCCAGTGATGTGTTGCACGCCTTTAATCCCAGCACTCGGGAGGCAGAGACAGGGGCATAGCTGTGAGTTTGAGGCCAGCCTGGTCTTCAAAGTGAGTTCAGGACAGCAAAGGTTACACAGATAAACCCTGTCTTGAAAAACCAAATAATAATAATAATAATAATAATAATAATAATAATAATAATAATAACAACAACAACAACAACAACAACAATAATTGTAGGGTCCTAGAGTCATAGCTTGGGGCCTTCATTTATGATCAAGTAAAGAAGGTGCTATTGAAGTTTAAAGGCTGCTCTGGTCTCTCAGTTTTGTGGGGTTTGGTCTTTGTCCCTGAAGGTTGTAGGAGTAGATGCCCATTTTGAAGTCTTGGTTGCAATAAACCAGTACATGTACTGGTTTTTTATTTTTATTTTTTTGGTTTTGTTTTTTGTTCTGTTTTTTGAAGCCTGGTCTCATGTTATCCCAAACTGTTCCTGCACCTAACTTTAGCTTTGGGCTCCTGGTCCTCTTGTCTCTACTTCCTTAAGTGCCGACATTACTGGAGGGTACCACCATATCTGGCTACATATATAGTTTTGTTTTGTTTTGTTTGTTTTGTTTTTTTCTGATATGAATGTAAGATCTTCTTTGCCAAAAGTTCATTTTACCTTGAATTGAATAGGCTACAAGGTGTTGTCAACCTGGAAAGGCAGGCAGACAGCTTATGGACCGCCTTTCCCATTTCTACTGAGCTCATTTCCTGATGACTAAATGGCTCCTTACCCAGGTACATCAAAGCAAGCCCATCAGGGCAGGAGACTCTGTTGTGGGTCTTGGATACCTGTTATCATGGCTTGAATATTTCTTAAAACAGGCTATTGAGGCTAGGACTCTACTTGATTACCACTGAACTAAAACCGTACTACATTCCAAAGATGTTTTGGAAACAACAGATTTTGATATTCACTGGTGGCTTCCATCCTTTCAACAAACGTGTATTTAGGGAGCAGGTGGTGTCTGGGAGCTTAAACTGCAAACTGGTGTTTAGTGGTGAAGCTGATAATTCCCTCACTTGTTTACAAGACTGAAGGGAGAGAAGCGATTTCTCCTGAACACGTCTCCTGCTACAAAGCCAGAGAAGCCCACTAGCCTGGGGAAGTTCACAGCATGGATAGGGCACACCTAAGCGATGGCACCTTTCTTTGTCTGGGGCAGAAATGCACCACTGTTAAGTGTGGTGCGTATGTGACAAAGACTGATCATAGGTTGTAAATGTAGGGCCTGGGGTGACAGCTCACACAGTAAAGTGTAGGCCTTATATATATGAGGATCTGAGTTCAATCCCCCAGAGTCCATTTTAAAACAACAACATGCAGCCAGACATGGTGGTGTAGCTTTTTAGGGTCGGGCAGATCCCTTGAGCTTGCTGGCCAACTAGCTTAACCTTTTTGATGAGGTACAGGCCAGTGACAAACAAATGAAATTTGCACCACTGAGGCTAGCCTCTGGCCTCTGTATGTACGTACACACACTTTCATGCACTTCAAACCCATGAGCATGCATAAATACCTACCCAAAGTTATATGTAAATATAACTTGATTTAAATCAGGAGTGAAATGCCTTCCACAGAGAATAGTAAACTTTAACCAGCTGGAACATACAATATGGGTTTCACAGCTCTTTTTGCAAAACTCCAGACTCTGCAATTCCTGGCAAAGCAAATTTAAGAGAATGTTCAACATTCTATGGCTGACCCGTGTCATCTTTGTGAAGAATGAATCAGTTTGGGCTTAAATACACAGTGTTTCATGCTCACGTCTGGAAAGGTGAAGCCCTAATTCTAAATGCTGGGAGTGAGATACTGAGGTCAGCCATCCGGTTCCTGCATGTGTTTCCAGTAGCCAAAGACCCAAGAGGAATGCAACAACTCCCTCTCACCATCTCTCAGTCAGCTGCCTTCTGGAGACCTTTAGCCTCTGAAGGTGCAGGGTCAGGTGGAAGGGGAGTCTGAGGCTGTGTCCTCAAGCTGCGTCCATAAGCATCCTTCAGCCAGAAGCATAAACTCTTAGGATATAATCAGCAATGTACAGCAACTTAGCTTCAAGGTACACGCTAGGCTGTCCCATTATGATCAACACTATGTAATTTTAATGAGATACTCCATGTCTCTGTTTTAATTAACTGATTTAAAATAATCCTGTGAGGATTAAATGAGGTACTATGTCTAAAATGTTTGATTCATTATAAATTTGAAGAACATAATTTGTTGTTTTGTTGTTGTTGTTGTTGTTATTATTATTATTACTATTACTATTTTAGCCATGTGTCTTAAAGCTAAGCAGAAAATATATTCCAAGTACTTTATAGGGAAAATTGCTTATGACTTCAAATGATCACTGGTAATAGTCATTTATCTTTCTGAAATTAAAACTTTTTTGAACACTAATGAGAAGATAGACAATTTTCTAGGACTGAAACCTTTGGACTTGATTTTTGACATATTTTAGGCCTGTTTATTTTTCTAAGTTTTAAAATACACACAACTGTCAGGGAACTGGAAAAAGAATTAGAAGCCTAAAAATAATACCAGTTTTTACAAGCTCACTCTGCTTGAGAATTATTTCCTAAGGCAACAGGCCTTTCCAAAATAAATTTGCAAAAATATATCTTTATAAAAACTGGAACTTGGAAAGGCCAGAGACTTTAGGTCATATCGGCTCTGTCATCCTAAATTGTAAAACATTTAGTTTTACTTCAAGATGTAGAAGAACAATTGAATCTAAGGGACCAAGAAAAACAAACATAAAACTTCATGGAGAAATAACTGGATAGTTTTTTTTTAATGTTGCCAAAAAAGTCTTTATTATTACTAAGTCCTAAGTTAGACAGTGGCCAAATATCATATTTGTTTCTGACTGTGGCCATATTTTTGTAGTCTGTGGTACATGAGGCTCAGCATTCAGAGCACATGGCCCAGCCGATGAGAGACCCTACCTTTCTGCTATCTAAAACCTGTGAGAACTTTGTCAAGAAGCTAGGAGTGTATCTTCTGGGGCACTAAGGACCGTGTAAGGAGGTAGGATTTGAAAATGCCCTGAAGGGATGGTTAGAGAGTAATCTAGAGGCACAGAATCAATAGAATGCATATATAATTTTAAAAGGGGATTTCTTAGCTTGGCTTACAAACTAAGAATCTAAGTTGTCCCACAAAGGCCATGATTATAGGCTGGAGAGGCAGGGAAACTCATAGCTCCGCAGTCTAAGAAGGTGAAAGCCTGCAAACAAGAGGGACCAGTGATGATGCTCCAGCCTAAGGCTTTGATGATCCCCAGATAGATATTGGTGTGAGTGTAAGAACCTGGAACCCCAGGTCTCCTGGTGAGGACAGCAATAAAAGGGAACTATTTACAGGCTTCCTTCCTCTTCAGCCAACCTGTGGGAAGATGCTAGCAACATTCAGTATGAGTTTCCTGACCACATGCCAATCATCTCTGGAAGTATCGCCCCCCCCCCCACCGCACCCACCCCCACCACACAGGAGAGTGCTTTGCCAATTCTCAGGATATATTTAGTTCTGCCAAGTTGACAACCAAGATTAATCATCACCGATATGAAAACGTCACCTCTTCCCGAGGACTCTTTCCTCCCATCTACCTTCCCCAAGGCACTACTCTTCTTAGAGGCTCAAATGCAGGAAACCATAGGGCGTCATGGAGGACAGGAGGTCTCGGGGAAACTCGCTTGACTTGTGAAGACATTCATGATGGTGAGTGGTGCTGAACCGGAACCAAAGGCGTACCCCCAAACCAGTCATGATTTGGGGAATTGATTTTGGCTTCTTGTGCATACCTGATGTGCAGTCCCACAATCCAGAAAGTTCTGGCATGAGACTTTGTTCTAGTTCCTTCCGGTTCCTAACATGATAGACTCTGACCAAATGCAACTGAAGGGAGAATAGGGTTTGTTTCAGCTTTCAACTCACAGTCTATCATTGAGAGAGTCAGCGCGGAAAGTCAAACAGAAACCTGAAGTAGAACCTGTGGAAGAATGCTGTTTGCTGATTGGCCCCTGGTTTCCCGTGACTAGTTAGACCACGTGCTTTCTGCTGAGCTAGCTTTCTTATTGTGCAAACTGTGCTACCTGCCTCATAATAGTCTGGGACCTCCTACATCAATCAACAGTTAAGACAACACATACCCACTGATCAGGTTACCTGATCTGGGCAATCCATCAACTCAGTATCCCATCCCATGGCAACACTAGGTTGTGTTGACAGTTAACATTAACTAGGACAGACTCGAGTTCAAATCTCTCCACAATCACATGCTACATGTGTTTTGACATGTGTCTTTTACGTTCAGAAGGTAGATCTAACTAGTATCACTTTTTTGGGGTATATAGTATCAAGATGATCGACATAATGGAAGTCTTCGTGGAAGAATCCTTAATATAAACATTGTGAAGTGTGTGTGTGTGTGTGTGTGTGTGTGTGTGTATGTGTGTTGTTTATGCATGAGTGAATGCTTAGGATATATGTGGGCACATGTGTGTGCAAATGAATGAACGTGTGTACATGGGTATGGAAGACATTCACTTTAGAACCCAGACCTTGCCAGTGTAGCTAGTCTGGCTATCAAGGTTGTTTCTGAGATCCCTTCTCTCTGTTTGATGCGTGCTGAACCTAAAAGGCCTCCTTTCCCAGGGAGCATTTGGTGTGTGAGATCCCAACCTGAGTCCTCACGCCTGCACATCGAGCACTTCATCCATTGAGCCAGCTCTCCAGGCTCCTGTAACAGTGTTGAAAGTGTGTTTTCTTTGCTATTGGTATAAATGGAGATATACTACCCCCTTTTCGTTGTTGTTTTTATGGTGACTCTATCTCACTTAATCGTCCTGTTTATGATGTTGAATCTAAAAATGCCTCTAAGCTAGTCACGATGGCATATGCTTGTAATACTGGTCCTTAGGAGTTGGAAACAAGAAGGCTGCAAGTTTGAGGTGAGCCTAACCTACACAGAATATTCTATATCAGTAATAATAACAAATTAATTTTATAAATAAATATGTCTGTTGAGCAGGTTAATTAAAAAAAAAAACTTAGCCCAGGTTACAATCAAAGTGGCAAGGCATTAAAAAATAAAATGAAATTCTTTCTCATTATGTTACAGTACCATTGACATTAGCCAATGTGCTCATTACCTGATACTGGGTGAAGAAACTTGGTGCAAAATCAGATTTGAGCCTCACTCCATAGGAGAGAAGCCAAGTCTGATCTGGCAAATGTGGTCAAATCCTGTGACTGGGGAGGCCCTGGTCCTGCATGGGGAGGCTACTCGTGTTGTTTACTAAATGGGCACAATGTACTCCTTCAATCGCCTTCTTTTTTAAATTTTTATTTCTTTATATTAATTTATTCATATTACATCTCAATTGTTAGCCTATCCCTTGTATCCTCCCATTCCTCCCTCCCTCCCGCTTCCCCTCCTACTCCCCTGCCCTATGTCTGTGACTGAGGGGACCTCCTCTCCCTGTATATGCTCATAGGGTATCGAGTCTCTTCTTGGTGACCTATTATCCTTCCTCTGAGTGTCACCAGGCCTCCCCATCCAAGGGACATGGTCAAATATGGGGCACCAGAGTTTGTGTGAAAAACAGATATCCTAAAAATATGGAACGCTTCATGAATTTGCATGTCATCCTTGTGCAAGGGCCATGCTAATCGTCTCTGTATCGTTCCAATTTTAGTATATGTGCTGCCGAAGCGAGTACCCAATTGCCTTCTTAATAACTATGTTTATGCCCACAGATGAATGTTGCTGCTAGCTTTGGTCAGAGAAGCTGCTTTGCGCATTGCCAGTGGTAACTTCAGTGACTTATGATGGGCCAAAGAGAATAAAGGACTATTGAGTGGCCAGCCAGATGGGAATAAGACTTCGGAAATGTCAGAGAGGATGAGATAGAAAGAATGTAAGAGTGGGAGGAAGAACTGGAGCAAGCTAAAATGTCCTTCTGAGAATTGCTGGAACATTCTTGACCGTATCGAAGTTATGGCTTCTGGTACAAGACCTGAACAAGATTGGGCTGCTCAACATCCTATTGTGGAGGAAGAAGGGCTCATGAGCTGCCAGATGCCCCCTGAAGACCAACAAGCAGATGATGGTAATTAGGGGGTTGGCGCTCACTAGACCCATGCTATCCATTAGAAATAGATAGCTGGGCCTCCACACCCACCTCGTCATTGCTGGACCTTGCTCCCATGCACATCATTCTTTGGTTGATTTCATCTTTTTTCGTTGTGGTCATAGCACCATTAGTATTGCTTTAGTCTTGTGAGTCTATCTAGGGCCTTAGTGAAATATGATGGGCCTGGGGACCATTATGAAATGTAGGGAATCTGCAGCTCCATTTCTGTGGGAAGCATAAGAGAGAGAAGCAAGGATGAGAGACAGGAGAGATGTAGGAAAGGTGGGAGGGGTGGGTCAGAGTGGATGCTGAATGTAAGAACTACCCCAGGGTCTGTGTAGTCTTCTATCCACCCTCTGTTTTCTTACATCCTGTGGATTGTCCATATTGCATTGATGAAACGACTTTAACAGTTGTTACATAACATTTTTTCCTATTTTTATGTTAGTACATAATAACAATATTTTCTGTTCCTACAGTTACAGTTAATTTCTGAAAATTACATTCTTTAGACTTTGAGAAGTCAGTGTGACTACAGGAAAGCCCAGGCAAAATAAAGCCTAGAAAATATTTTTTCATGCCTATCAACAAACTCACTGGAAAATATAGTCATTTTAAGTAAATCTTCTAGAAGAAATGTGGATGTCATCCTGACAGGTCATTTTAAGCAGCACCTGATTGCTGAAATTCTGTTAGAGTATGAGATTCAAAAACCGACTTTCGGTTAAGTCTTCTAGATTGATACTTCTTATAAAAAACTTTTGAACGTATAATTTTTCTGTATTGTAAGCCTTCCTGAAGCATAATTTTTCTTTTGCAGAATAAGAGAAGAAATCTCATTACACCAGGGAAGTAAGGCTAAATGCTGGCAAGTCAGCACAGGATAAATCCAGTGAGGCTGTTGAAAATGCTACACTCTTCCACCCTTAGTCTCCACACTATAACGCCCAGAAGAACCATCAGCGGGTATGTCCTGTGTCAACTCTGACTGTTGTAGAGGCTTGAAGTCTAGTGGTCTGTTTGGAAACAAAAGGAACTCCCTTCATTTGGTAAAGTAATTACCAATACCTTGAAAATTCTATTTAATGTTGAAAGGTTAAAAAATATTTTCTAAAAGCAAGGAGTCTGGTCTCATTCCTTTATCCCTGTGCCTGGGATCTACACAATATTATATACAGGAGAAAGGAATGTGATCAACTCTTAGAAGAATAGTGCCACAATTACAGATGACAAAATTTTGGTTAAAAATATCACACAATTCTTTTTTTTATTAATTAATTTATTTATTAATTTATTCATATTACATCTCAATTGTTAGCCCATCCCTTGTATCCTCCCTTTCTTTCCTCCCTCCCGTTTCCCCCTCTACTCCCTTCCCCTATGTCTGTGACTGAGGGGGACCTCCTCCCCCTGTATATGCTCCTAGGGTATCAAGTCTCTTCTTGGTGACTTATTATCTTTCCTTTGAGTGCCACCAGGCCTCCCCATCCAAGGGACATGGTCCGATATGGGGCACCAGAGTTTGTGTGAAAGTCAGATCCCCTTCTCCACTTAACAGTGGAGAATGTCCTGTCCATTGGCTAGACTGTGTAGGGGTTCGAAGTTTACTGCTATATTTTCCTTGGCTGGTGCCATAGTTTGAGGAGGACTAGAGGGCCCAGATCCGCCTGTATTTTTCCAGGACCCACTGGATCCTTCTATTTCCTCATTCTTCCAAGCTTCTCACCCCTAAAGTCTCAATAGGATTTTCTCCCCTCTGACCCATTTTCTTGGTAGGTAAAGTTTATCATGGGGGAGTACCCCTTGGCCTAGTGCCTCGATATAAGTGAGTATATACCATTTGACTCTTTTTGCTTCTGGGTGAACTCACTCATTATGATAATTTCTAGTTCAATCCATTTGTCCACAAATTTCGGAAATTCCTTGTTTTTAATAGCTGAGTAGTATTCCATAGTGTAAATATACCACAGTTTCTTTATCCATTCTTCTACTGAGGGACACGTAGGTTGTTTCCATGTTCTGGCTATTATGAATAAGGCAGCTATGAACATGGTTGAGCATATGTCCCAGTTGTGTGGTAGTGCATCTTCTGGGTATATTCCAAGGAGTGGAATAGCTGGGTCTTGAGGAAGCCCTATTCCCATTTTTCTGAGAAAGCGCCAGATAGATTTCCAAAGTGGTTGTACTAGTTTGCATTCCCACCAGCAATGAAGGAGTGTTCCTCTCTCTCCACATCCTCGCCAGCATGTGGTGTCAGTTGAATTATTGATCTTAGCCATTCTGATGGGTGTAAGATGGAATCTCAGTGTCGTTTTGATTTGCATTTCTCTGATGACTAAGGAGGTCGAGCATTTCTTTAAGTGTTTCTCCACCATTTGATATTCCTCTATTGAGAATTCTCTGTTTAGTTCTGAGCCCCATTTCTCTATTGGGTTATTTGGTTTGGTAGTGTTTAATTTCTTGAGTTCTTTATATATTTTGGATATTAGACCTTTGTCAGATGAAGGGTTGGTGAAGATCTTTTCCCAGTCTGTAGGCTGTCGCTTTGTTCTCTTGACAGTGTCACCTGCCTTACAGAAGCTTCTCAGCCTCATGAGGTCCCATTTATTAATTGTTGATGCTAAGGCCTGGGCTGTTGGTGTTCGATTCAGGAAGTTGTCTCCTGTACCTATGTGTTCCAGACTCTTCCCCACTTTTTCCTCTAATTAGGTTAATGTCTCTGGTTTTAGGTTGAGGTCTTTAATCCACTTGGACTTGATTTTTGTGCATGGTGACAAATAGGGGTCTAATTGCATTTTTCTACATGTAGACATCCAGTTAGACCAGCACCATTTGTTGAAGATGCTGTCGTTTTTCCATTGAATGGATTTGGCTTCTTTGTCAAAAATCAACTGACCAAATGTGTGCGGATTCATCTCTGGGTCTTCAGTTCGATTCCATTGATCCACTAGCCTATTGCTGTGCCAGTACCATGCTGTTTTAATTACTGTTGCTCTATAGTACAGCTTGAGATCAGGTATGGAGATTCCTCCAGAGGATTTTTTATTGTATAGGATTGTTTTTGCTATTCTGGGCTTTTTGTTTCTCCATATGAAGTTGAGAATTGATCTTTCAATATCTTCAAAATATTTTGTAGGTATTCTGATAGGGATTGCATTGAATCTGTAAATTGCTTTTGGTAAAATGGCCATTTTTACTATGTTAATTCTCCCGATCCACGAACAAGGTAGATCCCACCATCTTCTGATGTCATTTTCAATCTCTTTCTTCAGAGATTTAAAGTTTTTTTCAAATAAGTCCTTCACTTGCTTGGTTAGGGTTATTCCTAGGTATTTTATATTGCTTTTGGCTATCGTGAAGGGAGTAGTTTTCCTAATTTCTTCCTCTGCCTGTTTGTCATTTGTATATAGGAAAGCTACTGACTTTTTTGAGTTTATTTTGTATCCTGCCAATTTGCTGAAGGTGTTTATCAGCTGTAGGAGTTCTCTGGTAGAATTTTGGGGGTCACTTATATACACTATCATATCATCTGCAAATAGGGATAATTTGACTTCTTCCTTTCCCATTTGGATACCCTTGATCTCCTTTTGATGTCTTATTGCTCTGGCTAGAACTTCAAGAACTATATTGAAGAGGTATGGGGAAAGTGGGCAGCCTTGTCTGGTCCCCGATTTTAGAGGGATTTCCTTGAGTATCTCTCCATTTAATTTAATGTTGGCTATTATATCACACAATTCTTTGGAAGTTGTATATTGCCATATCTTATGTAATTATATCCCTGGCCACAATAAGTGACCCAGGAATAAACACAATCTTTAAAAGTGCCCACGGCAGTAGAGATGCTTAATAATAAACCTAAGGAGCTGACCTGATGGAGACTAGGATGTCACTGTTTGAAAAGACACAGTAAAGACTTATAGAAACTGATTTATTTCGCAAGTGAGAAGACTGTATTTCCTAAAGAGATCCATTATCTCTCAAATACTCTAAAATCTTAATTAAAACCTTGACACAGTTGGTGTTTTGACCCTGCTCAGAGTTAATTTGTCTTAGAAAAGTCAGGGTCCAAACTAGCAGAAGTGATTTTGAAAAGGTAAAGAGAGACACTGGCCCACCTGGAGATAGAGATATCGTACAGCAACCTCATGCAAAGCAGACGTAGTTAGAGATGGCAGATGATAAGGACCTCAGGACGAGACCCGCACATGTTAAATCTGAGCAAAATGTAGCCTTATAAGCCAGTGGGAGAAAATATCACATTCTCTTAAAAAGAAAACATAAGCATCTTGGTACATATACAAAAATATAGGGGAGGGGTCAGTGGCTCAGTCTGTGAAGTGTCTCCTTCACTAGCTTGATGACCCAAGTCTATGTGAAAGTACTGGGTGAAGTGATGAGTGCGTGTAAGGCAGCGACTTGCTGGCCAGATATTCTAATCTAATTGGTCCATTCCAGGTAAGTGAGAGTCCCTGTCTCCAAGCAGATGGCTGCCATCCCTGAGGAGGACCACTGAGGCCGTCCTCTACCTCTACACATATGCACGCATGCACATGTGACACAAATAAACACATATGCATGCACCTTCATATGTTCAGAATTTAATATCTTTATGACAAAATGATAAAATTCTTTCACATAAATCAAAGAAAAAATGTTAATGACATCATAATATTTTTGATATGTCAAAGTGCAAGTCAGATAACACAATATATGAATAAGCTGAATTAAAACTATCTTGTTAACCCTCCTTTGTTACATACCCTAGAGCAATTTTAAAACTCTACATTCCAAGATAACATAGTTTGATACTTAGAGATCATACCAAGTATATATAAAGCTCCAAAGTACCTGAAGACAACTTGGACAGTATAAAAATGAGCAAGTTCTGAGAGATTGATTGTGAAAGAATAGCCCCAAAGTAAGAACAAAAACAGATAGCCATTGACCATTCGTAATTGGGAAATACAGATTAAAATAATGAAAATTCATTTTCAAGTTAGGAAAAACATCTGAGGACATCCAATATTGGAAGCATGAGGAGAAGAGAAGTCTTTTATACTCTGAGAGACATGACAGCTTGATACAGGTGAGTTAGGACCATCATTCTGGGGCATGGTTAGAAAATACATACCAAGAAAGGACATGTTTACCCAGTTGCATGGGGAATCCCACTTCCTTATATGATCACAAGCGAAAGCCTCACCATGGATGTCAAAGCTGGTCATGATAGATAACTGAAAACAACATCAACATACGTCAATAGAGGAAGGAGTGAGCTTGACATATACCCACCAGGATTATTACATAGCAGTTAAAACTAGTCAAGTGGATTTCCCAGATATACACTGGTTCTCTGTATCATTGCTCTTTCTAGTCCTCAGATAGATAGATAGATAGATACATACATACATACATACATACATACATACATAGACAGATCTTTAATATAATTTCTGCTCTCATTTCAAAAGACCTAATGTGAAAACACAATAGAACATGGCGTCTCCTGACCCTCATCATCCCAATAGGTACTTGTGTTGGGTACTCTCTTTGCCCTACAAGGATATAAGCTGAGTGGGGTAGAATTTTTCTTTGCTCACAACTATATTCTGATCTAGAAGAGCATTTGGTACTCAAGTGAAACAGAATCTCTCTCTCTCTCTCTCTCTCTCTCTCTCTCTCTCTCTCTCTCTCATCATCATCATTATCATCATCATCATCATCATCATCATCTACCTATCTATAATCTATCCTCTCTCTATATCTATCAATCTAGTTGGGTGTGTATGTGTGTATTAGAGTAAGCCTTAGTTAGTTACCTGAGCACAGGGAAAGTTCATGAACCTCCCTGAAGACCCCTGTACTCCTCCATCCTCACATATTCCTATATTAGCAAGAACCAGTGGCTCCTCTTTCCTTCACTCAGCACTAGATGGGAAGGAAAATTGATCAGTGTGAAGGGAGCCTGTGAATCCTTGAGCCTCCTTTCACCCTCACAGCTTCCCTCTAGGGGTGTTTTCATGAGGCTGCCATGGGTGTGGACTAGCAGCCTGTCTAGGTAGAAGAGTGTGTCAAGCTGGAGAGATGGGGGATGTCTAATGGCACAGGAAAAAGCCTACCCTCATCCCCATGAACTTGCCTGCCTGTCTGTCTGTGAACTTTTTGCAATGTCATCTATGCTGGAAACGATCATTGAAAGCCACAGTCTATCACAATGTGTACATCCGGAGGGCTGGAAAAGGAGGGTCATTAAGTTCCTCAGACAACAAGGCAATGTTCAATTACTGCTCTTCTAGGAGGGGGTAGCATTTAGCTCACTGCAGGGTGCTGGAGCAGAGAGTTGAAGGGCTCTAAGCCTTCAGTAACTCTCCTCTGACCTAGGGTTCACCCTGTTGTCTCCTGGGTAGGTAGAAAATTTGAAGTCCCCATTTCCTTAAGTTAAAGAGCTTTCTTTGCTTGAATTAGGCATGTAAGAGGGAAAAAAAGATGGAATAAGGGTTCAGCTAGACCTGGATCTCAGTGTGTCTTCTCGCTTGTCTTTCCAGCCAGAAGACACTAATAAGTGCTTTAATTGCTCTTGGTTTCTCCTTTCCTGACCTAAACCTCAGAGGTTAGAGTCTATCCTATGTCATATAATATATAATGTCATATATATATATTATAATTTGTAATTATTGTTTAATATACACACACACACACACACACAGAGAGAGAGAGAGAGAGAGAGAGAGAGAGAGAGAGAGAGAGAGAGA
>OU015752.1:90539138-90572590 GCA_907169655.1 Acomys percivali
TGTGTGTGTGTGTGTGTGTGTGTGTGTGTGTGTGTGTGTGTGTGTGTACAGTTTCTCTGGAAGTGTTAGTCTTAACAGTATATGGAATTTAATGATCAATCACATCTTCAAAAGTAATTTCCAACATAAAACTAGCTAGCTAGAAAACAACCATCAATTTTTCATCTTTATTCCCGTCTTTCATTTCTGTATCTAGAACTGATGACTCTGCCATTGAAGGGCTTCTTCAGACTAATTAGATTACTTTCGCCTTCCATTGTATATTAGAAGAACGTACTTAGGATCTCTCTTTCCTAGTGAAGCTGGTAATTGACTAGATAACAGTGTCTGGTCATGGAGACCCCTCTTCCTGCTAATAGGAGTGAATGCCTGAACCAAGAGACTCACTGAAGATTCATTTCCAAAGCTGGAAATGTTGATTGCACTTGTGACTTTGAGAACAGAGTCCTTCAGTCTATGCCCCAGCTGTTGTCGAAAATGTTGTCTACACTCTGCTTTCTAAACATATCAAGTATGCGTGCTTCACTGGATGAGCAGGCACTGGAGGGTGATGAGGAGTCAGCAGAGTGTGTTCAGTGAGAAGAGGTGGTACAATACCCAGGGGATACGGAGGTATGGATTTTGAATGCAAATCCTGCTTCAAACCAATGGGTGATTGAAGAGTTTTATTTGTCCTCGGAGGATCAAAATTTCATATTTATAAAACAGGCAGGGAGGAGTTATTCAGTAGATATTTATTGGACAAAATCTTCTATACGGTATCAGTCAGGATTCCTCCTGAATATTCAAATGTGAGTGCAAAGAGGTGGCCTCTAGGTCTGAGATGCGATCAGTTAATACATAGGAGGAGTGCTCGGAGTGTGTGAGAGTGAGAACGGAGGCAGCCAGGAAGGGCAGAAAGTAGGAGCTTCATGCTGGGGGGGGGGGGGGGGAAGGGGGGGGGTTGGGGGGGAAAAGGGGGGGAGCTTGAGGGGGGGGGGGGGGGGGCAAAGGGCAAGGTTATTGTGAGAAAAGTGGCCTGGCCTGTGTAGGCTCAGGAATGGGAACAAACCAGATCTGAGTTGTGATAGAAAAGATGAGGGTTGAGAACTCCATCAGTCTGAGAGCAGCTGTTGCAGTAGACCCACTCACAGATTCATCTCCATGATTCTTCTCCATGTCCCATGCCACATGAGGGCTGAACTGCTAATGAGGATGGGGCAAGAGGAACATTGGGCTAAGGGTCACCACTGGCAACACTGGGCATCCAGCTCAGTTTTCAGTTATGGAATCAGATGCACTTGTTTTCTGGTGGAAAAGACCCTGGTAATGGTGACGTGGTGCCATTACATGCAGACTAGGAACAGGAAAAAGGACCAGAGTTATGAGAGATCATCCATTTGGTTCAGGCTGTGAGAGTTGGGAGATAATCTGTTTAACTGATGAGATGCTAAGAAGGGCTTGACTATCCCTGTGGACATTCTGACTCTCTGAGTGTTTCATCACTCAGAAGTGTGCCTGGGTGATGTTTGGAAGGGAACATCTGGCGGGGCAGTTGCCATCATCCTTCCTCACACATGAAGACCATTCCCTCCATAGCTGTTTTTACTAGCAAAGTAACAGGAGTCTAGTTAATTTATATCAACCCCAGTATCTGGCTATAAACTCAAGCACTGCCCCTCTTTTCATGGTTGAAATGAATAGTACAGATGAACTATGTGTTCTAGCCTGGTCCCAGAGTTGTGGAGAGCTCAATTTCTTTTTCAAAATATCTATTCAAGGCTAGACAGGATGGGATAGCCATGCATAGTGTCTAGTGTCAGTGTAAACTACTTGTACTATAGTGTCTGTTATAAACTACTATAAATCTATAAATGATCATAGGTGACAGTGAGTGTAGTCTAATGGCTCAGCTGCTTGTTCATCAGAGGGTCTTCTGTTTACAGTATACAGACACAGTATACACAAGATTCTCTAGAGAAAACTGTTGGGGTCCCTGTTGAGCCTGCAATGGTCAAATGTCTTCCTATAGGGCCTTAGGAAAGGTGCAGCTGGCCCAGACATCACACATAGACCCTCTTATATGAGAATAAATGTTGCCATGTGATCAGAACAGAATGGTACCTCTACAGATGGAAACCTTTTCAGTGGTATGTGGCTTAGGAAGTCTACACATATGTGACACATGTGTGTATATATGCATACATTAATGTTTATATATGTATGTATATGTGTATGACAAATAAAAGTTTTGTGATCTTAATTATGAGATTAGCAGCACATTTTACAGCAGATTGAAAATCATTTTGTCTTCTAATGAGGTGTCTTATGGCTCATTTTGCCATGAGACATGAATCTGAGACCTGAGCGAGTTTAGGGAAATGATAAAGCTGAGATCAGGGCTCACTTTGAACTTCCCTTTGAAAAGAGCACAAGGGGATTTTGGAAGTTTTCAAGATTCTGAGCAACTTCTTTCTCTGCTACAACGTGAAGCTAAGGTGATTATTTCAGCACTTTTAAAGGCTTTTCAACTTGATGGTTCCTAATATATACAGAGGTTCTCTGTTTTGTAAACTGGTTTGTTCATGCAAACTTTTGAAATTACTTGCATTTCAATTCTAATTTGTTATTACAGCTCAAAGTTGCACACACTCCGTTTATTTAAAAAGACACTCTATTTAAAAAGTAACTGTTTTCCAGGCACTTAAAAATGTATTACCTACCTTCTAACCCCACCCCAGAGGTTTATTTACTTGTAAGTTAATTGGATTACTTTCATCAGTTAAAAGAGATGTTGTCATGGCACAAAGATAACTTGTGTAAATACTTACTTGAAATCAAAAGGTTTTCAGCAAAAGTTACTGAAAATGAAGAGGAATTAATTCAAATAATATCCTTTTTAGATTTGCTACAGGGTTCAAAATCTAATCTTCAGTTATCCTCCTCTGGGAATTTTAGTGTTTTAAATGTATTTTTGAAAGATTGCGATGTTATAGAGTGGTAGCGATTTGGCGAAGTGACGAAAGCATTTCTCTTTCGATTTAACAACTGCTTATTGAGCACTTAAATAATCAATACAGTGGGTTTACTAAAGTGACCTAATCCCACTTCAGAGAAGTTTGTACTTTATGTTTTGTGGTGAGGCAAGAGTGTGCACCCATGAATAATTGGCAGTTGAAGATATGCCAGCTTCATTCAGGGCGGAAAAATTTAATTTGGCACCAAGTCCAAGTTATTGAGTGCATATAAATATGGTTTTCTATACATTAAAAGTGATGGTGCCAGGCACATTATGCCCAACTCCTGTTTCTCTGTATTACTGGAAAACAAGGAAAGAGGGATTAAGGAACTTGGTTATGCAATCATTTCAACACCCCCCCACCCCCGCCAAGCCTTTTGAAGTTCTAATGGATTTCTGATTTCAACATTGCTAATACATCTGTGATCAGGGCTAACAACTGGAAAGCAAAGTGGGGGTGGAGGGAAAGAAGGATCCACTCAGCTATGCCCTGCATAATAAAGAAATCACTGAGAGTGCTTGAGACAGAGAAGGCCTCCAACTGGTAAGGCTGTGTGTATCTGCCAACAATTCCATCCTAGTCAAGGAAGAGGGTCTGAATAACTCCCCTCTTCAGGTCCTCTGCATGTCCTGCAGCAGCAGCAACACAGAAGGAAAGGCATGAGCTCCCCTCCTTCCATAACTTTCCCCCATTGGGGACTTTCTTGTCTTCTGATATCACCAACACAATCTGT
This sequence comes from Acomys percivali, assembly GCA_907169655.1. Lineage (NCBI taxonomy): Eukaryota > Metazoa > Chordata > Mammalia > Rodentia > Muridae > Acomys > Acomys percivali. The sequence goes on from OU015752.1 coordinate 90,542,871, forward strand.
AGCGTGTCTGGTACAGTTTTTTCTTTCCTCTGTACACTTTTCTGACTTTGGACACTTAGTCATTCTTGTACTTCCTGATCTCTGTTCCCTGGAGTAGTTCCACTCCTTACTGCCTGCCGTAAGCTGGAGACGGACATCCTAGGCTATGATAAATTGACAGCATGATACTCTCAAGAGTCTCTGCTCATCAGACATAGAACCCAGTCAAAACCACCTCAAGAAAAAAGGAAAAGGAAAGAGGAGAAAGAAGAAGAGGAGGAGGAGGAGGGAGATGGACACTGTGGCTGATTTCAGAGCTAGGAAAGGGAACAGAAAGTCAGGGTTCTGCTTTTCATTTTCTCTTGTTCCCCACCTAGCCAGCTGCCTACTCCAAAGGCGTCTCTCTCAGGATCTGTGGCAGTTCTATGTCTCTAAGATTCATGACATTAATGATGTCCTTACTGTTTTTATGCATTGTTAGCTACAATTAAGTCATGCTAGCCACAGAGATTAACTTGCATAGCAGGATGCCTTGATAGGAATCAATCCACTGTGGCCTGTGGAATGCTTATTACAGGTCATCTGGGGAGGTTTCCATAAGAAGTTTATTCATCCTAATGAACTTCTCAGATATTCAGAAGTTAACCTTTGCATCTTCTTCTAGGCCTTCGATCCAACCTGCCTGGTTAGTCTACTTGCTCTGCACTCATGTTTTCAACCAAACACCCACTGAAAATAATCAAAGGAAATAGTGATTGAACTGAATATACACACCTTTTGGGGAGTAATTTTTCTTAATGATATAGTATAATTGTTTGAATAATATTTCTGTTTTACTAGTTAGTAATATGTGAATGATCTATGAATTTAAAATATGTAAATATAAAGTATACTAGAAGAGGCAATATAGACTATACTCAATGGACATGCTATTTTATAAAAGACTTGAGCATTTGTGGAGTTTGGTAACCAACATGAGTACGTGGGTCTTTTTATTTGTTTTTTAACACAGTATTTTTTTCTTTCTATGTAGCTTTGGCTGCCTTGCAACCTGCCAAGCAGACCAAGCTGGCCAAGAATTCAGAGAGGGCCACCTGCCTTTTCCTCCTGAGTGCTGGGATTAAAGGCGTGTGCCACCATGCCAGGCAGAGGGGGTGTCTTTTGTAAATTTCAGAGATGATATAACATTTGACCACGTCCCCTGCATGGGGAGGCCTGATGGCACTCAGGGGAAGGATAGCAGGCTACCAAGAAGAGACTTGATACCCTATGAGCATATACAGGGGGAGGAGGTCCCCCTCAGTCACAGTCACAGGGGAGGAGAGTAAGGGGAAAATGGGAGGGAGGGAGGAATGGGAGGATACAAGGGATGGGATAACAATTGAGATGTAATATGAATAAATTAATAAAATATACTTAAAAATAATCAACAGGAACAGCATTCACTATCCTTGGACCTTCAACCTCTTCAACTTCTGTATTTCTATAAAAACAAACAAACAAACAAACAAACTCAAAAGATCCCCCTTTCTCTATCCGCAAGAAAACACCAGCATTTGCTTCATTCTCAGGTTCAGAATTTTAGCATATTTCTCCCTCTTTGATTTAGAATTCTTGTCATTATTCATTGCATCCCCGAATCCTTTTAACCATAGGTTCATCTTTTTTTGTTCTTTCTTGTCATTATCCTAATCCGTCTTTTTCCTCCCCTCTCTACATTATTGGATTTCTTTCTTGCTTCCTTGTCTTGCTTCTAGTATCTCTATTTAAGTCAGCATTTCAAATTACCTGCTAAAATTCTCTTCTCAAGACATGGGTCACTTAGGAATTTACCCCTGGGCTCCATTGAATTCACCTTCCAAACTCTGGCTTATTTTTCTTCCATCTTTTACAACAGCACTCCTGTGAGCTGGGATTTTTTTTCCTGCCTGGAGGCCTCCTGACATTCCTTAATGCCTAGGAGAGGTCTAGATTTTACCAAATTGAGTACCTTGAATTGAAGATTTTTCCTAGGGAAATGTTTCCTATCAGGGAAAAAAAAAAAAAACCTTACATTCATGGTATTAATTATTTTTTTAGCTTTTAGTATAATGGTATATTTATTTTTCTTCATACTTTTCATTAAATGGAGGACATCAGCTAAGCAGATTAATTTTCCAGCTAATATTTTATTTTTAAAAAGGTCGATTGCATTCTGACTCTTCTTTGCAGAAGCCTGCTATGATGTTGTATGTTTGAAATTGACCCCATCTTGGAGCACCCCGTTTGGAGGGAAGTTTTTCGTGATTATGTGTGAGAAGCTAAAGGAAGATAGAACATAAATAGGCCCGAACCCTTGAAATATCCCAAGATCCCCTGCACTAAATCACCCTGTCTGCAACAAGAGAAAACACACTCGTTTGGAGTGAAAATCGGTCTCGCTGAATAACAAACCTCATTTGGAAAAAAAAATTTCCTGGCCCTGGTAAAATTCTAACTAAACTGTTTTTTCCTTAATTTGAAGTGGGGCAGGGTCCAGCTCAGCTCACCGCAAGCTTTAGATTAGCCGTGATATCAGAGCTGGCATGACCGGCGGCAGCTGTTAACCCTGCATGCCTATCATTTGCTGTTGACAGGCATTAATAAAAGCCTAATTTGAGGAAATTATGAAAACCCAACTCATTACGCAATCTGGTTTATGTTTTGGCATGTGGCAATCATTGGCTTGATAGCCGAGAAACCTTCATTTCCAGAACTTTATGGCCTATTCCGCAGTTGCAGACCCAGCCAGAGCCCCTCGCCTCTCCCGTGTGTTTGATCTTCTAATTGCCTCAAGACATCCACAGGCTCGCCTTTTACGATGCAGCAGGTCTTGCCTGGGCTGCGCTGTGATGTACACCGGAAGCCAGCCTTGCCATCAGAAATAGGTATTTGCCTATTACAAGAAACTTAATTCTGACCTGTCTATCAAGAGCATGCACCTGAAATCCTCCCAACTCCCACCTTTAACTTATTCCTTACAGCCTCCTTAGACCTTCTGGTGTATCTACTGTCTTTGTAATTTTCTCAACAAACAAACAAACAAACAAAAAAAACAGAAGAACCACCTCCACCAGCCTTTAGTTTAAAGAGAAGCATGCATGAAGTAACTAGTAGGTTATTCAACTTGATAATGCTTGATAAGTAACATTTAAGGAACTGGATTGTTTTAATTAAAAAAGACTTTTCTAGAAATGGTATGCTGGAGAAATCTTGCCAAGAGATATAAACATAAGTGGGGCCGGTGGATGTTTTTCAGTTGGTAGAGCACCCACAGAGCTCTGGCTTTGGTTCTTAGAACCACATGAGTAAGGTGTTATGGTGCACACTTGTAACCTCAGCACTGAGAAAGGGGGAGGAGGAGGATCAGAAGTTTGGGGTCAGGTCTGGAGAGATGGCTCAGCTGTTACAAACTTGGGCTGCTCCCCTATGGAACCCATATTTGATTCCCAGCACCCACATGGTGGCTTACAAACATCTGTAAGTCCATTTCTAGGAGATCCAGAGGTCTGTTCTGGCTGCTATAGCTGCCAGGCATGCAAGTGATACACAGACATTCATGCAAACAAAACGCCCATACACAGAAAGTTAAATGAAAATAGGAAAGTGAAGTTTATAGTCATCCTTGGCTATGTAGTGAGTTCAAGGCCAACTTTGGAACATGAAACCCTGTCTTAAAAAATATGTTTAAGTGAGAAAGAATCAAGAGAATCCATATTTCTGTTTTGCTAATCTCTTTAGATATTAAACCTCAGAGAACACATTTAGCATCTGAGAAGAAGTGGCCTCACTCACTGGCTTTTGACTGATGCTGTAAGAGTTTCCAGATGCATAGTGGTGGGAAACTAAAAGGAAAAGAACTCTATTATGTCTATCTGTCTATAAATCATGTTACTATCAATTTATCATCTATCTATATATTTATCATGTACCTATATCTATTAACATCCATCTATCATTTGTTTATCTATTAGATCTCTCATCTGTCAATCAATCATCTATCTATCTATCTATCTATCTATCTATCTACCTATCTATCTGAGCATGTATGTGTTGTCTTTTTCTTACTCATCATATGTTGATAGAAGTCTTGCCATTACAATCATTCCTTACCCTTACTTGACTTCCTCTCTCATCCTCTTTGGTCTCTTTCTTTTCTGGTCACAGTTGGTTCTTCTTTGTCATATGCCTTTACCTTTCTATTTCCCTTTGAATCCAAGTCTTGCTCTGTACCAAGGCTGAGGCACCTTACCATCCTGAGTGCTTGGGTTAAAGGCATGCACCACAATGTCATTAAAAAGTAGACATGTTAAATCTCCAAGCAGCAAAGGTGAACACAATGTTATGTCTCCATGATGTCACTAGTATGTAATCAAGGGATACAGCCAAGTGAAGAGCCACGCTTGGCTCTGCAGGCCAGGAGAGACAGCTGTTCTTCCCGCCTAGTCTCACAGGTTCCACCTTGGGGTATTTGTCACCTGAGTTAAGAGTCTGGTTCTTCTAAAACAGGGCAGTCTGGGAAGAATCTTAGAAAAGGAAAAAAATATTAAACTTCATTTATTTATCATAATCTGCATGCATATGGCCATATATCATAACATGCTAAGGTTACAAAAGACGGGAGTCACATTAGTTTGTGTGTGTGTAATTTACATGTGAAATGTAGTCACTGAAGTGTTTGTTTTGATGCACTGTTAGCTGTGCATATCATCAAAAGGGGTAAGATATTACTTCCCCTGCCAGTGTCTCCCTTACATCTTCATAGAACAGGCAGGAGCAGTAGCAGTACAAGGTTCCTAGTACCCACCTATGTCTTATGCCTCTGCCTCAGCATCTGCACTCATGATTTGTCCATTGATGTGTCCTTCATTCCCTTGTCTTGTTGGGTGCTATTTCATCGAATGATAAAAGTGCAACTGTATCCTTTGGCCTGTTGATGGACATTTGGGCAATTTCTTGCTATCGTAGGTACAGTTACCATGAACATTCCAGAAAACCTGGGTGGGCACACGTTTCCTTTTCTCTTCCCTAAATAGCTAGAGGTGAGTGCAGAGTTGCATGGTATGTGTGCACTTAATTTCCAAAGGTGTCATCGTCTTATTCCCAAGTGCTCTTTCCTCCAGCTCTCAGTTCTGTGGGAACACTTGCTGTCATCATTCTTAAAGTCAGTCCTGTTACAGTGTGTGACCAGGAGCCCCTCATTATGGTTGTAATTTGTGTTTTCTGAATATAATTTTTTGATATGAGTTCTGACATTGAATGTTTCATTCTTTTTTTTGTCATATATCTCTTCTAATCTTTTAGGCTTTTAAATATATTTTATTTTTATTTTATGTTCATTTCTATTTTGCCTGCCTGTATGTATATGTGATGGAGGCAGATGTCCTGGAACTGGAGTTACAGATAGGTGTAAACTGCCATATGGGTGCTGGGAATTGAACAAGAGTCCTCTGGAAGAGTAGCCAGCTCTTAAGTGTTGAGCCATCTCTCCAGCACCCACCTCTTTTTTTTTCTTTGTTTGTTTGTTTAGAATTCTGTGGCCTTGTCATTACTCAGTCATAAGATGTGGTAAGCATACAAATTTTTGATATGTGTTCTTTGTTATCTCTATGTATTAGAAAAATTTCACAGAGCATCTAATGACATGCATCATCATTTAAAAATACTAGTTCATTTACAATTACTTCTTTCTTGAGACATATTCTGATCTTAAGGTTAGAAACAATTACATTTGAACTTTGACAAGAAATGATGGAAAGCGTCAGTGGACTTGAAAGCAGCTACACAGGTTTATAGATTCCCCTCTGCTTCTGCCTACATGGTAGGTTTCCATCCATTACATTCTTAGATATGAACGAAAGTTTACATGTTTTTAATACAGTCATGGGTATTTTTGTTAATCCTTAACTGATTCACCTCTATATTCTAATTGCTGTGTTGGACACTTCATTAGTTTTGAATAGTCATTACATAATTTTGGACAAGTAACATCATTTTACTGCATTGGGCCCCAAATAAGAGGAGTTTGAGGAAATAAACATCTATGTTTTTCATCATAGAAAAATGCTCAGCTGGTCAGAGTCCCACTCCAGGGACATTGCCTACCCTTATGTCAGCTCTGGGAGCTTGTTGAAACCATCACAACCTTTCCTAAAATTTGCATAAATTGATCCTATGTGAGATTTCTGTGAATGTCCATGTTAGATTATTGTCGCTCCTCCTCCTCCTTTCTTACTTAACTCCCTCCCCCTTGCAGACACAATGCACTCATAGTGGGGTTTCAGAAGTGCGGGGACATTATTAAGGACTTTGTGGTTGGGAGTGATGTGAGGCAATAACTTCACTGTATCACAGGAAAAAGTGACTTAAATATCAGGGGTATTTTTCAGCAAAGGTCCTTTGATGGTCTTGCTCTGGCCCCTGTGAGCTCTACTTGTAGCTACAGCAGCTGGTGCTCAACTCCCTCACCCCACCCCACCCCACCCCCGCCACTCCTGTCTTTTTCATCTTGGATCTTCCCATTTCTCTCCCCATCTAAAAATTTTTGTTTTGTTTATATCTTTTAATGTAAACCAGTTTGGCCAGTGATCTATTTCTCAGTCTCCTTTCTAATTTGCTTTTAGAAAATTCACCCAAAACTGCTTGAACGGAATAGTCTTGAAGTCTAAAGGAAAGGGGGGAAGTGGCTTTGGAAATAGGCATGTTTCATTCCCTAGGGGAGGGAAGAAGAGGAAATGGTTTAAAATAGTCTAAAAGCCCTCTGCTCACATGTGATACAGCACATATGTATTTCAGTTTTCATGTAATTTCATTTTTGGCAGTTTCTTGCTGGTATACAGTGTGTTTAATCACGGTTTCCCTCTCCATTACCTCCTTTTCTCTCCTCCTCACCCCTGCTGAAACCCTTCTCCCTCACTCACCCTCTCCCCAATCTCTCCGTATAAGTCTTGAGCAGGTAGTTAAAGCTACTCTATGTATGTATGTATGTATGCATGCATGTATGTTAATGTCTGCAACAGACATGTCCTACCCAGAAGACAGCATGTTATAGTACTGGTCCCATCCTCTGGCTCTTACTGTCTCCCCACTCCCTTTTCTGAGATGTTCCTGGTTCTCAGGATGGCCAGCAAATGGCATTCAAACATTTGCCATTTTCCTGGCACTCAGCCCTTGATAAGTGTCCTTAACCTGCTGATCCTGCCTGCCTCACGTCCTAGAGATTCTCAGAAAATAAAGACTAGTTCCCAATGTTTGCTATAGCTTCCCTGTAGTGTGTAGATAGATTTTTCTCTAAGCCAAGCATATTCAGAAAGTTTCATGAAATGCAGTGTCTGGTTCCAGTAAAGACTAAGAGTGATGGTTGTTTGCGGAGCTGTCAAGGAAGAAGATGACTGACTAGCCAATGAAGCAAGAGCTCCTCCTAGATGCATACCTTTGCCTACAGGCTGGAAGGCAGCAGACACCTGACTCATCCTTCCAGACCTTAATTAACTGGGAGATGCAGCATCTACAGGGAGAAACCAGAGCACACTCAGGTGGAATATCCTTGCTCACTCTGTGAGCCCAATGTCTCAATAGATAGAAGAAAGTCCACATCAGTCAAACTGTACCCAAACAAAACAACAACAACAAAATCCCAAACAACAAACAAAAACAAACAAACAAAAAAACCCGCAGAAGACCTATATTCTGAGCTATGTGAGCAAAGGCAAAGGAATTCTGGTCTAGCCCAAACTACATTTTAAAAACAGAATGACCTTATGGATGAATAAACTGGACTCTGTCTCAGAACTAGATTATGTGTCTCAGAAACAGACTGACCATCCACAAAGCATATGAAATTATGTGCTTTCTTATTTTTCTGATATATATAACAGTCCCTGGTATCTTCACCACTATTCAGCGCTGTTACTACTCTATATACATGACACAAAGCATGTAACTGCAATTTCTTACAAAGATCTGAACAAGTTAATAAAAATCGACAAGTTGCTTTATGGGAGACAGTCTAACCTAAGAGGTTTTTGGGGGAGGGGAGTGTCAGACCTCAATAGCCCATTCAACATTGCAAATGGGAACACTGAGGGTACTCTTTGGATAAATTCATGCCAGATTTGGCCTGCAGCTCTCGCCGGGCAGTTCCCAGATGAGAACAGTCCCTTCGCCTGTGGTGAAGAAGCGCAGAATAATGCCTCTTTGAATTAGTTTCAAAATAGTGCCGCGATGCAGACAGACAACTTCTGAGGCCAAAGTGCAAGAGCATCATATAATAGCACTCTGTTAGAGTACTTCTAACACCACTGGAGGACATGGTTACAGTATACACTAAAACCTTGAAAAGAAACCAGGATAAACTGGCATCAGATGACAAGCCTGAACAGTAGGACAACAGAGTTTTATTTTTTAATTAGAAGTAAAAATAAAGCAGCTCAACCTTATGCATGGAGGAGACTTTCCAAGAGCCACAGCGGATGTTTGAAAGCATGGGTTGTAGTGAACCTTATATATGCTGATTTTTCCTATTCAGACATGAGGTTTAATTTATAAATTGTTCATTGAAAGAGATGATGCACTAATAATAAATAGAACAGTTAATGATGACAGTATAGTTGAGTAAAAGCTATATGTGGACTCTCAAAAAGTGTGATATTATACCCTTCTGTCTCTTTTCTGTGAGGATGGGCTAGCAGCACAATGTGTTCTGGATAAGGAAAATGGTATAGGCATTGTAATGTCGCTTCTTTGTGAGGGTCACTTCAACATAAGCACTGCTATGTCATGACAGTTCATTTCGATAACCAACATGGCCACTGAATATTGAATGTGAGCACAGTACAGACAGTGTGGACACAGTGGGCACATCAATGACTTATCTCCTGGGCAAAATGAAGACTTTCAACATATGTCTCAGAGTAGCCTAGAACTGAAAATATGGACATTGTCGCTTTCTGGAATTTTCATCTTATGTTTCTGAAGCATGGTTAACTATTGGCAATGAAGAGACTGAAACCACAGATAGTGCTATGACAAAACTAAATAGGAAGTTGGTACATGACTTGCACTTACCTATAGTCTCCAACTCTGAATGAATATAGTATGTTTGTATCAGAATCGATAAATTATAAAATTGTATCCATCCTACTATGTATAGCCCATAAATTGGCTGCTGTTAGCTTTAAAAATGATAAACTTGCCTGTATTAATTACGTGCAACATGATGCATTAAAGTAAATTGGAGAGGTTACTTCTAAGTAATATAGCACCTTGCACAGTTATCATTTCTGTGGTGATAACAACATCCATTTTCTTTGCATTTCTCAAATACGATGCCCAGTTATGCACCATAGGCAGATGCTATGGTGTGTAGTAAACCTCTTGATCTTATTTCTCTTATCTACTTATACTTGTACATTTTTTAACCAATCCCCCTCCCCTTCTCCTCCAGCCTAACCATCCAGTCTCTGATAAACATCATTCTACACTATTTTTAGATCCCAATGGTGTGAATCTTGATCTACTTGTCTTTCTCTGTATGGCTTACTTCACTTAATGTAAGGTCCTCAAGATGTGGATGTAGTTTTCAGGATTGCTATTAGTCTTGATAAAACTCAGAAGCATGAGAGTGCATGACCATTAGAACTTTTGCTAAAGAGCAAGTCTATGTTCGTGAATGAGGCATTGGTGCTACTGAGTTGCCTCGTTGGTGGATAATCATCTACCTCTCAGCATGGTTTCCTTGTGAGAAATCATCATCAAAGAATGATGAAATTGTGGCAATAACTGAAAATGTTGTGATTTAAGACCATGTACATGGAAGGCATAAGCTTGTTTGTGTACACTGGGATTTTGGGTTTCTCTATGTAAGTCTTAATAATATACAATTTGGCTTACTGGAAACTCTTCTATGCTTTATTTTTCCTCACTCTGACCTCCATCTGGAAGCACACGTTAGCTAAGCTGCTTCACGTACATTTCTTTCTCCATTACTGTGTTTCAGGGGTACAACTTGGCTTATAGGGGGGCAACTACATTTTCAAGAAATAAATGGCTTTGGAATAAATTGTGCTTTGTTTATGAAAAACAAGATTGGTGATAAACATTGGCCTTTATGAAAGTCTTGGAGCAAGTTCTTTCCAATTTTCAGATGCTCATTTTTAAGGAAAAGAATCTCCATGTGATTTGAGAATAGTTAAGATACTGAAGCTTGTCAATAATGTTTCCTTAGGAAAAGCTATTCTATTTTACTGTTCATACCTCGTTTTGAGCCCAGGTCTTATTCCATATCCAGGCTGAGGAGCAACTCACTACATAGGTGAAGCTGGCCTAGAATTTGTGCAGATCCTTCAGTAACAATCACACAAGTGCTAGCTTACAGATAGAAGCCATGGCACCTAGGTAGATGGGATTTTAAAATTCAGTCCCCTCACTAGGCAAAATATGCAAAGATGAGTGAGAGAGCCTCATAATTTTCAAAATGTTGTGTGCCTTGGATCCATTGTTTGGGCACCCTAGTCATGTGTTCACCCTCTTCTGCTTGTCCTAGGACTGTATGTTTTCCAGGGCAATCTTCAAATGATTTTTTGCAGATAGAAATTGGCATTACTTCCACTGCTATGCTCATAAAAGAAAAAGAAATAAAGAAGAAGAAGAAAAAAACCAAAAACCAAAGCAAACAGAATGAAAATTCCCCTCTGAATTGGCTGTAAGTCAATGATAGAACACTTACTTGACAGTAAGAGCATGGCTCCACCCACTGCAATAAACCAAAACCAAACACCAATCAGTTTGCAACAACAACGCAATAAATAATGACAATGACATGGGAAACAATCACATAAGCATTCACATTGTCTGTAAATTTGTAGTTTTCCCATATTTTGCATGAAGATTTCATAACAAAGAGACTTCAAAATACCTTTATGAGAACTGAATGACAGAAACCAACACCTAACCACAGACACCACAGCGGGATACATGTCTACAGAAGATGATATGTCTGCTTTCACACTCCGCTTCCTCTAACGAAATGGTCCTTAAGCATATGTGTGCATCTGCTCCATACAGATTGATGATCTGTACACCTGGGCTGTGTCACCTAGTAGATCCTGCCATAGGACCAAGATCTGACATTTCCAACACCTTCTTTCCTTGCTTATAGTTCCTGGGGATTTTTTCTTGCAGAATCCCTACCCTAAAAGATCATGAGGGCATCAAGGTGAAGGACACTTATGTGACAGCCACTCAGAAGCTAACGGTACTGTAATCATGAGCAGGAGGGCTCGGGTTCATGGTGGAGGCAGTGGGAATCACAATTGCACCAAGGTTCATCCTCTACACTGATATCCTTTTGAGAGCTCCTGTTTTAGGTGGGACTTCAGGGAGGCCAAGATGATTTTATGGGAGAAATGAAGAGAAATTAGACAGCTACTCAAATTACAAACACCGCATGATATTATTTTCATAACTCTTATTTTATCTCAAGTAGTAAGTACCTTGTTATCTCCGTATTCTTAGACTCTAAAGAAACACAGAGAGTGATGAAGCATTGCTGTGTCTCACCTGCCTCTCCATGCAAATCCAGGTTTTACTTTGTTCTTCTGTCTCTGGAAAGGTTTGGATGCTTTTGTGTATCTTCCAAACAGAGAGAATAATCTAATATAGATAAAATAAATAAATAAATAAATAAATAAATAAATAAATAAATAAATGATTTTCTGGGAACCTGCTGGTGACATAATCCAAGGAAGAGAGAACCTTACATATTGAAGACAAGATAGAAGAAATGGATACCTCAGCCAAAGAAAATGTTAAATCAAAACAAATCCAGGGACAAAACATCAAGGAAATCAGAAACACTACACAAAGACCAAATATATGAATAGTAGGACTAGGTAAGGAGAAGAAAACTATGTCAAAAGCACAGAAAATATTTTTTTAGTAAAATCACTAAAACAAGATTTCCCTAACCTAAAGGAGATGCCTATCAAGGCACAAGAAGCTTACAGAACACCGATTATGCTGGCCCAGAAAAGAAATTTAATTCATCACATAATAATAAAAATACTAAATGTACAAAAGAAAAATATTTAAAACTACATTGGAAAAACCCCAAGTAACAGATAAAAGCAGGTCTATTAGATTTATACCTTAATTCTCAATGGAGACTCTAAAAGCCAAAAGGACCTATATACATAATATATAAACTCTAAGAGACTACAATGCCAATCTAGAAAACTATGCCCAACGAAACTTTCTATTAAAATGGGAGAAAGAAAGATATCCCAAGATAAAACTAAAATTAAGACCTATCTATGTACAAATCCTGTCCTACTAAAAGTGCTAAAAGGAAAACCTAAAGCCAAAAGTTTAACCATATCCAAGAAAACATAAGGATTAAACGATGTCAAGTTATCAAAGCAAAAGAAGTGGGGAAAATACATCACAGGAACAAACTACAGCATTCAACAAACACTGCTCATTAATAACTCTGAATTCAATAGTCTAACTTCACCAGTCAACACTAACAGAATGAATGTGAAAACAGTATCTGTCCTACTGCATCCAAGAAACACACCTCAACATCAAGGGTAGATGGATATGTTATCTCAAGATAAAAGGATGAAATAAGATATTTCAAGTAAATAGACCTAAGAAGCAAACTGATATAGCCACTTTAACATCTGACAAAATAGAATTCAAACAAATACTAATGAGAAGAGATAAAAAATGACACTATCTACTCATCAAAGGAAAAAAAAATGCACCAAGAAAACAATTCTTAACATCTATGCCCCCAACACAAGGGCACCTAACTTCATAAAAGAAAACATCATTATTGCTTAAACCACATATTGACCCTTACACACTGGTAGTGGGTGACTTCAGTACCCCACTCTTGACAGTATATAGGTCATCAAGACAAAACAGAATGGAATTGCTAGAGCTAACAGACATTATTAACCAAATGGATCGCATAGATATTTATAGAACATTTCACCCAAACTTGGGATAATATACTTTCTTCTCAGTACTTCATGGAATTTTCTCCAAAACTGACCACGTATTTCAACATAAAACAAATCTCAACAGATAGAAGAAAATTGAAATAACCCACATGGTCCTATCAGAATATCATGGATTAAAGCTGGATAACAACAGCTGAAAGCTTACAAATGCATGAAAACTGAACAACTCACTACTGAATGAAAAATGCTTAAAGGGAAATATTTTAAAAATTTAAGAATGTCTAGAATTAATCAAAAATAAAAATACAGCACACCTTAAGGGACAAAATTATGGGAATTTTAAGAGGCAAGTTCACAGAAATAAGTATCTACATAAAGTAATTGGAGATAGCTCATACTGACTCCTGAAAGCTCTAGAACAAAAGTAGAAATTGCACCCCAAAGGAGTAGATGGCAAGAAATAATAAAACTCAGGGCTGTAATAAATAAGATAAAAATGTGTATATGTATACACATACACAAAGAATCAATGCAACAAAGAGTTGGTTCTTTGAGAAAATTAACAAGATAAACAAAAGATTACATAAACTAACTAAAAGATAGAGAGAGAAGATTCAAATTGACAAAATTAGAATTAAAAAGGGAGACTATAACAACAAACACCAAGGAAATCCAGAGAATCAGCTATAGGGATGCACTTTAAAAACCTGTACATCACCAAATTGGAAAGTTTAAAAGAAGTGGGTACTTTTCCTGACACACACCCCTTCCCAATGTTAAATCAAGATCAGATAAGCAACTTAACCAGACCTATAACCCCTAGTGAAATGGAAGAAATCATTAAAATTCTACCAACCAAAGGAGAAAAAGACTTTTTTTACTGTAGAATTTTACTGTAGAGTTTTACTGTAGAATTCTACCAGGCAATCTCTCAAAAAAAAAAAAAAAAATTAATGCCAATACTTCTTAAATTATTCCACAAAATAAAAAGAGAAGGAACATTTCCTACTTTGTTTTATGAGGCCATAGTTACCCTAATATCCAAACTACATAAAGGACTAACAAAGAGAATTCCAGACCAATTTCCCATATGAGCACAGTTGCAAAAATTCTGAAGAAAATACTTATGAACTGAATCCAAGAACACATCTAAAAGACCATCTACCATAATCAAATAGGTTTCATCCCAGAGATTCGGGAATGGTCCAATGTATGGAAATAGATAAATGCAATAAACCCTGAAGGAGGGAAAAACTCCACACATGATGACCTCATTACATGCAGAAAAGGCCTTTGACAAAATCCAACACCCTGCACGATAAAATTCCTGGAGGGATTCGGAATACAAGGGACATACCTCAACATAATAAAGGCACTTCATAGCAAGCTGATAGCCAACATCAACATATATGGAGAGAACCTCACAGCAATTCCACTAAAATCAGAAACAACTCAAGATTGGTGTCTCACATTTTCTATTGCTGTGATTAAACACCATGGCCTTCCTAGGGAAGAAAAGGGTTTATTCAGTTTATGTTTCCATATTGGTGTGCCTCATCACAGGAATTTCAGACAGGAACTCAAACAGGGAAGGAACCTGGAGGCAGGAGCTGATGCAGAGGCCACGGATGGGTGGTATTTACTGGCTTGCTCAGCCTGTGTCTCCATCAAATCCCGCCCCTCAGGGTTCAGGGAAAGGAAGGTTCCCCTCATGGAAAAGGAAGAAGAAAGTGTTTTATGTACTTCTTATGTCTTCCTGTTTTGTGTGTATTTTGTGATTCCTGAATGTAGAAATACATGTGCCTCTGCATCTATATATATTTCTTATGCCTTTTCTTGGGTTATTTCCTTCTGTATGTTTTATCCTATTCAGAATTAGTTTTGTTCACTTTTATTGTATTGTATTGTATTATCACTTAGGTGCCTGTCTTTTTTCTAATGAGAGACAAAAAAAAGTGAGTATATACAGATGGGGGGGGAGGGGAGGGGAAGAGGAACTCAGGGGAGTAAGGGAGACGAAACCACCAAAATATATTGTATGAGAACAAGTCTATTTTCAGTAAAGGAGAAATGCTCTATCAGAATGAAAGTATACATATACAATGTATTACGGTCATATATGCCTCTAATTATCCATTTAGCTCCCTCTAGAACTCCTTCCAGCTGGATACCTTTGTTATGGTTTTGTAACTCCAATTGCATCCAATCCATGCTGCCTTTATGCACATGGCTAAAGGGACTATACACAGGAGCATAGACAAACTACTAATGGCTACCCTCCATGTGACTATTTCACCTCCCCCACCCCACTATAAACCGCTAGGCCTGGGGTCTCATTAGTTCATCCTCTATCCCTGCTGGAGTTTGGACTGGCTTGATATTTTGCCAGTCTTGTGCCAGCAGCCAGACCTTCTTTGAGTTTGGGCGTCCACCATACTGAGTTCAACATTTTCACTGCACTCTTCCCCATCCTCTGGCTCTTATATTCTTTCTACTCCTTCTTCTTTTTGATGCTCCCGAGTTTGGATAAGGAGATGGTAAAAGGATGTATCATATAGGCTGAATATTCACTCTCACCTGTTCTCAACAGTTTCACAAGTTATGAGTCTTGGCATTAATTGGTGCCCATTGCAGACCCTGGTTCCTATGATTCATTCATTTTTCTCTAGAGAAGAGAAATGGGCAGGTGCTGATGCTGCAGTGACTGATGAGTGGTCATGACCCTGTGGTCCAGGTACTTGATGAGAAATGCTTTCCTCCATGAGCAAATTATGCTGAGCAACCATCTGTCCGGGTACCTGCTGGACCAGCGTGAGGCCCACACTATACATTCACATAGTCTGTGTACTCTGTTAACTGTGAAAATACATAGAGATTTTTATGTATTTCTCACATAAGGCCTCCCATCACTCACCCTGCATTGTAGAAACCCAAGTCCCCTATATGAAAAATTCTGGTTCCTCATAAATAAAAGAAACTCCAGGTGGGAAATGGCAGCTTCATTTCCTCTAAATATCAAGCTTTTACTTGTTTGTTGTAAAGGAAAAAGCTCCTGTAATTTTATGAATGAAAACAAAACTGGGAAATGTGTTTTGTTGGAGGGCATTTTGCTCTGCCATCACTTATCCTAATAGATCTATTTAGTATCTATGGAGAGATCAGTTTAATGAAGAGATGTGTGTCTCTTTGCTTTTAACTTAGTAATTCAAGGCTACTAGTGAATTCACAGATCAAAGATTAAGCCTTAATTGGTCACTTGTCTTTGCATTTTAGACACTGATTAATAATCTGAGGGGAGCTATATTGTTGCTATTAATATAAATTTCATGCCGTTTTTCTTTGATATTTATTCAAATGAACATTTTGAAGTATTCCTCATTTGCTCCTGTGGTCTTGAAGTTATATTGATTCTGATAGTAGCTAATATATCATTAACTCTGAACTCCAGAGTCTCCTGTGTAAATACAAAGGTAGAGGTTGGTCCTTTTCCTACCATATACCCCAGGAGTTAAATGAATCAAGTACCCTAATCCCCATAGCTGTCAAAATGCTAGGTATTCATAATACAATTGATTCTGCTTAAAGGGACAGAGGACATAACACTCTTTAGGGAGTTTTATTTTAATAAATCAGGTCAAATATGCCCCTTCCACAGTTATTTGTTGAAGCAGAATAGGTACAGATATTTTTTTTTTACTAATTTGAATATTTAAACAATTGACTCCAGAAACTACTGGGTAGTTGCTTACGTGATAGTTGAAATGATGCTTCTGTCAGTAAAATCAGGCCACAGTATACAACTAACTAAAATATTGATTTTTCTGAATGGGGTGAAGAAGACAGTTGACCTGACAACCATGGAGTTAAACTGCTCATTCTGTTGCTCTGTTTGAGTTACAGATATGTCAGGACTGGTATCAGTTTCCAACACAGGTAAAAGTAATCTTGTCAACACTGGCCTATATTGTGACTTTTTTGATATTCATTTTCTCCTTTTCACTTATAGGAGGTTTAAAGTTTTGTCAGACCTCAGACCGTCTGAGGAAAATAAAAAAGTATGCCTTCAGGGTTCCATGCCATTCCATGTGGTTGTGAGGCAAAGTTTCAACCATGTGAAAACAACAGTGGTGTATGGAACTCCTAAAGGACAATCCTGTCAGAGACTGGGGGCCACTGTGTTCTCCCTTCCCATCCCATTCCTCCCCACAATGGCAGAAAAAGAAACAACCATCTTGGACACTGTAAGGATTGAACAAAGTCAAATGTAGTAAAAAATGAAATGATGAGAAGAAGATGCACTCTTATGAATTTTGAGAACTGGAACCAGTTAACTGGTGACCCTTGATTCGTCTACAATGGTACTGAGGCATCTTGTTTGTGTGACGCTCGTTCGGAATTATTGTGATTCAAAGTTCGATTCAGTCTTAACATGTAAGTGATTTTTGCAGTTGGATTTGGAAAGGACATAAGGATAGGACCCTACAGGAATGTCATTGTCACCATTAAAGATAAGCACAGTGCAGCTGGAGAGGGGCTTGACAGCTACAAGTGTGCACTGCTCTATCAGGACTTGGGATGCTTCCCAGCACTCTAGTTCCGTGAGCCACAACCATCTGTAAGACCTCTGGACTCCGTGGGTACCCGCAGTTACACATGGATACATAACTGTGCACACACACACCAACATACATGTATAAGTAAAAATAAAATTGAATCCTAAAAAAATCATCACAAATTTCTTGAAATGCTGTATTCCTTTCCAACTTGAGGAAATAAAGTTTTTTTTTTATAGACAAAAACTGAAAGGTTAGAAAGGAAAATAATTCATCAAAAAATTTTTGTGCCTTGCTATTGGTCTTTTACAATATATTTCTATGAATTGTGGAATATAGAAGAGTAATATATAAAAATATGCGGGGGAAATTACAAAGCCAAAAAATGTAATGCTGGCATTCATAAATTTATAATCCTGTGCATTTTTACAAGTTACTAAGTCTTTTGTGGAAATGGTCGTAATAAAGATCAACAAAAATAAAGATTATCACCAAAAAATTTTAGAATACAATTTCAATGTGACTTTCCAATTAAAGAAGGCAGGTTTTTCCCCTGAAATGACTTTTCTTTAACGTGTTAGAGTGCAGTGCTTCTGTGCATGGAAGAGAGTGTCTCCAGCCACCAGCATGGGAACGATGCCCTTCTCCTGTTCCTATGTCTCTGCATTTCCATTGACTAGTTTATGCCAATATAAATGTCAGCATTGTGTGAGAGACACCAGGCATAGGGTAAAGCATACATGCATGTACATATAAGCACATACATGCACACACGTATACGTACAACACATGCATACACACAACACACCAGTCCGTGCGAGGCGTGCACTTTCAGACCCAAGAACTTGTCTAGTCTAAAACTTTAAATCTTGATTAAAGACATTTACATGCATACTCTTAAAACTCAGTTATAAAAATAATGTTGATTTTTTTTTTAATGGACCAAAACTGCTAACAGACACATCACCAAAAGTGTACAGGGGGCAAATAAGCCCAGGTGACGATGTCCTACATCACCTCTTACTGGGGGGCTGTGGTAGATACACCTGCAAAGCTTTCAGGATGGCTCAACTGATGACACTGAGCAGCAAGTGCGGCTCAGAACATGAAGCTGCAGAGTCATTATCCACGGCTGTGAATTTAAGATGACTCAGCCTCCCTGCAAGACAGGTGGAGAGTCTCTCCGAAACCAAACATTAGCATATTCAGTAGATGAATGAATCATTAAACATTGGAACGATTTTTACTGTGGACTATTATTCAGCCCTCAAAATAAATGAACTATCAGGTTATCAGAAGTGAGGGGAGGGGACTCGGACTCAGGTGGCCAGTTGAAATGATTGGCAATGGCAGGACAACGCGTGCGTGTTCTATGCCATCCTCCCAAGGTTAAAGCTTTTGACAGGAAAAAGATCAGGGGCTGCTAGGGTGCTAGGCATGGTCAGCTGGGGCAAAGAGCATCTTGAGAGTTGGGGAAAACTACTCAGACGTGGTAGGTTGTGACATGGATGTTTCACAGGACATAGACTGACTCTAAGGAAGAGTGAACACTCTGTAGGTCTAGCTGGGGCTCCGGGAGGTCTTAAAGTATCAACCTAGGATCATCAGTTGGCCGTGGAAAACTATGCATGTGTGTGCGCAGGGGACACATGGAACATGTCTGTACTTTTCACTTTTCTTATGAACATGAATGCACTAAAAAAAAAAAAACCTTACTTATTGTATATATGTGTAACAATACAAAATGTATACGTAAAAAAATAAAATAATTTTTTAAAACCCTGATTTTTTCATTAGCCTCTTTTTTTTTTTTTTTTTTTTTTTTTAGAACAGGCTGAAAATGTATTTGCAACCATAATATGCAGTTTTATGGAAATGGTCTTTGGTGGGGCCAAAAAAATGAATATGAAAACAAATAAAGGGGAATCTAATTTCTTATCAGTTTATGATCCTAAGGATTTTTCATTTAGTCAAACTTCTTGTAGGCATAATGTCAGCAGGAAGACACAAAAACCAAAATCAAGCAAAAATTAGAGAAGGAAAGAAGGAAGGAAGAAAGAAAATCAGTTAAGTGGCCCTGAGGTTGTGAGACTACAGCGTACAACTCCATTACCATGGCTTTTTTTCTGGTTTTTTTTTTTTTTTAAATAGTATTCTCTGAAAAGCACTAGATGTAATAAAGTCAATTTAAAATTTGTTCTACCAATCTTTTGCATCTGTAATTTTCCCATTAAACGTAAATGCCCATGAGGCAAGCTATTTGCATTACATTGCATTTGCAGTCTTTAAAACAAACTATAAATCCCCTCCTTGTTTCATGTGATTGATGCCATGTATATAAATACCACCATAAACCTCAAAGGGGGCTAACAGTGACAGTAAATTAAAGTTTTCAAGTCTGCCAGCATCTCAGCACTCCAGCCCTTGATCTTAAGCAGCGCCGTTAACCCCGCCTTATTGCCCTCCTGAACCTGTTTTTCCTTCTTTCCCCATTCTGCTCCGTGCCTCCCAGTCAACACCCCCCCCACCCCCACTTCATTCTGATTTCCTTGGGAAACACCTTCCTGGCCATGAAGTCTCACCAGGGCAGGGGTAGGCAGTTAATTAAATCGAGGCAGCTCTGCTTGTTGGAGAACTGAAGGCCCTGACTTGCAAGGCCTCCACTACTATTTGGGATCAAGAATCTGGGGGAGGTGGGATGCTTCTTTGTATAAACATTGGGTAGCCACAGTGATACCGACTGACAAACTCTCCCAAACCCCAAGTTTAGCTATTTTTACATCAATTGTCTTCCTCTTGGGGATGAGGAGGAGGTGGGAGAGGCTGGTGGAGGGGAGGCAGAGATAGGGAGAGGCAAGAGCCACGTTTTTCTAGTTTTACTATCCTCTCTGCCCTCACCAGTTTACTCTCCCCTGTCACACTGAATAGAGGCGACACTCACTGCTTCTCACAGCTTAGAGGCTGACAGAGATAATTGTTTACCTATAGAGGATGGCTTAAGCAAGGCATAAACAAGCCTCCTGGGACTTCAGAGGATCCTGGTGTCAGTAATTCACTGATGGGTGTAGCTGTTAAGTTCTTTCTTGTTTTTTTTGTTTGACCGGCAGTAGGATTGGATTTAGTGACCACATAGAAGCCAAATACAGGGCACCCAAGGACTCTTTTCCTAGTCTCTGAACCCAGCCACTCAGATTTCTTGACTGATTTCAAGCCATCTCTTCCCAAACTCTCCCCAAGTCTAATTGAGTGAGGGTGCACTGAGGTTTCTCATGGTACATTCCAAGGCTGCTCATAAATTCTCTTCCAGTTGTCCCCAGATTAAAATGAAAATAATTGTAAAATCCCAGGTTGGGTTTTTTTTTCCTGGCTGTGTGTTTCAGATATGACTTCAAAATAGAAGTGTAAATTAGTAAAGCTTCATAGCTCATATATACATAACTCTTGGGGGGATGGCAAATCTTCAAGGAGAAGGCAAATTATCCCCTCAGAAGGGAAAGGGAAGACGCAGTGGGAAAATGGCTGGGAGGTGGGGAAGAAAGACAGAGGAAGGGAAGTAAAGGCAAAGAGAGGATGAAGCTAATTAATTAATTTAGGCTATTAATCTAGGAGAGCTGTCCTCTGACAATCTTAGGATCAGTGGGATGTCCCCCATGAATATTGACAGAGACATTGAAAAATATGTTTGGAGAGTGGTAGTTAAGTGATTTCTCATTTTTTTTTTCCTAGAAACTTCTAATATGCCCAACATAAAGAATCTTCTTGGCCCCTTTTCAGCCACCTAAACAGCATTGATGACAGACATGATCCCTTCCATTTGGCAGTGCTGACGGACTCCCCGATGGCATCAAAATTCCTTAGATGAGGTGGTTGGTGGTAGGCCTTGCTGTGCCTCTGTTGTTTCTAAGGGACTTTCATAACTAGGGGTGATAAAATAGAAAACTCTTGAAGACATGTCCGAAGATGTGAAAGCTATGAAATTTTGCAAAGGACTCTTTGTACATACTTAAGAAAGGAATGCTGGGAAGGGGACACAGCCATTCTTTGAATGTCCTGTACACACTCAGCACTTCTGTTAGAGATCTCTCTCTCTATCAGTCTTCACAATAGCCTCCTAGGAAGCCTTATTTTTCTTTGACAGTGAGATTGGAGGAAAGAGTATCTAAGAAACTTCTTCAAAGTTTTTTCTTTCATTAAAAAATTTTTTTATTAATTTATTCAGATTACAATTAAATTGTTATCCCATCACTTGTATCCTTCCATTCCTCCCTCCCTCCAGCTTTCACCCTATTCCCCTCCCCTAGGTCTATGACCGAGGGGGACCTCCTCCCCGACTATATGGTCATAGGCTATTAAATCTTATCTTGGTATCCTGCTTATTCTTTCTTTGAGTGCCACCAGGCCTCCCAACCAAGGGGAGGTGGTCAAATACGGAGCACCAGAGTTCATGTCAAAGTCAGTCCCTGCTCTCCACATAGCTGTGGAGAATGTTCTGTCCATTGGATAGATCAGAGTATGGGTTCAATGTTTACTACTGTATTGTCCTTGGTTAGTGCAATAGTTTGAGCACACCCTCCTGGGCCCCGATCCATCATGATGTTCTTCTTGTAGATTTCTAGGACCCTCTGGGTCCTTCTATTTCCCTACCTCCTATATTTCTTTTACCTAGAGTCACAATAGGATGTCCTCACATCTATCCCAATCTCCTGGTAAGTGAAGACTTTCATGGGACATGCCTTTTGGGCTAGTGCCCAATTATAAGTGAGTATACCATGTGAGTCTTTCTGTTTCTGGTTTAACTCACTCATTATGATCATCTCTAGTCCTATCCATTTGTCCACAAATTTCAGGATTTCCTTGTTTTTAATAGATGAGTAGTGTAAATGTACCACAGTTTCTTTATCCATTCTTCAAATGGCCATCTTACCAAAAGCTATTTACAGATTCAATGCAATTCCTATCAAAATACTTACACAGTATTTTAAAGACATTGAAAGATCAATTCTCAACTTCATCTGGAAAAACAAAAAACCCAGAATAGCCAAAACAATCCTATATAATAAAAGATACTCCGGAGGAATTTCCATACCAGCTCTCAAGCTGTACTATGGAGCAACAGTAATTAAAACAGCATGGTACTGGCACAGCAATAGGCTGGTTGATCAATGGAATTGAATCAAAGACCCAGAAATGAATCCATTCACATATGATCACTTTATTTTTGACAAAGAAGCCAAATCTATTCAATGGAAAAAGGATAGCATATTCAACAAATGGTGCTGGTCTAACTGGATGTCTACATGTAGAAAAATGCAATTGGACCCATATTTGTTACCATGCACAAAACTCAAGTTCTTCAAAGTCTTAAAACCCCAGATAAATGGTCCTTATTTGGGAGGTAAACTTTTTAAAAATTCAATTAAATATGGATATATGCAATGTGAAATATTGAAGGCTGATCCTAGATATGGACTCCAGGTTTCAGAGAACACCCAGCCTGTGTCACTGACATAAGACTTTGAAGTGAGGTGGTACCCTGGCATCATGCCACCCTGGCATCATGCCAGTGACTTGCAATTGAGCAGTGTGGAACAAAAAAACTTGCAGTGGAGCAGTAAGACACATGAACGTGTAGAAGTACATGCTTTGGGTGTAGGACACTAAGAAGCAAGGAAGGTGGTGTTGGAAAGAGCCATGGGCATGCTCCTAACCTTATGGAATTTGATGTAATGATGAGAAACAAGGAATACTGGAGGAAATGTCTTAGTTACAAGGTTTGGTTTTAAAGTCATATGACCTCTCCTTTATATAGGCATCACCCACTCTCTACCTACCCCTCCCTAGTTTACACAGCTGACCACGACTCTCTGTACAGAAGTCTTCTGCTTTTTATTCTCACTCTTTACTTACAAATCAAAAGACGTTTATATTGTGTCCCATTTCCTTAAAGCACAATTCAAGGTGAGCTAGCATACTGTCTTGTTAGGGTTTCTATAGCTGACATAAAAGACTGGCGAGTCCCACTCGTCCAGCAAGGAAGATACGGCACCCGGTTCTTCTCTCAAGCAGTTTATTCAGGCTCTTCTTGCGGTCTTCTCCTCCGAACCAACTCCCCTCCATACCCTTTTATAGACATCCAACCATCCAATCAAGCAACGCCACGTTTCCGTACTCTATTGGCTCTTGAAAGCGGAACTATTGCAGGCAGCGGGCCATGCCCTAATATGGACTTGTTTACTACTTTTGAGGCAAAGCTGGCTACATGCCAGGCGCCGTCTTGGGGCGAGGCACACAGTAGAATACTGTGGCTTCCCACAAAAGACTATGGCCAAAAGCAAGTTTGTAGGAAAAGGCTTTATTTTGCTTGTACTTCCCCATCGTGGTCCATTCCTGAAGGAAGACACGGTGTGAACTCTAGCAGGGGAAGAACCCAGAGGCAGGAACTGATGCAGAGGCTATGGAGGAGTGCTCCCTACCATCACTGCTCACAATGAGCTGAGCCTCTCCTCATTCACCAACAAACAAGAAAGTACACCACAGCATGCCTACAGGGCTATTTGGTGGAGACATTTTCTCAACTGAGGTTCCTTCTCAAATGACTCTAGCTCGTGTCAAGTTGATACAAAACTAGCCAGCATACTTGCTACACCAATTGTTACTTTAATGCTTGGAAGGAATACCTCTTCAGCGGTGTGACTTCTTGATTGAAAGAATGTAGTTCCTTTTCTTGAGTTCTTTATATATTTTGGATATTAGACCTTTGTCAGATGTAGGGCTGGTGAAGATCTTTTCCCAGTCTGTAGGCTGTCGCTTTGTTCTCTTGACAGTGTCTCCTGCCTTACAGAAGCTTCTCATCCTCATTTGACCATGTCCCCTGGAGGCGGAGGCCTGGTGGCCCTCAGAAGAAGGACAGCAGGTCACCGAGAAGAGACTTGATACCCTATGAGCATATACAGGGGGAGGTAATCCCCCTGAGGAACAGTCATAGGGGAGGGGAATAAGGGGAAAATGGGAGGGAGGGGAGAATGGGAGGATACAAGGGATGGGATAACCATTGAGCTGTAACAAGAATAAATTAATTAAAAATTAAAAAAAAAAGAATGTAGTTCCTTAAATCAAATCAAGGACTGCTGATGCAAAGGAGTTCATATGTATCTAACTACCTTCAGAGAACTATCTCATATTACTAGAGAGAAATGGGCAAGGTAGTGGGAATAGGATCTTGAAGCAAACAAGTACACTGTCCTGTGGAGAAGATGTGCAGGCTGTGTATCTTTTCTGCTCCTCAAGCCTCCTGGACTCCTCTGGGAACTTGTAGGCAAGTTAAGTGTGTGAGCTTTGGAAGAGTTGTTGGTAGTCTTTCTTATTAATACCAACACTAGGAACTTAGATTCTGAGTTACTTTGGGTCAGTTAGTAGCCCGATGTGATGTATTATTGTTCAATAATTCAAACACACAGTAGGGAGATCATGTTTGAGGAGAGATCAGAACTGAATAGAGTATTTAACTCTTCGAGGAAATTAAATAGCACATTGCTATAGCAAGAACCTTGAAAAGAGTACAAAGGGATCCCAAGGAATGGAGGACTGGCTCATAATTTTGGCAGTTTTTATTTATCAAGGCAAGCTAGACGCAGAGATGAGACCCCTCACAGGAAAACTTACTCATTAAAATACTGGGCAGGATTTATTGAATTCCAACTCCAGGGGGAGTTAGGAGTAAAGGGAATGTGCTTGCAGCATTTCACCTGCCAAGGAGGTGATGGGAGAGTGTTTTTCAATCTATTCCACTCTGTTCAGTCTGTGTGCAGTATCAAAGTGTGGAGAGTCAGAGGGACAGAGCAGAGGAGCCACATGGAGAAATTTTGCCTATGATCTCAGGCAAAGCACAGACATGGATTGGAGAAAGACGCATTGTCATGAGGAGAGATGAGTGGGGGAAGCTATTTGGATATAACATGTGGTATTATTGTTGTTGTCTTTGTCGCTGTCACTGTTGATGATGGAGATCAAACCCAGGCACTTGCCCCCACAAAGCATGTGATTTACCACCAACTCGGACCCCAGCTCCTTGGTTTATGTGAATGGACCTCATCTGACATCAACTACAAAGTGATGATGAAAACTCTTTGCTGCTATCTTTGTTAGAGTTTCTGTTTCTGTGAAGAGACACCATGATCATGGCAACTCTTATAAAGGGAAACATTTAGTTGGGGCTGGTTTACATTTTTAGAGGTTTAGTATTATTGTCACAGTGAGAAGTATAGTGGCATGAAGACAGACAGACATGGTGCTGGAGAAGAAGGAGAGAGTTTTACATCTTGATCTGCAGGCAGCAGCCGGAGACTGTGTGCCACACTGGGTGTAGCTTGAGCATATGGGAACTTAACGCCCTCTCCTAAAGTGACACACTTCCCCCAGTAAGACCACACCGACTCCAACAAGACCACAGGTTCTAATAGTACCACTCCCTATGTGCCCATGGGGGGCATTCTGTTCAAATTACCACCATTGCTAGTGAGGAAAAAATGGAGAAAAATTTTCCAGATTTCTTCTGTGAAAAGATTTGTAAAGCTATTTGTTGTGGTTCCTTACTAATTTTCTAATTGAAGAAGACATGTCATATAATAGAAATACAAACTTGAAACTAATGTGCATAAACAAATGTGCATGATTTGATTCTGTTATAGTTCTGAGGGTTTCTAATTTTGCAATTATAAATATTGTATGTATGACACTAACTTGCTTGTAGTTAGTGCTTAAACTCATCCCTATTTTATTGTTGGTTTTTAAAACAGCTACTTTGGATACACACACACACACACACACACACACATCACACATCACACAAATGAAAGACTAGGAAAACGTTGCCAGTGGCATTAGAATCCAGGCATCTTTGTATGAGCCATCTTATCAAAGTGTCCTGAGACCACCAGCTCTATAATCAGAGAATATCACAGGAGAAGCTCACTGGGAGAAAGGGGGTTGCAGTGGGTTCTGCTTGGTGGCAGGATATTGCTGGGCTCGATTCAGCTTCATTTCCGCTGAGCATCCATATTCCTAAGCCTTTGGGACTCATCTAAACGCAGCCACTCCACTGACAAGTTCAGTGCACAGTAATCCCCTTTGACACTGTGAAAGCTCACATCTTTCTTCCTCGTTAGTGAGTTCTCAGAAATTAACTGACAACAATTCAATGGTAAAGTGGGCGGAGGAGCAGGTACCAGCCTCTACCTATCCATGCAGTGATGTAGCAATATTATCATAAAGCCTTGCTTTATATGATAAGGTACTACATACACTTTTTGGGCGGAGCAGATTGCAAATATATCCCTCTTCTTCAATCATTTTATTAATTCAGAAATGCTGAGACCTGAAGTTTAACACAGGAATCTACAGAATCTGCCAATTAGAATAAACCACTGTGTCTCACCAAGGTGGTGCTGTAGGGTTTAACAGATGATGATAATTTACCTTCGGAATATCCTTGTATCTGTAAAATGAATTAAAATTATAACTCTTCCCCAATCTTAGTGCAAAGCTTTCAAGTGTGCTGAGTTTCAAGTAATATTCCTCTGTCGCCCCATATCCCCAGGTCCTGGATAAAAATGAAATGTGCATTTCATAAGAAGATCCCAGTGAGCAGTAATAAGAAAAAGCATTCAATCATAGTCAATTGACTAAGGCTGCGGGGACAGGCTCAAGCTACCATTTTTTTTAATAAGGACTCAAATAAAAAAATTAAATAAAAATGTTTCTCCCACCAGATCCAGCTGGCTAGGAAAAGAGATGGAGTTATGTGTTTCATACTATGAAGCTAATTTTCAATAATTAATTTACAATTAATGGAAGCACTATTGGTTACCTTAAATATAATAATAACATATACTACTACTCAAGGCAATATGTATTCTTTTAGGTATAACATGAGATCATATAAAAATATTTTCCAGATGCCATTGCACCTTACCCCTCCATTAATACAGTGGAAGGGCATTCAATATTTTCCCCATAATACTTATAAAAACCTGGCAACATTTTATCTCTGCAAGGCCAGGATTTCTGTTTTCAGAGTTGTCAATAAAATTAAAAACAATTTGTTCAAAGAATACCTTTACATATAAACAAAGAAAAGAAAAAGTCATATCTTTATAAATGTTAGACTTTAAAATCCACCTCCACCCCATTTGAAAACCTTTGTTAACAAAGAATTCTATTGTACCAGATGTGAGTAAGCCATTTCTTCCCAAATAATGACCAGTCTCCCCCCAAGTGGTCAGACCTCATTGGCATCTTTCCATCTTCAGAAAAGCATAACATATTCCAAGATTTTGAAACTGTAGAAGCGAAATCTTAAGATCTTCTCACAGATGTGATTTTTGTACAAATCTAGAACAAAGCCTTTCCCTTTACCCATAGGAAACCTTCCCTATGGCCAGGCCTGCAGCATCTTCTATGCCTCCAAAATTGCTGGGAACTTTCACTCTTTCTCATTGAATGGGAAAGGAATTTCACTCTAAGTTCATGATCAATACACACCACTGACTACACTGTAAAAAAAAAAAAAAATCAACGACACCAGGAAAGTCCAACATTTTTTAAAAAGATACTTAATAGTTGTTTAGAGAGACCTCGGTGGGTCCCGGAGCTCCAAAATCTTCTCCTGGGTTGTGAACAATCAAAGATTTATTATTCGAGCTCTCTGCTCACTGGGAAATGAAGACCCAGAAGCTCATTATCATATCTATTAAAAAGCAGAAACTGGGGTATATCTAAGAAAAGATGTATTACTTTTCAAACCGCACTGCAAACTGCAGGCCAAGAGGGACTTGAACTATATAAAAATACTCTCACTTGTGGGGGAGGGGTGGACAGAGGGTGGGAGTAGAGAGCTTCACTGTCCCACACAGCAGGAATACCTCCTGTCCCACCCTGGCTACCAGGAGCACATTCTGCTGTGTTCCTTCAGTTTTCTTTGACCCAGGATGCCAGAAGTCAGACTCTTGCTTTGACCTGGGTACATGATGTCAGTACTCTAAGACCTTGGGGGAGACAAGTCAGGGGGAGAGGAGAGAGGTTTGATGAACAATGACCAGTTAAATTCTAGTTAACCCCAATTCTCAACCTTCACCTTTGCTAATTGGATTAATTTGTCGGCAGGCGGTATAGTCATAAAGTCTACGAGGGCCAACCTAGTGCCATGTTATTACAAGGTGGAAATCATGACTCCAGCATGGACCGTCCTTTAGAGCGGATCTATAAGTAATCTCTGCAGAACTAGAACAAAGCTGACCTTGAACTATAAAGTTGGGAGGGTCATTAATTACACATATTCTCTTTTACAGTCCCCCAAATACGCCAAGTAAGCAAATTCTTTCTCAATTAAGAGATTTCCAAACCCAGGCTTTAATGAAATGTTAATTAAAGTCAATGGAAAAGTCATGTTCAAAAAGAAAAAAAAAAAAAGCTGAAGTACTTAAAGGTGTAATTTCTGACTCCCTCAACTGGTCCAAGCATATCGACACTCATGACTTTCAATTTTTTAGTGCATTTTTGCACACAGAATAACACAACTTAGACAACCATACTGATTTCTATAGGGAGCCCCCACACCCAGTGAGATGGAGCTCCTGCCTTCTTATCAAAATGGTAAAAGGCTCTTTCCAAACAGTCAAACGTCAGGGACAGAAGTGGCTGTATGATATTAGGCTAAATTTCAATGACAATAATATAACTTTATAGGTCTAATTCAGAGAATCTGCTAATAAGCATGTCTGGGTGAAATCAAGCCTTAGTGCCAATGGTATTTATTTCTCTATGGTGAAAGTGAAAACTCTTTCCAAGTTAACCCAGTTGGAATGAACAGAGATGCTGTTATCCCTGGAAATATGTTAATAAGCCTGCAAAATATTGTGCTTTAGAGCTGGCTAAAGGGCAAGTAGCTATCTTCCACATTGTCTGTGTCTTGGGTGAGCCAGCACCCACTGCTGAGAGAGACACAAGGCTGCCAGTGTTCTGTGCAGGCTTGAAGCTACAAAAGAAATACTGTGGCACTCCCCACTTCTATTAACTCTAACAAAGAGCAACCCTAGAGACCAGATATTCCAAGAGAATCTAGATGGTATTTATGATTGTTTTTCTTTTTCCATTCCATTCCATTCCTTTCCTTTCCTTTCCTTTCCTTTCCTTTCCTTTCCTTTCCTTT
>OU015752.1:90573072-90617004 GCA_907169655.1 Acomys percivali
GATCAGGACAGAATAATGGAAAATAATGGATGTTGACAATAAATTATCAAAACAATAATCATGTTTAGCCAATCCCTTTGTGGGAAACCGTCATTATGATGCCAGTGCCAGCTGTCTGAAACTTTAATTTAAGTGCTTGCTTGAGGCAAGCCATTTGGAATGCTAGTTTAGAATGTTTTATAGCCCCAACAATATGTTTTACTAACCTCAAATACTGTGGTGATGGTTTCAATGGTAACTATAATTTGTACACAAAGGCTCCGGGGTGAGTTTTACTTTCTATGAAAGGGGTCTTCTTGCACAGTAGAAGTCCAGGAATTTCTGGGGTACCTGGATTAGTCCAGTCTATGTGGCCTTTGGCACTGAGTACACCTGTCCATAGATCAGACTTAAGGACGATAGCTTCAGGTACACCACTTCAAGTTGCTTACAGAGAAACAGATACTCACCAATGGAAACTAAAGATGTGATGATTTAGCATCAGGTGGCCAGTAAGCGTTACTAGATTTCTTTACAAGTAACCACTCTCTTCACCCAAGACAACCTAGAATTAAATTCTGTCACATTATCAAGAGCACATATCTCTATTTCCCTGACAGTGAATCAGCATTGTATTTGTATATTAAGATAATGATTAATGTTTCCTTTAAACTCAGTGTGTTTGCCTTAGTCATGCTCCCTGTAATTTTGTCTTTTTTTTTTTTTTCCAGAGCTGAGGACTGAACCCAGGGCCTTGTGCATACTAGACAAGCGCTCTACCACTGAGCTAAATCCCCAACCCCATGTTCCCTGTTGCTATGGTAAAATATTCTGACATAAGCAACCTAAGGAATGAATAGTTTATTCCTGATTGTAGTTCAAGGTGTAGCCCATTATGATGCGAAGGAAGTCTAGGTAGGAGGAACTTGAAGCGGCTGCTTATATAGAAGCCACTGTTATGAATACACAGCACTAAATGATTGCTGTTGCACAGCTCCCACCTCCCAACTAGAATCTCAACTGGGGAATGGTGTCACCCACAGTGGGCAGGGATTCTCACACCAGCTAATGTTCTCAAGATAATACCACATAGGTAGTCCCAGAGGCCCATCTCCTAGGTGATTCAAGATGTGATCCAGTTGACAATTACAACTATCACAAGGCTCTAGCATATAATCCATCTCTAAAAAGTTTTGAAATTGTCTTTCTCCTATTTGAGACATTTTGCACAGGTGATATCAACCTAAGATTAATTATAATTTTGACTAATATTAGAATATTGTTAAGATAGTACAACTGGGTACATCGCTGTGAGGTTGACATTACTCTTGTTATTTGTCTTTTTAGAATTTACCAATCGTCTTGTGTTCATTATCCCACACCCATAAGAGCATCCCTGCTGTGGTCAATGCAATCTCGCAGTTGAGGAGTCAGAAGCTCAAAAAGGTTCTGTGATGAACTAGGCTCTATGCATAGCTAGACAGCCCAGGTGACAACACTTTACATCTCCCTTACAAATAGCAATGAAAGCATCAAAAATATTAAGTATTAATCAGCTCTACATTGCTAAGAAAAAAATATTACAACTGCAGATTCCCAGTATCTAATGGTTAGGCAGCTACACCATAAATCACCTTGTATCTTTTCCAGGTTAGATAACCCAAGTTCTGAAAATGTCATCTGATGATCTTCAATACACAAGTCTACTGGTAGAAAACACGGGTCACCTATGGTCAACATCCATGAACTAGATGTTTCCCTGACAACAGTCTCTTCCAGTAGATTGACACAGATTGTATCAATTATCTCATGAATGACTCTGATGGAAGAAGTTCATGTACAAGCAATGTTCATATATGTAGACAGACATACTTCTAGTAGAATTGTATACGTCATGCCCTAACACAGTGCATGGACCAGAAGAAAGATTTGATAATGATGTGATTTATAAATCAATACATTTTATTCTAACTGAGCAGGATCACCACTCCTTGAAGGTGTTTCAGAGGAAATGTTTTGCAAAACAATAGCTTCTTCCTTTCTTTTCAAAGTATTGGCTTTGTAATTCTAGATGCTTGCGTATGAATTTATAGCAGACCCTGTTTAAAATTACTATGCTGAGAAACAAATGCTCTACTTAATTGGCATCTGCAATGCAACTTTTCAATTAATTAGTATTTTCTTACAGAGGCAAAGGTACCATTTATATACTACATATGATATTTACCACTTTAATGCTTCTGTGAAAATGTTTCTGTAGGAAGTAGGCAGAAGGGATTCATAAAAAGCACTGCAAGCCTCAGTTATCTGCATAGCATGGCTGAGTGAAGTCAGGGAGGCGCTGCCCAGTAGATGCCCAAAGTAGGGATGTTTCGGTAGAATAGAACATTATTCTGAAAACCAGGTTAAGAATCCTAAGGTTCAGCACAATGCCAAGGATCATAGATGTGAACTAGAAATGACTTGATTCTGTCTGCCAGTTTTCACCTGACAGTTTGGACACCTGACAGTTCAAAGTAGAGTTTGATATGATATAGTTCTTTGGAGATAGAATTGGCATGGCCATATTCTTGCTTTGTCTGATATTTATAAGATGATTTTCATTTAACAACCAGTATTGGTAAGTTTTAAAAAACAGTTAATATGTGTTTGTCATCAGGAGGTACAATTAGAAACAACTGTGTTTCATTCATTTAAACACAGTTTTCCATTAGAATAAGCAGGACATTTTTGCATTGCAATAATATCCTTCTACATGTCTCTGCGCGTAGTTACTCGGTTTTTAAAATTATTTTTTATTTAGCTATTTTTATTTTATGTATATGATTGCTGTATCTGCATGTATACCTGTGTGCTGAAGGAGGGCATCAGATCCCAGTATAGATGGTTGTGAGCCACCTTGTGATGGCTGGGAATTGAACTCAGGACCTCTGGAAGAGCAGACAGTGCTCTTAACTGCTGAGCCATCTCTCTAGCCTGGTTACTCAGTTTTTGTTTCAAAATGCTACAAGTCCTAAACCCCATCCTTTCACTCACAGCACTCTTGATTTTTGCAATGTCCTAGTGAAAAGTTTGCTTTCACTATCATCCTTAAATGGCATCAAATCCTCCCTTTTATTTCCTTGTCTATGTCTTACAGGTGGCCTTGCTTTCCCACCCACTGTCCAAGCAGAGCTCTTTCACATATGGGTTTGTTTTTACACCCACCCATTCAGTCACTATCATGTAAACTCCACTATACTATCGAGAGAGTCGGCCTTGTGTAAGGAGAAAATAGATCTTTGCCACTGCTCACAAAAGGTCTACAATCTAGTTAAAGAGACAGGACAAGAAAACGAATGTAGTGAAGTGTTTGAAGAACCAGACTTCTTTCCGGAGAGTTCTGCCTCTGCTGCTTGTTAGTCTGATCTTTGGATAAGTTGCCTAATGCAGCTGTGCCTCAGTTTATATTACCATAAAGCCGGCAGATGATATTGTCTCAGGACATTGTGGTAAAGATTGATGAGATAATATACATCATATCAGAACACTGTTGGTTAGTGAAAAACATTCAGTAACAGTTCATGTGGCAGCCAGGAATAAAGACGAGCAACATAGGAAATTTACTCTTCAATAAAAGAAGGAAGGAACAGAAGAAGGAGTTGAGATCTCCTCCTGTTCAAACAATCCCTTCTACAGTTGATATTCCCAGTAAACTCCACAGTCACAGGCAACCGGAGCAGTGACTGGAGGTATTGATGGTGCAGGATAGGGGAGGGATGGGAAGACGCAACACCTGGAATTTTCTAACGATTGCCTGCCACTCCTCAGAGCAGACAATTTCAGCAAGACTGTCCTCATCTTATGTGTTCTAGCCTGGAAAGTTGGTGGCATTTCATCATCTGATGATGCATAGAGCTTTCTACCAAGGGGTAGGGAGCATGCTGACTTTACTGGTTGGTATTCGGTCATGTCTGCCCATACTTTGCTGAAGTCTTATGCTCTCACACTGTAGGAAAAGAACACTTTAGTGGGGATTCATTCCCCTTGGAAAAGAGGCTACTCAAAGTGACAGATCTACTTTGCAGATCCAGTATGTGGCACCCTGCCTAGCACAAAATGTAAAGCCGTCATTCAAGAAGGATGATGGATCAAAAGGGAACCACAAACCTAAGGTCCCAGGGCCTACTTTATTCTGTGAGGTTTTTGGGTGGCTTTTGCCACACTGCATTCAGAGACTCTAGGGCGAAAGAGTGACCCTCTGTAACTCCTTATCAAATCCCAAAGGAAAGATGGACAGAGCTCCTTTGGGCCTTCAAGAGGAAAGCTCATCTTTAAGGTCTAGAACTTCCCAGAAAGTTCATGATAGGATGGCATCAAAGTTCATGGCCAAAGAATTTCCCCTGTTAGAAGAACAGATCAAACTCTGTCAAGCTGAACTGGACATGGCTGGATTGGAAAAGCACTAACCTTGTAATGAAAAGCTAAGTGGAGGAAACTTCCCCTTCTAGCAAAGGAAACAATAAATTACATCAGCAAGAGATAGCTCGGGGACAGCAAACCCTCCCCTTGGCTTCTTTGCTTGTAGCAGTATGCCATAGCAACAAAGAACTTTATTAAAAAAAAAAAAAAAAAAACTTCATGGGCTAGGAGATTGGTTGGCTTGTGCAGGCAGGAGGACCTGAGTTCAGATAGCTACACCCTCATAAAAAAGTCAGCAGGGCAGTGTGTGCCTGTGCTTCTAGGACTGCCTTCCACACATGCAGCACAGATGCAACACCTGGACACATGTGTGCTTGCACACTTGCCCATGCACACACACACACACACACACACAAGAAAACGTGTATGTGCTAACTAAAATAGCTAGCCAAACTAAAATAACTGAAATAGCATTGTCAATCAGAAAGACACTCAAACATACAGCAGAATATCCCAGGTGAATAAAAGATGATTTAAGTTTTAATCTTGGTTATTTTAGAACCCAGTAGAATTCAAACAGTCCTTTCATAGTTACCTTACTTACACATAGTGCACCAAAACCTCTCAAGAAGTCAAAAATTGCACCTCTATCACTGAGGTCAAACTTTCACTGGAACGTCATAAAGACTGATTTACAATAGGTTTTATTCATTCGTTTGTTTGTTTGTTTATTACTTTCTTCCTTGACCCACCTCCAAAGATACCACAGACCAGGAAAAGCCTTCATGCCATAGAAAACTGTAGTAGAAAAAAAAATTAACCCACATTAACAAGTTGTGAGTGTGAACTCCTTCTACACTGCAGAATAAAAACTGTAGAAAAAAAAAAACAGAACAAGAGGTTATCAGTCATGCAATTTGCATTTTCTTGCAACATGAATTAAATTGTTACAACTTAGCTAGATTCCAATCTAGGTGACATCTGCCAAAAGTCTTGGGTCATCTTTCTTCCATTAGTAGAAGTCTCTGTTTCAGCAATCACCTCCATACCCATATTCATCTGAGACACAGTTGATACTTCCTGTCAATCTTGTCTAGTAATGGGATCAGCAAGTACAGAAACGTGGAGTCTTTTACTTCCTCATGCACAAAGAGAAAATGCTGCCTCTTTTCAGGGACAGAAAAGCAAGAGCTAAAAGAGAAAGCGAGTGCTCTGACTTCGTGTCATCTAACGTTCTATCTTAACTTGGCTTCCAAGCCAGGAGCTCCCCATTGTCTCATTGCTAAGGTATGGAATTGCTTTGCACCTAAGTTGCTGTAACATCTCCCTTTGGGACTGATGTGCCCCATCCCGAAGGGCTAGACAGTGAACAATTTACAATGTTCAAGGTAAACTGAGGCATTCAATGACTACAGTGTGCCTTCAAGAAATCAACCGTAGACTTTTGCATCTGGTTTTAGGGTAAACAACTATTCAGTTGTGGGGTACCTGGCCCATGATTCTAGCCTCAACTCCTGCACAGGTCTGCTGATTTAATCCCCATGAGTCCACATGTTCTGAGACTATTGGAGCCTTCCAAGGGTTGTGTGGAAGATAACTTAAGTGAAATTCCTGAAGCTGTTCGTCAGATTTTCTCTTTTCCGTGTTCTGATTGACTTTTGAGTCTCTCAGACGAGAAATGAATTGGTTCCTCATTTCTGTGAACAAATGACCCCACATTTTGGATGTGGGATTGAAGTCAAAGGTGGTCTTCAGTCTTTTCCTTAATTCAGTTTTGAATCTGAAAATCTAGATGGATTGCTATGAACCATATAAGACATGATAAAGGGTGTGGTTGGAAGAGGAAAACCACAAGCTCAGGATGTATTTGAGAAAATAAGGCCAACCTTTTACCACTAATGTGCCTGGTGGGTACTCCTTGTGCAGAAAAGCCTCTTTCTTAAGTCATTTTCCACTTTGTATGAGTGGCCCAAACATACAAACAAAGGCCAGAGGAGTGTGTGGAATGTCTTCCTGTGTCACCATCTGCATTGTTTTGTGAAACAAGGTCTCTTACTGAACCAAAACTGACCATTCCAGCAGGCTGGCTGGCCACCAAGATCCTGGAATCTGATCCCCAGTGTTAGAGATAGGAGCATAGGCACCCCTGCCCATAGAGAAGGTGAATGCTGGGGACTTGAACTCAGGTCCTCTCACTTTCACAGGAGGACACGTTGCCCACAGAGCCATCTCCTCAGCCCTTCTGTATCTTTTTAAAGCATTAAAGTCAAGTTAATATGACTAAATAATTCATACCCATGAAATTACTGTGAGTAACTGTATAATTTAAGCATTGTCTAGTTAACTTCATTTGTTTTAGACTCATTCCAATGTGATTATAGTTTTATTTGTATTGTCATCCACCCTCAGAAAAGAAATGAATAAAATAGCTTGTAGCATAGTGTGTTTTCTCTTCATTAACTTAGGGAAGATAACATTGATGTATATATGGGATATATTATTAAGTAGTTAATATTTATTTTGTTTAGGTATACCCATATGCTTGCTATACAAATATATAAAGTACTATATGTATACACAATAGATACAGAGCTATATGCCTATATAGACTGAATATATTGTTTAATTAAATGTATATAATGTAGTATATATTAACTTAAACTAAGATCTATAATTTAGCATAATGAAAAGGTAGTTTCTCATATTGGGTATAGAAGCCGGTTGCTGTGAATGGTCTCCAGCTTTCTCACGTCGGTTCTTCTCCATTGCAAACACACATACTCTGTTTAAAAAATGATCCTGCCACTTTTGTTCAATTGAATTTGTTAAGTGCCAAATCCCTGAGTCATATACCCCTTTTTCCTACTCTGGAATGTGTGCCAAGTTCTGTCTCCCAAGGCAAAGCAGAATAAACACCTTTCACTAGCACTTCACTCTCGTGGTCACATTCGAGGGCATCCTCTGAGAGCCTCCTCATAGCAGCCTCCGAAGAAGACATCTTTTTTTTTTTTTTTTTCAGAGCCTCTGCTTTTCTCATTCTATTTTCTCCCAGGATCTGTTTGCAAACATTCTGTGAAACTGGCAAGTTGTTTGTTCTGCCTTTGTATTGCAGTCTGCCTAATGCAATTATTTGTAAACTGCCGCCATAACTCTTTCTTGGGTAATGCCTGCAGACTGTTGACTAAACAGTAAACTTAATCATGCATTCATTGTTGCAAATGTCTCCAAACGGCTTCAGAGTGGAGCTGACTTGACATTTTTGCCTCTTTGCAAAGCCATGGAAGATCTTTTCTGAATACACACAAAGTTCCCTCATAGCCAGTCATTCGGCTTGCTGCTCCTCCTTTCACCTATTACAAACTGGGGTCACTTCTTTGCTGGTTCAGTGAGTCGACCAGTGCTAATGTGCCCAAAGGAAACTGGGTAGGGGCTAAGGCCTTCATCTCCACTGAACAAGGACAGAATACCCATCACGCCACAGTCCAGACTGAGGACTAAGTATTGTTTGGGTCTTCACTGAGGATGTTAGCCAAGTCCATGCTTGCCACATCCAAGCACGGCTTTGTCTTGGATATCTGACTGGGGTGGTAAAAGACTGAAGAAAGGACAGACACACAGACACAGGTACAGAAAAGCTGCTGTTGGGTGCACCATGTGATTTCTGATAAAGTCTCACCAGCATGCGGCAACCTCAGACATATAACGTGGCAGGGGATGGGAGGAGGAGTTAGCTTGGTAGGAGGACTCTAGGGGAGCCGTCTCAGCGAGCAAACATCCAGGAGGAGGAAGCAGATGCCAATGCTTTCTGTATACTCTGTCAGCATCCACACTTCGGGCGACCAGAGGAAGGCCAATTCCCTAAGCATGGCTTGAGGGAGACTTTAGCAACTCCCATGGGTGTGAGGTATTGGGGTCCTTGTCAATTAATAGCGCATTCCGTCAGGACTTCAAGCACCCTTTACGCATTCACTCCACACTCCACGGCTTCCTCCTCCACACATGCTCTGTTTAAGGCACTGCATGGGGCTTCCTGAGAGATGTATTGTAAAACATGGCTCTGTCCATTTGAATTCACATTAGATATGATTGTGAGAGGATAAATAAAAGTCAAAATAGCCTTGTCATAGGTATGTAGAAGGCAGCAAGAGCACATTGAGTACACTAATGAAGTCATGGAAGAACCAACTGGAAGTAACTAAGAAAACTCAAGGCCTATCTGATGGGTGTAAGGTGCTGAGGAAACCACTGGGGAGCCTGGGCAGTGCCTCCACTCTGGCAGCCTTTAGCTACAAAGGGAGAGAGGCTGAGACGTGGCCAGTGAAACTTCCTCAATTTGTCAATAGTTCATCTATTTCCAGTCTCACTTTAGAACAGCTCTCCTAAATCATTAACATCCCCACACCATCCTCGGGGACCCACTTACAAAGTTGGGGGCTTAATTAATAGAAACAACAGAACCAATGAGGGGAAGGATCTCTACACATTTGTCCTTGTATCACTGTCTATATTCCTAGCCTGCTATTCTTACTGAGTATTTAGCCTACATTCCCAAGTCCTGTCTCGTGCATTGCTTTGCACTGCTTTCTGCCTACTCCAAGATGGTTCCAATAATTTCCTGTTCCCACAGCACCAGTGTCTCCTCTTTATTTGTTATGTAATGATTCCCCTGGTCATGAGTATACCTTTCTCCAGCTCCTGCTCCCTGTCACCCCCTGTAGTTGTATCTTCCAACTCCTCTGAGCTAGCCTTACTGAGTTCTACAAAGCAGCTTTCCGCATCTTACCTCATTACTGAGAGAGGTTATATCAAGTCCACCCATGATGCTCACACTGTTAAATCCACAGACGGATCTATAATTCTCATCTCACATGTAAATGGCATCTTAAAACTTTTCCTTCTTCCAACTTCCAGATTCAGCATTCCCTTGGTTTTCCTTCATCCTGGATACATCTTGTATCTTGTTGTTGTTACCTCCTCATACACCTAACTCCTTGTATCAATGTGCAACAACAATTTATCTTTGACTTCATCTCATCTTTATCCCCTTTTATGGGAGCTTCCTTACTTTAGCTTTACATATCACCTAAATATTAATAATTCCAAAATCATGTCTTGAGCCTAGACCTCTACTCTTTACTCCAGATATTGTGTATCTGGTCCCAGTGGGCATCCAAATAGTAACCCTAAACCCACATTACAGAAACCATTTGGGAGCCATAGCCACCACTCACTTCTGAAAGTCCCCAGATTTATACATTTTTCAGTTTGAGGCCTTCCGTCCTTCTCTTTGTTTTTTCTTTCTTTCCTTACTCTCTCGTCTTTCATTTTATTCTTTTTTCTTTTTGCAAAATGTTCTTTCTTTCTTTCTTTCTTTCTTTCTTTCTTTCATTCTTTCTTTCTTTCTTCCCCTAGAGTATCACTTTGCTATCCTGAACTCACTATACTGACTGGGCTAGCCTGAAACGTGTAGTGGTCCTGCTTTGTGTCTTTACTGCTGGAATTACAGATGTTCACCACCAAACCTGGCTTCCAGTTTTTACTCCAACCTCATTTTTTAAATATATTTTATTAATTTATTCATATTACATCTCAATTGTTATTCCTTTATCTTATTATATAGCAACTTCATCCATCCAATTGTCCAGGAAAAGACAATGCAAATGTACTCCGTTCCTTATTTCATGTTATGATCTAATCCATCAGCAAATTCTGTCTACCTTTGAAATAATTAGCATCTGATCCCTTCTAGTCATACTCAATGCTACCATCTTATTCTGAATAATTATTATTTTCTTCCTGAACCACAATGGTGGCCTTTTACCTGGTCATCCTGCCCACCGAAGAATTTCTTCTCCATAGAAGCCAGCACTTATGAAAACAGTATTCACGCTGCTCTTCTGTTGAGGGACCTATAATAAAATCTAAAGTAGTGGTTCTCAACCTTCCTAATGCTGTGACCCTTTAATGCAATTCTTCATGTTGTGGTGACCTCCAACCATGAAACCATTTTTATTGCTACTTCATAACTGGTATTTTGCTAGTTATTAATTGTAATGTAAACATCTGTGTTTTCTAATGGTCTTTGCCAGTTGCAACCCACAGATTGAGAGCCCCCTGGTCTAAAGTCATTGTGGTGGCTCTAATGCTTCAACCTCCTATTCTTCACTAACTTCACTTACTGTGTGTTAAACTTCTGGACCTCATATCTACCTCTAAGCAAACTCAGTATTTTAATCTCTGTTTCCCCTTACTGGTGCAACCTTCTGTCCAAGTCTGTGTAATTTGTTCCTTCCCTTCTGTAAATATCTATTTAAGTAGCGTGATCTGAAGCCTTTCCTAGAGAAACTACAATTCCCAGCATCCATGCTTCTTCCTCTTTCCTGTCTGCTCAAAGCATGGTCTTCTAACCTAGGTTATTTACTTGTTTGTGCACTTCCTGCATCCATCTCATCAAACCCACAATCTGTAAGGAACTGGGCTTTATTTTCATCACTGCTCTGTCTTCCTTGTTGACCACTTAGATAGGCACTCTGACACATGGCTCGTGTTCAACCCATGTTCAAGTGAGTAAAACTCAACTAAACAAAGAGAAGTTGAATAGTGCCTAGTGTTATCTAAGGTTGCTGTCTGAATCTGGGTTTTTCCAGGTTCTTGGTGTATTATCTGAGGAATTGGAAAAACACACAAAGAAAAAACAAAGCACCAAGAAGCTTTATTAAGAGCAAAGGAAAGTATGTATTTTGTATACACCGTGAAGAGAGTAAGGAAGTAGTACTCCTTGGCCCTGGATGCTCTTTGGGCCCTCTCATTATGAGGTCCCAGGAAAGGAGGAGGTGGTTGTTAGAGGTGTAATGTGGTATCTCTTTGATTGACAGTCTTGAGTTATATCAGCTTTCCTTTGTTGCACATGTCCTTCCCTGTGATGCATCTGATTTTAATCATACACATGCCCAATTATGCAAAGTCATAAGAGGTAAGACGGAATTCCCCCAAAAAGTTCACTCAAAGGACATACTTTGATTTATTATGGATGCACCCAAACCAGTCCAGGCTGGATCCTGGATCAATCATGGCATTGTTTTTAGTAGAAAGATGCTATTACCAAGCAGTTATAAAGAAGAATAACTTTCTTTCATTGTTTAAAGAACAGGTATACATGCAGTGGGAAACAGGTGGGAGCATTCTAGGTTGCCCAATGCTTTGCCGGGAGAGAAGTGTGCACACAGCTCAAATGGAGTTCCATGTTGCTGAGCTATCCCTGTGCTTGCTTTCTTTACTAGCACACAACCTAGGATAACACATCATCTCAATTAGCATCTGTTGAGTGAGTGAGGGAGTTTCTAGAACTGATGAGACTCATAGCAGCTTATATGCTGAAGGAAAAAGCCAGTGGGAGAGAGATCCTGTGGAATACCAGTTCAGTAACATGCGAATATGTGCTCATCAATGGAGCCTTGGAAATAAGGGTATCCGAGGATTTTGTCCCATCATGATATTACTCAAAGCACCCTTGCAGAGGAGGGTACCTCATACAGATTGGTTGCTCCCAGACAAGGTGATGAAAAAAACTCCTAAGTGCAGCAACATCACCAAGAAAACACATCCAGGCAATCCATCAAACTGAGAAGGCAAACTCAACCACCAAAATCCAAGCACTAGAATCCAGTTGAGGAAGAATCGCTCTTGATAGACACTACGGCTTCCTAGACAGGTGGCATCTAAATGCCAGGCATCAGCAAGGTGGATTTGCAGCAAGAGGACAAGACAGCCGTAGCTACAGACATCGAAACTAAGAGAGAGTACACTCTCAGCCTGTAACCCAAGCTCTGCCTCTAGCTTACAGAAAACCAGAACACGAATATATCACATGTTTCAGGCACTCAAGCCCAGACACAAATGTGTACCGACACGGGGTCAGCTCTGCCTATACCAGGTCTTGTACTTACGGCAGGCAGTTTCTAACCCAGTACGAGTTTGCTCGTGTGACATAAGGAGACGTCAGTAAAAAAAAAAAAAAAAAAAACCTGCAAAGCCAGACTCCTGATTGGCCAGTTCAGTAAAGGCCTCCTTATGTGCTATAACCCACCTTCAGAGTTTTCAAACCATTCCATTAGAATCGGATATTTTCCACTTGTAGGACAGGCCACAAAACACAGCTTCTACAGTTCTTCCAAGCCGCTCCACCAGCTGGCATGACTCTCAGCTTTCTAAGGATTCAACCAAAACCCCTAATCCCCAGGCCTTCCGCATGTACATTGGACAGAAAACCACCCTTCCTCCTGCCAGCCCATCCCTTCTCCAACCACAATGACCAGAGAAACCACTCTGGAGGCTGCCAGCCACGGCAGAAAATCACACTTTCCACTCATCTCCATCTCAAGGGTACAAACCTCCGTCGCAAAACTGTTAAGTGACTCATCAAAGGTCATTTAGGAAACGCGACACTTACTTGAATCAATGTCTTCTTGAGGCTTTTGAAGGGTGCAGCAGGCATAAAATTTAATATTGATTGTTGGGGTGCGTTCCATTCCCCCTTTCAGAGTCATTTCAGAATGACAAATACTTTTCTATTTTGTGATCTATGGCAGAGCATGTCTCCTGGTCGCACCACAGTCCTGGGTCTTCTTTTTTTTTTTTTTTTTTCTTTTTTTCTTTTTTTCTCTTTTCTTTTTTTCCTGGCCACTTGTCTCTGTAGTTTCTGCCCGCCCTTAAATTTCCTAGTTGCTGCCGTCACCTCCTTCTGCTCACTTCTCTTAGCTCCTGTTCTAATTTCGACTGTCATTTCCCCTGCTCTCTCGAGTGCTCGGAGCTCCTGTTCCAATTTCTCAAGTCTTCTCCCAGCGCTGTCCTCCTTTCTGCCTCCCTGACCGGCTCGCTCCTGCCCGTCTTCCCTTTCTTGGTCTTCCGTGTCCCAACAGGATCTTCATCCTTGTCGCTTTTGCTGCCCTGTCTGTGTGCGGCCCAGTGTTAGCAAGCAGACAATGTTAATACCATGTCCAGTCCGGTGAAATATACCCCCAGAATCACGAAAGGAAAAGAAGTCTTTCTTTCCCATATTTTAACTTGAAATTTGAACTCTATCTCCCCTAACTATTTTTCCTTCCTCCTTTTCTTGTGAAAACTACTTTCAGTCAGTAATCTAAGAACATTTCAGGCTTGACTGAGGAGAGAAAAATGTGGCAAGTTGTTTTGAAGACTCGGTATTCCATTGTAATCCTGGACCCATTTAACTGTGTGAGGTTAGGAAGAGTTCTGGTAAGTTTCCAAGTAGCTGTGGTAGCGACGTTTAGAGTCCATCAGGAATCCCAACAACGCTCAAATGAAGACTAAATTACTGATTTGAAAGAGACATTTCTCATGGGTCTATCTCTCCCCTCAGTTACTTTTGAGAAACAATGCACTTTTGTTAACCACAAGTGAAGTGATCTGCGTTATTCACACAGTGCTATATTGAGTGAGTACTCACGGCAAACATTCTCAGGGTCTGTTCCACACACTGCCCAGGGCTCTCATAGGGGTGTGAAAATGACCCACCAATATGGATAGGAGATTCTACCTGTTTGCTCTTCCAAGAGACCTGGCTGTTTATCTAAAACTGTCCTGGCTCTGGGGCTTTTATAATTCTGCATTGAGGCTTATGCTCATACAAGTGCACTTAGAGGCTGTGCTGGGACTTATTTGACCTCTGGGTTAATTTCCAAGGGTGAGAACATCTTCTAGCCTTATATAGACTTTTCCTATTATCAGTTTGGAAATTAAATCCTTTACTCAGCTACCTGGTGCTTTCTAAGAGACTGTTTTTATTTTACGCTATTAACTGGTTGTTTTTAGCAAAATGCTTTTCCAACTGGAACCCAGCGTCGAGGTTTATCGAGAGTGGATATACCTTAAGGAGGAGAACATTGAAACAGAAGATGACAGGGTTCAAAACTAACACCCACCCATCCCCCAACATTCCAGTTTTTAAGGCATCGCCATTATTTCTGGAGCTAATTTCAAAACACTTGCTGAAAGAAT
This sequence comes from Acomys percivali, assembly GCA_907169655.1. Taxonomy (NCBI): domain Eukaryota; kingdom Metazoa; phylum Chordata; class Mammalia; order Rodentia; family Muridae; genus Acomys; species Acomys percivali. The sequence continues at coordinate 90,587,470 of OU015752.1, forward strand.
AAAGGACACAATCTACTTGGCTGTGGATCACCGTCATTATCTCTTACAGATGGCAAAGGAAAGTGTGGGGTTGTGACATTCAACCTACATTGACTCAATAAACTCTCTGAGTGTCCACTTTGTGCCCAGCCCTGTGATGATGGGTGCAGGGGTCATAAAGATGAATAAGCCGACTTCCTTCTCTGGAGGCGTTTCCTGTCAGAGGGCATGTCAAGGGTCAACCAAAAATCCTAAGTCTCATCTGAAAACCTTAAGCCCAGATACCCCTCTCGATACAATAACTCCAGAGTCAAGGGCATAAAAGGTAAGAATAAAAGGGCATGCACATGTTAAACTCTCCCCTTGTCGGTTTCCCAAATTAACAGAATATATTCAGCTTCTCAAAAGTATGGCAGAGACAGAACGCAAAGTGACTTTCTGATGATTCCCTGCTTCTAATTAAGCTATTTTCCCTTTCTAACCATCTCCAGGCTTTTTTTCCCCTTCCATGAGAATGAAGACCAAAACAAAAATGGAGGGGGGGAGGAGGGGGAGACTTAACAGGAAGTTCTGTGAAATACTACTTGCTCTCTCTGCTGTGAAGAAGTTTGCTGAAGAGACACAACCCTGTGCTTTGCTATGTAAACCACCTAAGGAAGTGGCCGGGTCACCGTGGGAAAAGAAGGAGTGGGGTGCCTTGAGCCTGGAGTGACAAGTCAGTCCATTCAGGCATCACCAGATGAAAAGGGAAAGCAATGAGCAGTAAGATGTTTTAGGGCTCTCTCTTTTCCTTTTCCTTTTTCTTCCTCTTCCTCCCCTTCTTTCTCTGTCTCTCTGTCTCTCTGTCTCTCTCTCTCTGTTTCTGTCTCTCTGTCTCTGTCTCTTTGTCTCTCTCTCTCACTCTGTGTGTGCGTCTTTCTGTTTCTCTTTATCTGTCTTGTGAATTTTGAATCAAGAAGTCATTAGGTATGCCAGTCTTTTCAAATGCAGTCCAGCCTATGACGCTTTTCTGTTTTGATGATGCCAGTCATCCTGAGATTTTTTTTTCCTCTGCAGTAATGATGACAGGAATTAAGAAGGAAGTAATATTTACAACAGGAAGGTTCAACCTGCTTTTGCTTCGGTTTTAGGGTTTCCTGGCAATGCCTAGAGAGCCTCAGGGTCACTGATGAAGGCCACAGTGTTCTTTTAGAGATTGGGCTTGTATATTTTGCAAAAAGGTTCTGTGGCTAAAAGTCATTTTGTTTTGTTTTGTTTTGTTTTGTGTCTTTCTTCCCCCCCCCCTTTTTTTTGAGACAGAGTTTCTTTGTGTAGCCTTGGCTGTACTAGACTCATTCTGTAGACCAGGCTGGCCCAGCACTCAGGGGGCTCCGCCACCTGCCTCTGCCTCCTGAGTGCTGGGATTAAAGGAGTGCACCACCATGCCCACCCTAAAAATCAGGTTTTAACAATGGTGGTCAGGGAATTCAGGGAGACCTTGCTGACCTTGCTGTCTCTCTGTCTCTCTGTCTATCTGTCTGTCTGTCTCTCTCTCTCCCTCTCTCTCTCTCTCACTCACACACAAACACACACACACATACAAACACACACACACACACACACACACACACACACACACACACACACACGAGAGGGGGGGAACGCACATTTCTCCTGTTTTGTGGTTCTGGCTGCCTTTTGCGTTTTCACTTTATTGTGTGTATTCAGTCATAGGACGGAAATGTCTTTATAGCTTCAATGGTTCCAGATGTAATGCAGCAGAAAATCCTGATTTTAGGCCCATGTGATTGCATGGCCTTGCTTAAATTTTTGTTTCTGTTTGGTCAGTTCAGCATTATCCACACTGTGCCTTTTAAAGAGTATTCTTAGGAGGCAGGGCTTATTCTTTAGGGCAGCCAAGGCATCATTTAATTTATTAGACCAGCATTTAATTTTCTGCTCAAGGGAAACTGGCTTGGGCATTGGTTCAGACTTCAGTATGTACTGACAGCTCCTAGTAGGCATGATAGGTACAACTCCTGAAATTATTTCTGATTCTGGAGAGGTAATTGGAGGACCAAAAAATATGAATTGTTTTTACTTTCTCAAACACTGCTGGTCTAGGGACTTCTCAGGTTAAAAATCAACCACTAACTTTAACATTTCCTGCTAAATAGACTAGTCATCAAGGAATTCTCCCAGAGCAATGAATATGAGATAGAATTCGAAAGTCAATATTTTATCTCATATAAATTACATATTTTTTCATATTTTCAATTTTTATGAGACTTGAAAATATTTTAAAATTTATTATTATGTTGCATGTGTGGGCATATGTGCCAGGTTTTGCATGCAGAGTTCAAAGGACAACTTTGTGGAGTCAATTTTCTCCTTCCAATTTTACATGCTTGTGCAGAAAGTGTTTTTCCAACTGAGCCATCTCTCTGGTCTCAGTTTTTTTTCTTTTTTAATGAGGGCTCTAGTTGAAACTTATTTCTGTGAAATTTATTTTTCCTTTATGTGAACTTAATAGCTCTTTGTAGGTTGTTGTAACTAGTAGCTGCTTGCCTTCAGAAGCCTGGGTGCCTGACAGCCTTGGACATTGACTGTTCAGCTCCACCTCCTCAGCGACCGGAGAGTTTGAGGGTAGGACGGACTTCTCTTGATGAAGCGAGCAGGTCCTGAGGCTCTTCAGTTCTATAAGTGAGGGGCAGGATTACTGCCAAGCCAGGAGCAGCAAGATTGAGAAACAGCCTGGCTCTAAAAGGCTCTGACTGATCTGTCTCATCCAGAACCTTTGGTACTGCTCTTATCTGTTTGCTCACCAGCTTTCAGAAAGGATGCAAGTTTTGTACTCCTTTGCAAGGACAGTGCTTGGGCTCGGTCTCCCTACTCAGCATATGATGCTATTTTAAACGTTCTCAATGCAAAACAGAAGTATCAGAAGGGAAGTAGGCAAGATGCCAAGCTACAAGGAGCTAATTTGCTGCCAGATTATAGAGGACCTTCAACATCGTTTCTACCTGTTCCACAAAAGAAGAGGCGGAAACCAAGAAGCTAGTTCAATGGAAGGAATGTTCTTATCTATTCAGTGTTTTCAAGACAATTCTCAAATTATTATAATTATTAATTATTATTTATGTTGTTTGCTGTGATGCCTGTGTGGGTATACATGTGCCATGATACACATGTGGAAGTCAAAGGATGACTTGTATTGTCACTTCTCTGCTTTCACCTCTGCACAGGTTCCAAAGATCAACGTCAAGTTTTCAGGCTTGCTGGGCAGATGCTTCATCCAATGAGCCACCACCTCACCAGTATTTCAGATGTTACTCCGGGAGGGATGCAATACTTGACTGAGTAGAATACATCAATCAAAGACAAAGGTGCAGAGAGGGGCCAAACTAGTGCATTCTCTAATGTGGGCATCATGAGGCTGTCTCGTGAGGACGGACAAACAGCTGGGGAAGATGCTTTTGTATTTATAGTCAAACCCAGCTTCTAAAAGAGGTGAGGCCAGAAGGAAGGAGTCACATTCATTTGAGCTTCCTCCTCAGTCTCCTTAGGGAAAATGAGAGATTTGGCTAACTGAAAGTTGAAGGATTGTGGCATACAATGATGATGTTTCTTTTGGACTAGTCACCTACCAGGTACCTGGCGCACTAGGAACAGGTTAGAGGCTCAGGGTGGTTTGAGGCCATCATCATTTAAATGAAGATTTCTTTGTATGTCCTTGGTTTTGTTTGGTTGGTTGGTTTTGTTTTTAATACCCTCACTTCTTCTCCATAAAAGGGGCCCCCGGTGAAAATGAATACACTAGAGGTAAAAAGTTATCATTTTTATAAAACAATGTTTCTTTGCTTTGGGTTCCTTTTTGAGCTCTGTGCCCAGCAGCATCCTGGCCTTCTATTATACCACTTGTATTCTATAGAGCGCATACTTATTCATATAACAGTCTTGACCTTGAAACAGCATGAACATATCAGAGACTGAAAAAAAAACCGAGAAATTTTGTAAAATTAAAATTTTACAAGTCTTGAATTAAAAAAAAAAACGAGATACAAGAGTTTATGTTTATCCTGTTATCTTGGAAGTTAACATAGGTAATATATCAAATGCTGAGGTGTCTCTTCTTATTTTAAATTTGAAGCCACCCTGTGTGGTAGACAGTGTATGGATTCAGCCAGTTTTTCTTTTCTTCCTGCTGAAGGATTGATCACCATCCTCCATGCCAGCTGAGCTCTCTATGAAGAGAGAGTGTGCTGTGAGATGGTGGCTGTTCAGCTTCTCCCTTCTGATGCTGACGGAGACATTTTCGTTCTCCCTACCTCAGTCAATATGAATCTTAGCTGTCTCTCCAGGACTCTGGTAAAGACCTGTGAACCAGTTTCAGGATAGTCTCTCAAGGAGACATCCACTGTCACTTGGTCTTCTAAGGGAACTATCGTGTCTTCTTGTCAGCCAAGCTTTAAAAGAGAAGCAATCCCATTGCTTTCCTAACCTCACACAAAGCACGTGTAGTCACCACGTTAACCATCTGGGCAAAGGCATCAATCTCAGTTTCCAGAAATCTGATGATTCTACTAGAATGTAATTAAGCTTAACTGAACCTCTCTTTCCTCCTCTGGGGTGCTCAGCACACTAGAGAATAAGGCCATGGCTGGGAAAGTATGTTGTGAGAAGCTGTGAATATAGGCAGAATCCGCTGGGCATTGCAGACAAATGTGTAACTCCTAATTCCATCATCCATTAACTCTGTGACCTTGAAGGTTGAGTAACTTCTTTGGGCTTAATGTCCTTATCTGTAACATGATTGTAACAGCATCAATCTCAGGGGGCAATTGCAAAGGTCAAAAGAAATCTCATGTATACAAGAGATAATTGAGATGGCTCACCATTCTGCAGACCACAACTTTCTCTGAGAAGTTACCACCAAACCATCTGGATAAGGCTACAGTGGCCATAGGAAGGCTGGCAAACCCTGATTTCTTGGACTTCGCTGACTAGTAAATGGTGGGCTTTCGCCCTAACCTGGACCAATCAGATTGTTCTTTCGATTGCTGGCACTTTTACTCGAGAGAAGAATGGAAGTTGCTGAACTGTGCAGTCAGTGGCCGATCTCAGGAGACAAGCCATTTACAGCTGCTCGTTTTCTGCATAGCCTCACACTCTTCCTATGTGTCATTTCTTTCTCAAAGTTAGAGAAATAAAATAATCTTCCTGTAAGATTTCCTTTACTTGTGTTTGGTTATGAATGCTCATATCTGAAAAAAAATACACCAAAAAGCCCAGAATTAAATACTTTATTATCTTCAAAATGTGTTCCTTCTAGTATTTTCTGTCTCAAAAGACGCTCTCCCAAGCACTTCGTTGCTTAAGTGGACATCTCATCATCATTCTACTCATAATGAGCATCATTTCTTCCAAGTGTCTCTTCCCTAAACCCTTCGTTTTATAACCGCTCTCTTTGGCACCTCCTATCTCTTCTCAACTTCCCTTCACCAACTTCCAATCCTGTTTCCTTTCACTTCATTCTTCATTTAGAACTTGGAAGAAGAGGGATCTTCAGATATGGATCTGGTGACTCCCATCCTGACATCTTTTATTTTCCTGTCGTCCAGAGAATAAAACACCCCATCTTGCCCATCATAACTGGGACATACCTACTTTTATCCCTGCGCACCTTTCCAGCTCTCCCTCCTGTTCTCCTGCTTGCTACTGCTGCTTCCCTTTCAAACACTTCCTGGAGATTTTCATCAAAATTAGCCCCATTTTTTTCATGTCTCACTCATCTTTTCATCCCTGTCATTTCTTGTCAGAGATCCTCCCTGGCACTGTGTGCTATGGTGCTGCAATAAGGCGTATTTGTTTTGATCTTTGCCTAGCATCTTGGCTCCTAATATCCTCAGAACCTCTTAGGTGATAAGTTATTTTGTATGCCAGGGAAAAGATAGCAGCTAGGCTCTTTTTCATTGTCTCACCACAGTGGCTGTTCACCAGAGAAATAAATTGATTAGAGGGTTGGAAATTTTAGACCCACCCCCTTAACCTCTATGGAGAAAAGAAGTACAAAAATTTTACTTGATGATAAATAACAAATGACTCATTTAATCAAGGCTTCTCAATGAAGGACTCAGGCAAACCCCAAGGGATAAGCTTCAAAGAAGTCCAGGCTGCCTAATACATATTGTCATGGGAGGCAATGTACCAGGGAGGACTGCAAAGCATCACACTCCTTCCCCATAACCTGCCCTGTGCATTTCTCCATCTGCCTGTTGGGTTCTTTATGAGTAAATGTACACAAAGGGTTTCCTCTGGTTCTGCTCATCCTTCCAGAAAATCACCAGCTCAAGGGAGGTGCTCATAGGTATGCTCCGGCTTGCCACCTGTGTCAGAAATAGGTAGCGTCTTGGGGGAATTGACTCTTAAACCTGCAAGAGCTGATGCTATTTCTTGGTACATGGTGTCAAAACTGAGTTACATTATATGACCCCTAGGCAGTGCTTGTAGAAAACACAAAAAATGCCTGGGGTAGAAGAACTCCCCACAAAATTGATTGTAAAAACATGCTATGTTGCTTGAATCTCGGCCTACTGAAGAAAACACTGTATTTTCCCATTTGCTCCCACAACCAAAGGTGATTCCTGATTATACATTTTCTTCATAATCATGAGGGTAAAAATCCCTAGGTACCATTGTCATGGAATATATATATATATATATATACTTAATCTTTCTGAGTCTCATGAGAGTATATACTACATGAAAGCAAGAATGACACAGCCTTTCTTTCTCTTAACCTCCAATGCCATGGATGATAAATACCAGATATCAGGCCACCAAGAAGAAGGACAAAGGCATGGCAGATATCACCTAAATCAAGTCAAATCAAGCCACTCTGGCATCACTCAGCCTGTGACCAAGACTGAATGGAAGAGCCAGGGCCATAAGGGATAAAGATTAAAATGCTGGACAAAATATTTTCTCAATCTTCCTCTGGCTACCAGCTTGGGCTAGGTGGACAGTATAAAAGTACAGCAATAGACCATTGTTGATGCAGGCACTATGACATGCTGAAGGGATGTTTTCCATCCCTTTTAAAATTAAAGTCTCGTTGGGTAGCTTCCCGAGTTGGATGGAGGGAGTGGAATATACCTAGAAGATGCACCAGCACACAACAAGAAAATTTGCTCAACCATGTTCATAGCAGCCTTATTCATAATAGCCAGATCATGGAAACAGCCTAAATGTCCCTCAGTAGAAGAATGGATAAAGAAACTGTGGTACATATACACTATGGAATACTACTCAGCTATTAAAAACAAGGAATTCCAGAAATTTGTGGATAAATGGATTGAGCTAGAAATGATCATAACGAGTGAGTTAACCCAGAAGCAGAAAGACTCAAATGGTATATACTCACTTATATCTGCATACTAGCCCAATGGACATGTCCCACAAAAGCCTTCCCTTACCAGGAAACTGGGACAGAGGGGAGGACATCCTATGGGGACTCTAGATAAGAGAACCATGTGAGAATAGCAATGTAGAAGGATCCAGTGGGTCCTAGAAACCTACAAGTAGAACATTATGATAGGCAGATTTGAGCCAAGGGGTCCCACTCAAACTAAGGCACTAGCCAAGGACAATACAGGCGGTAAACTTTAAACCCCTACCCAGATCTAGCCAATGGACAGGACAGTCTCCACACTTGAGTGGAGAGTGGGATATGACTTTCCCATGTACTCTGGTGCCTCACATTTGACTATGTCCCCTGGAGGGGGAGACCTAGTGGCACTTAGAGGAAGGACAACAGGTCACCGAGAAGAGACTTGATACCCTATGAGCATATACAGGGGGAGGTAATCCCTCTGAGGAACAGTCATAGGGGAGGGGAATAAGGGGAAAATGGGAGGGAGGGAAGAATGGGAGGATACAAGGGATGGGATAACCATAGAGATGTAAAAAGAATAAATTAATAAAAAATAAATAAATAAATAAAATTAAAGTCTCATGCAAGAAGCAGAAAAATATACCACAAAATCTTTAACTTGATTGTTTCAACTTATAACAGTAAAGTCAATATGTGCTGGCAACTAACTGCTGGGCATTGCTCTATGACTGCCAGGTTGTTTTATGTAAGTGAAGCAACAAAACAATATAAGGTGACATACAAAAGATGGAAAAAATACATAAAATGGGGTTGGGGGAGTTGGCTATGTGCTACCTCAGGCTCTAAAACTCTCCTCATACACTTGGCCATGAAGTCTATTAAAGCAAAATATAGTGGAAATACAATATACTGCAATGAATGTCTTCAAACTAGCAATTTAGCGCAAAAGCTAAGGGCAGTTCTTATGCACCGACTTTTAATACCAAGACGATTTGTGGTCTCACAAAGTTCCTGCCTTAGGCAAAAGTTGTGCTGAGTTCTAACAGGTCTAGTTTGTTGGCTGTCAGAATAATGGAGAATTTGGGAGTGCAGGGGCTAGATGCTGTAAACAGCGGAGATAATTAGAGGGTCTGCGAGAAGGGAGAGAAGCTGGTTTATGTTCGGTTGCAGGCGAAAGTGTTTGTTCAGGAAAGCGCTGGTTGACACAGCATCAACTGGATTTCAGGAAGTATATTTAGGGGAACGTCTACAGAAGCCTTGCTGTGTTGATGTTCCTTTTTTATTAGGACACTACCGTTAGTAATAAGTTGTGGTTCATGAGATGCCTACTATGTGTTACTTCTCTGCCCATCTTGTGCTTTTGTATATTTTATTTTGCTGAGGAGAAAATGGAGTCTGAAAAGATAGGGGCTTTATCCAGCGTCAGTACTTGTAAGCAGTAGGAAGTGCACTCTGCTGGGAACCACGGTTCTTCTTCCATACAGTGATACCATCCCGTGCAGCAGAGTTAATATTGACACTGATAGTCGGAGTATTCGAGCCTAGTTAGAATTTGCAATAAGGGCTTACCTTATTTCACAGGACAGGGTTGGTAGCAAGAGTGATGTCTCTCAAAACTACTGATGAGAGTTCAAGAATGAATGGGTTCTAATGATTTGCTACATGTGTACATGTTTCTGTTTCTGCATGTGGGTACAGGTGCATATGCACAGGCATGTGTGTACATGTGGAGGTCAGAGGTGTCTTCGTTAATTGCTCTCTATCTTAGATTTTTGACATAGGTTCCTTCACTAAACCTGAAGGTTACCAACTCAGCTAGATTGGCCAGCACGTGAACTCCGTATTTCCACCTGTCTCCAGTTTCCCAGCTCTGGGATTGAAGATGTGGTCTGTTATTTTCCAATTGTTTACATGGACCCTAGGTAATCTGAACTCAGGCCTTACTGCTTGCATAGAAAAGCATTTTACCCACTAAGTTATCTCCCTAGCCCTACAATTTGCTGTCATCATATGTAAATTAGAATGGAGTCTATGCTACCCTTTATAACTGAGCCACGTTCCCTCCTTTATTGGAATGTTTTTTTCTTGACTCAATGGACCAAGTGGCCAAGCCATTGTCCCCTTTCTGGGGGAAGTAGCCACATTTTCCTCTACATGGTCTTGTGCCAGCTAAACCATAGCTTGATAAGGTCACGAAATACAAGGATGACTTCCATGGAGTCTGGAAGGACCAGTAATTCTATTTCAGCTGTTATTATTTTCTTTTTTAACCCTACTGGCAAATGCCAAGTGCATGAGAAGTCACCTGCCTGGGAACAGACAGGGACAAGACTGAGTGGGAACTATGCCTTGGCATCTGCTAGGAGCTCAGCTGTATACTTGGACCAATCATCTTGTTCAAAATTATAAATAGCAATTAAAATTTTAGCACATCATGGAATGTCTATACTTCCCTTTCAGAAAGCTACCATAAACCAGGGAATTAACAGGAAATGAGAAACTGATGTCATCACTTACAGAGACCTAAGAGGATGTGATTACCCAGGCTGCAGGGCATGTTGAGAGGTGGCACTGTGACAAACCAAGGGATACCCTTCAGCAGGATTAGGGACCTGTTTACTAAACACAAGATCACTGGAAGAAAATGGCTTTATCGCTGCGCTTTCCCACATTCACACTGCCAGGCAGATTCAGCTTCCCGCTCTCCCCTTGCTCTCTCATTTAAGTGAATGAGTTCCACTAATGTATTGGCCTTTGACTTACTCCATTCAGAAGTAGCCAGTTCAGTGCCAAGAGTGCTGCTGGCTGAGGAGTAAGAAGCTGGTGGTTCTGAGATAGTCTGTATGATTGTTTCCATCCTGCCCCCAAACACTCAGTTTGTCCCTCTACCTAACGGGAGGTCAAGCCTTGCTAACACTTTCCCGAAGACCCCTTGGGTCCTTATAAAAGTCAATGGGTGTACAAAGTGCCTTGTAGTCAGTAAGTGTTTGCCACTGGGCATCTGCATCATGTGATAGATCTGTAGACCTTTCCACACTAGCCAGTGCTGTAGCTTAATGGACTGTCCCTGTCCCTTTAACTTTAACCCCTGGAATCTTAAGCTTTCTGGGCCAAGCTTTCTCTGGAACCATATTAGGGTCATTTATGCATTACTCAGAACATTCTTTTCAAAGACTTTTGAACAATAGAGAATAGGAGCCAGAGAGGAAATGGCACTTTCTATATTCAAATAAAAACCACTGAGACCAGTCTATAAGTGTCTATAGATGTACATAAGACCCTAAGATGAACTGAGCCTTGTCGGCTACACTACTGACCAACTAAACAATGTTCCCTTACATAATCTTCTTACTGAGCTCCTGTTTGTAAGGTTTGTTTCTTATCTTATATTCTGCTCTTCAGGTGAAAGACAGACTAAGACAGGCATACAACAATGTGCAATCACTCTTGTTCAGCTCAGAGGTGATCACAGGCTGAGGTTAACTAGCTAATTATAAAAGGACACAGGTAGGCACAATGACATTAAGGTAAGACTAGTATTTCTAAAAAACTGCGGGTTTTTCTTTTAAGCACCAAGGAAACTAGAGAGGACTAGTCTTACCTGTTAAATCCATACAGCCCTTAATTGATATTGTAGTTTGAATGAGAATGGTCCCCATAGTCTCATGAATTTGAATGGTAGGTTTTAAGTTGGGCTTTGAGATTTCAAAAGCCAATTTCAGGCACAGTCTCTCTCTCTCTCTCTCTCTCTCTCTCTCTCTCTCTCTCTCCCTCTTCCCTCACTTTCATCTCTCTCCCTTTCTGTCCTCCTCATCTCCCCCCTCCCACTCACTCTCTCTCTCCCTCTTCCCCTCCCCTTCCCTTGGTCTCTTGTGGATAAGATGTCAACTCTCAGCTCTAACACCATGCCTCCTTGCCTGCTACCATGCTCTCTGCCATGATGATTCACAGACTCATACTCTGAAACTATAAGCAAACTCCCAATTAAATGCTTTCTTTTCTAGGTTGTCTTGGTCATGGTGCCTCTTCACAACAATCGAAAAGTAACTAAGACTATAGGAAAACCAACAGTATAGAACCCTTAAAACCATCAAGTTTCCATAACATAGATTTTTTTCATTCTATTTCACCAAGCCTCCATCAGCCACCATCTGGGCAAAAGGCATTGTTTAATCACCTAGCCTTTCCATCTACAATTGCTGACCAGCAATAGAACCATTCTTAACATCCTCCCACCAAAAAATGATTAAAGTCTTTCCTCATGTCCTCACTGCTCTCAAAATGAGTCAAGTTTTCTCATAGGAAATCCCAATAACTCTTGAGTCTGACATGCCCACTGATTTGCCCTGGCCTTGCCTTCTGCCTCTACGCTATCTACACTGGAGTCATATAGGCTTCCCATCAGCTGTGGGCCTGATTGCTACCTCAGGCCTCCTGTGATTTCCTCTGACTGGGGTTCTTTTCAGCCACTGATGGCCGTGACTAGCCTCTTCTCTTCCTTGGTCTTTGCTTAAATGGCGTCCATTACTGCAAGGCAATGTTACTGAGATATCCTATTGGGATGGAAACTTTTCTTCTCCTTAACTGTCCTCACTGTAACCTGGACTTGTTGGCCCCTCTGCTACTAATTTTAAGCCTTCTGCATCTTTGGGGGCATTTATTGCTATCGCTAGGCATCTCTGAGTTCATGTACATGTTTGCTGTCTGTACTCCTAGGTGAAGCAGGGAAAACATCCTTTCCTTTATCTCCGTTATCTCAGTGCCTGAAAGGATAGCTGGCACACTGGAGATACTGAAAATATTAAATTGACAAAATAATAATGTAATCCCATCACTCTTTAATCATCAAGTATATGTGTATCTAGTGTGTTTCACACCTTTCATCATATGCTTTGCCTAGTTTGTTTATAAGTGCCATGGTTAGAGACTTGTAACATGTATCACACAATATGTGGTATATAGACATGCGAACAAGTGTGAGTAAGCATATGAAGAAAGAAATGAATTTAGATTGAAAATTTCTACAGGCAAAGCATTCAGTTCACTTACTTCCTTCAATTTTCCTTATTTTACATGTTTAAAAATTTATGGTCCTTAGCCTATATTAATTAAATCATAATGAATTTTACTATGACATATTCATATAAATATAATCATGTGGTTTGATAAAACACACTCCCATTACCCTCATCTGTTCCCCTTCTGCTTCCATTAACAACCTTCACCATTGATCACTCCTTCCCACATAGATATTCTTCCACATTTGTTGTTTGTTTGTTGTTTGTTTGTTTGTTTGTTTGTTTCAATAGCCAAATGAGTTTAGTGTTGTCCACATAGTCCTGGTGTGGGATTATTCACAGTAGAATGGGTCTCTTTTTTCTAATTTAAATTTTAATTTAATTAATTTATTCAGATTACATCTCAATTGTTACCTCATCTCTTGTATCCTCTTGTTCCTCCCTCCCTCCCTCTTTCACCCTATTCCCCTCCCCTAGGTCTATGACCGAGTGGGACCTCCTCCCCCACTATATGATCATAGGCTATCAAGTCTCATCTTGGTAGCCCGCTTATTCTTTCTCTGAGGGCCACCAGGCCTCCCCACCACCAGGAAGTGGTCAAATATGGGGCACCAGAGTTCATGTCTCTCCTTCAACTATTGATTGAGTTTAAGGCATGAGAAATTTCACTGCAACACAGGAAGGAGAAAAATGAACAATGTGACCTGTCCTACAATCAGTAAAGCAAGGCTTGCTTTCTCCAAGTTTTTGAATCATTATTAATAGTGTTGCATTTGTACCTCGAAACTGCCTGATTTGGACAAGAAGTTATCTTGTCACCTGAAACATGGGGATAAGTTACATTTCTTCCCTAAGGACAAGATAAACATGCTTTGGTTACCTGGTGAGTTATTGGAAGTTGGGCAGCACCAGGCTGTCTTCTGAGACCTGTATGGGTCTGCTCTTATTCATAGCAGCCTGTGCACATAGTGATAAGAATTATGGAAGGAGTTTCAGCAAAGCAAATGTAAATATTAGATTATTTGATAGGCTCACAACTGAGCTTCCAGTAAATGGTGGAAGCTTGCTTGCGGCATGTGAAAAGCTGATCGGATCTGGGGACATCATTAATGTCAGCACCTGGCATATGTTTGTAAAAGTGTTCATACTCCACATGCAGGCCTCATATCAATGAGAGGCCCTTTCTCACCGCAAGCTCTACTCAACTCACACTAACCAGGGAATTAAGCATACTGAGACTGGTGTAAAAACATTGTGGTTACAATACCAGCTCTAGAAGCTGACCGGGGGCTGCAAATCCTTGCTGAGATATTTATCGCTTGTATCAGCCCTAGCTTTTCTGTGACTCAGTTTCCTCACCTGCAAATGTATGAGTTATGGTCCCAATCTCATGGAGTTGCAGCGGTGATGCTACAAATCCTTGTTACAAATCTCACTTAGCACTGAGCAGTTGTAGGTTAATGGGTATCATGTACCAACACTTTCATGGGCTCTGGAGAGAAATTTCAACTCAAAGAGCTGTGAGAGGTGGTCCCCACATTTAACAAAGGCAAGAGACAGCTAAAGCATACATTTATGTCATATGCATTCTAAGAGACATGAAAAAGTTATTTCCATAACACTTTCCTTACCCTCTAATGCTCCCCCTTATATTTTAACATGTCTGTAACGTCTGTGAAGCAAGGTGACAATAAAATAAATTCAATGAATTAGAGAAGATAATCGTTTTAGCTAACCACCATTTTACACACCCCATCCATCCACATTTCTTTGTCCTAAAGGACCCAGTTTGGTAGGTAAATGTGAAGTAACAGAAAGTTCGCTTCTGTTTAACAGCATCTGTTTGCATTCTCCTGGTAAATCAGATAATTAAGTAATTCGTCTGTAATTATTAGTATTAATTTTATACATCCTGCCTAGTTCCAAGCACTATTATTCTTTCATGTAGAGTGGCAATTACTGTTCATTTAATTCCATACTCTGTACTGACTCCCTATAAATGATTCCAAACCTAAAGCTGTTGTATTTGTTTCCATCCTAAGAGCATGTACTCACATAACTTTTTCATTTCTTAGCTCATTTAATTTGTGATTTAGGTAGGTGGTTTCCAAAAGTTAATTTGGTCTTATCTGAAATCTAGATTTTTTTTTTGTTGCTATTTGCTCTGTAATATACAATTCATGAACAATTGTGTTTTTTATTGTTCTGGAATGAATTGGCATTTAATTTTTGTGAGGGCTATAAGAATTCTTAGAAATTATTGAGATCACCCTCTCCTTTCACAGATGAGAGACCTTGTAGATGTTCAGCGACTGTCGCATTCGGTCCCCTTCGTCCTCTAGAATTTCATTAGATCCTTTTCTTTCAAAATGCTTTTCTGGTCAAGATTGGTCCTTAGTTGTAGGAAGATTAGGGGAACATTTTAGAAGCTAGGAGTCCATGTGATGATGATATTGACACAAGGGGCTTCAAACCTGGGAGGGCTGTTGAACATCCTTAGCCTGAGCTGGTGACTGAGCAAGATGAAATGGCCTGAACTCACAGGAGTATGTATTCATGGGCATGGGACAGAGGGATTGGCAGAAAGAGGGGAGGGCCTGAGAACAACAGTCTAGACCTCAGTGAAAGGTACACAGGAAGAAGGTAACTCCTCCATGGACCTCCATGATCCCCCACTGGGTTGTTAGGTCCTAACCATTCTCACTCTGGAAAGCCCACTGAATCTGCCCTTCCTCTCCCTGCTGTGAATTCCTGTTAGGACTCCCATGGGAAGTCTCCTGGGCTTTGAGTCTCCCTCCTGGCTTGTCTGTCTTGGCTTCTCCCCTTTCTGGCTCATCCTTCACAGTTCTCTAGTGGGCCTTTTCTGGGGCATAAATCTAGCTTTAAGTGCCTTTGAAATCTCAGCAGCTGTTTTACTTGCATGGTGAGGTCCAAACACAGATTCCTGCCCTGGGGTCTTCATGAGTGTCTCTATCTTTTCCTTCAGGCTCCTCTAGGCACCTCCAGCCACCCACTTACTCTAATGATCAGCAATATGCAGCCTTTCTGAGACTATCAAGGGATTTTCTACCCGTTATCTCCTTCCCTGTGCATAGGCTCCCTCTTGTTTATTGGGCCATCCCAAATTCTATAGCCACACCAATCCTTCCTGTTCCTCTTCCAAACTGTGCCAGAGAGTCTTTTGCTTTCACTGTGGCTGGGGTTCACTGGAATAAATCCTTTGTGATTGAATGACTACCCAAGGATGAGGAATAATAACTTTCTCATGGTTTGCCAAATCTTTTCTAGACTCAATAGGCGAAGGCAGAACCAGGAAGACCTAAGTCATGGCTTAAAAATTAGAGTTTGTTGTTCATTTGTGACTGGATTAAAGATGACTGAGGTGTCCTGGCTAATGACAGATTTCTCCTCTATAGTCATTTGGGTACTCAGACTTCATCCACAGGTAACTCATTTTAGTGGCACTTGTAAAGATAGGGAGGCCATGACCCAAGTCCTGGTCCCTGTGGCTCTAGGCCAATTGTTTATTCACCATCTTCATTGTAAAGGAAACATTGAAACAACTCTGACATGCCATAGTTCCACTCATAGATTTTATATTAATTGTTGGTACAGAAGTTACGAACTCTGATTTAAAATATTTTGAATTTTGAATTTCTTTCCCCAAACAGGAACAATTTCAACTATGTCCAGTTCCTAGCCAGCCACTGATCAGGAGGAAAAACAACACACAAACAAAGTGTGTTCGCCGTCTGATGGTGGAAGCTCTGTAGGGCTAGCGATGGCCAGTGCATTTGGTACTGATGGCTTTCTGGAGGTCTTCACATCAGTGATTTACACATATGTTGAGAGGTAGGGGAGAGCAGACTAAGGTGAACAGCAAGCAGTACCAACCAAGGTTTCTTCTTGTTCGTCTTTGTACCTGCATCTCTCACTTCCTTGCTTTATCTCAAGTATCATAATTGCAAAATTTCATTCTTACTGTGGAGAAAATATTAGCCTTTATGCAAATATATCAACCCTCCGATACCAACAGTTTTTCTGCCTTCACTTCTTATTTTCCCTGAAAAATTATCATAAACTGTCCCACTTAAACTGTCGGGCTTTATTTTCCTTTTGTATGAAGAGCAGTTCCCGCACATTAATTTTGTCTTATTTCTTTGTTTAATTAGACAATCTCTATTTGGCATAACCCAAGCCTGATTTAAATTTCCTTTTTCCCTCATCTATTGTTTCTCTGATAGCACATTCCAGGAACTGTACTAATTTAGTGAATCTTTTATTTCGATCAGCCTCATCAAGCAAAGAAGGTAATTTTTTTTTTTCTGGAAGTGTTTGTGAAAATTCTTTTATATGCCTACTTCCTCTTCTGGGTCGATCTTTTGTCCTTCTTAATGCTGTTGCTGTCAGAACCAACAAGGATGCTCTGAAGAGAGATGCTAGTGGTGTCTGCTTCTTTCAAAGCACTGAATTTGAAAGACCCTTGAAAGGCACCTGAGCATCTCTGTCTCTTCCACATCTAAGTAAGAATCCACTTTTTGTATTTGTGAGGTCTGTTAGTAACCCCAGCACTGTGTACCAAACTCATAAGCCAGGGTTTGTTTATTTTTCTTACCCTTACATTTAGATTTTCCTGGGGGTGGGGCTGGGGGAGTTCAGTATCCCCCTTACAAGATGGAGTATCAGACACATGCAGTTTTATTGGTAGGTAGCGTTGCCCTAATGTGATGCAATCTGTGGATCTGGGGAGGAAATTAGTTCCCCTGGTGCCTGCTCCTCCCAGCCCTGAGTGGGCCATGCCTTGAGGTCATGGAACTGGTTGGGGCAGTTCAGTCTGAAGCAATCTCTGCCACCTGCTCTTGCTTCCTTTATGCACCACAGCTGAGCTTTGCTTCTAGTCTGCCTGGCACTCTCCTCTCTTTGTAGACTTTTACATCAGTCAGAATAAAGCAGAGTCTCCTACAGATGGAGAGAAAAATCCCCCCTCCCCCTCCCCACCTTCCTCCTTTCCCCGCTCTCTCCCCACGTCCCTTCCTCCCTCCCAGACTCAGAGCATCTAGCCTTTTGTTTATACATTTCATCTGTGTCTACACTAAGAACTTTGCCAATACTATCTACATACACGTCATGGGCATCGGTTACCACTCACCCTCTCAGCCTGGGTTCATTTGGCCAGAGTTTCAGGGAATTCCTTTGTGGCCTCTTCAGGCTACCAATTGAAAGGTTTCTCCTCTCATCCTCCTTCTGCCTCCCATGTCTTGTAGTACATCTTTCCTTTTGGGATATTAAACTTTTTTTTTTTAGCGCTTTCCTACTTTTGGAAGAACCATTCACTGAGAAATCGTAGGCAGCGTCTTCTAGGGTGGTGGTTCCCAAGTTTACAGCTAGGAATCCCAGCACCCCAAGTATCACATAGCTGTATACCCAGGACCCTCCAAAGTCCTCCCTGTGGGGAGTCGAGGAAGCTCTGAGTGAAAGTGTAAAAAGCCGATGAAGTCCTGAGTGAAGATGTACTGTTGACACTGATATGGCCATGTCGAGCAATGCCTCAGCCTCACAGGAGCGGCAAAGCCTTCCCCATGTGGGTCAGGCTTGGAATTGACACAAAGCCTTTCTCTGGTCTGCATGTGAATGCTGGCAATGTGTACAAAAACTAGCATTGCATTGTCCTCTTTGCCAGTAAAAGCATCTTGAGATAAATCCCCTGCATGGACAGTCCGCTGAGACTAGCTAACCCCTCCATCTCATATTACATATTTTGTGCTTCTTCAACTAAGTGAGCATGGCAAACCCCACCCCAGCATTTCTATATGACGATTTATGTCTCTGCCCTTTCTTCATTTCCTTGTTGTCCCCGGGTCAGATTTCCAGGGCCAACCTGTGCTGGATGCGGTGTGCCGCCTGGTTATTCGAGAATGTACCTTATCATTTAGTGTTGCCTGACACCTCTGTCCTAGTTACTTTTCTCAAGTCCATAAGACAGAAACCAGCTGTCACCTCCCTGTTTCATATCCCCCACCAGCCTCATATCCAACTGACCCATGGGTCTTGGGAGACATGTTCAGTGAAGCTAGGGCTTAGTGTGCCTGAGATTCAGGTAGGAAGGATCTTCTCTTGGCCTCAAGGCAGCTAGATACACGTGGTGCACTCTCTGATGGCTGTCCACGCCCTTCTGCACATGCCCAGTGGCTCCTTATCTACCCTCTCCTCACTCACACTGCCAGAGACATACATACAGGAGTAGATTACATCTGGGTCTATAATCTTTATTGCACATAGTAGAGTATTGTTAAAAATATTTGGCTATTAAGGTTTATTATTAATCATATAATTATTAGGGATGCTGTTTCCTAACCCACTACCATATCAATAAAGGACATAGAAGAGGATACAGGTGGTCCAGATGTGACTTGATAGGCTGGGGTCTGATGGTAGGGGAGGAGGGCTCCCCTTTTCTGAGGACTAGGGGAGGGGGGAGGGGGAAGAGGGAAGAAGGGTGGACTGGGGACAGACAAGGGAGGAGGCTTCAATCAGGATATAAAGTGAATAAATTAAAGATAAAGAAATTTATATTAAAAAACCAAAAAAATTGGCTACTAGTGTTTATTATTAATCATATAAGTATTACAACAGTTATAGTCTAACTTGCTATCATATCAATAAAGGACACAGACACCTGTTATACTTTTAATGTGTCTTAAGCCTGGGGCTGAGCAGAACAAGTCTCCTAAGCTACCTTGTTACCTGCCAGTCCCACACCCCATGTCATTTGCTTTCATCATTCCTATCTGGCCTCCTTCCTTCCCATCCAATATTCCCAGAAATACCTGCTTATGCTTTCCTTCTGTGGCCGCTTCTACCCACACTGATCCTCAGAGCTATGTCCTCTCAGCCACAGAGTTCTTCACCTACTCCATCACAGCTCCCCTTTCTTC
This sequence comes from Acomys percivali, assembly GCA_907169655.1. Lineage (NCBI taxonomy): Eukaryota > Metazoa > Chordata > Mammalia > Rodentia > Muridae > Acomys > Acomys percivali. Next base: position 90,606,774 of record OU015752.1, read on the forward strand.
TTCTCCCTCTCTATCCATCTCTTCCCTTCCTGTGATCCTTCTGTCCTCTGAGCCAGTGAACGCAGGCCACACCTATTTTACTTCTGCCCTGCCTGGTGTAGGCAGTTTATTGGTCAAACAGGGATTATTTGGAGACAAATTTATACAACATCTGGGTACGTGATAGTCTGCCCATAAAAAACAATAAGCAGACCTCGGGGAGCAAAAGAATTAACAAAACAAATACCAGACCATGACATTACAGTAGTGTCTTCTCATAATTGGAATAACTTGTTAGTCTGTCCTTGGTTCGCTCGCTTGAGGAAGCAATCTTCTTGAGAATAGGCACTGGTGTCTCTCTACCAGGTGCCTCCAGCCCATTGCTCAGGCACGTCAGGTCACACTCATGGGCTAGATAGCATGCTGGTTAATATCCATTGTCCACTTGCTTGGCTTTATAATCACCCAGGAGACACAACTCTGGGTGTCTCTATGAGGTAGATTCCACTAAAGTTTAGCAAAAAGAAGAAAGACCCTCCTTGAATATGTGCGACACGTTCTTGTGGGCTGGAACACTAGACTAAACTAAAGGGGAAAAAGGAGAAAGCCAGGTGAATACCAACATTTCTCTCTATCTCTCTCTGTCTCTGTCTCTGTCTGTCTCTCTCTCTCTGTCTCATTCTGTCTCTCTGTCTCTCTATCTCTCTGTCTCTCTCTCTCGTTCTCTCTCTGTCTGTCTCTGTCTCTCTCTCTCTCTCTCTCTCTCTCTCTCTCTCTCTCTCTCTCTCTGTGTCTCTCTCTGTCTCCTAAGACAGTATGACCAGCTACCTGACATTCCTCTTACCATGTTTGACTTCCTGCCATGAGAGGCCTTAGCCCTTCAAACCATGAGCCAAAACGAACCTTTTCTCCTTAAGTTGCTTTTAATCAGGCAGTTTGCCACAACGAGAAAAGTCACTAATACAGATTGGGGAATCTCCAGGTGTTTGTGTACATGGAGTCCTTGGAGACTCCCAACACAGGTGGAGTCTGGTGTGCTGCAGCAGGAGGCCTTGACAAACCTAGTGCTGGCTACAGGGGAACTCCCATCCCTCCTCCTTCCTCAGCAGGCCAATCCTGGCTGTGACTTGCTCTTCCAATGGATACGTTTCTTCCTCCAGAGTCAGTCTGAGCCAGACAGCATTTCTCAGCACCTGAGTGTCTCTGGCTATCCTGAGTCAATTGTCACTTCGACAACACAGAGGAATTTCGAGAACACTTTAAGAACTTGGGAGCACTGAGACTCAGACAGTGCATGATTGCACTGGGACTCAAGAGCAAATCTCAGCTCCCTGGATGTGGCCTGGTGCCAAGCATCCGCGCTAGTGAAGACAGAACAGCCTTTTGAAGTGCTGTGGATTTAAGCTGAGGAATCAGTCAACATCTCCCTGAGCAGCCAGTAGTGGGAACAAGAAGTATATTTGATAATGGAGAGTCGCAGGAAGAACGGCTGAGCTGGAGCCTTCTCTGTGTCTTCCAGTGATAAAGCCTGCTAGGGAGCAAAAATTAAAACGACCTGGAGCAGCAACAGTTAGGTTGTTTTGTATCAGAAAATCAGGCATGAGGTTGAGAGACGTGGGAGGGCTTGAACACACATTTCCTGCTTGGTACTATGACAGAAAGCAGGCTACAGCAACCTTAACTGTGCTTGTCCCTCCACAATGCCTCTTGTGTGGTGTGCAAGTAGCCTAGAACAGGAAAGCAGATAGCACTGGTGGGAGGGGAGGAGGGCCTCTTTGCTTGATCTGTCATTTCTTTCAGCCCTTTCCATTCCCAGATACCACCACTACGATCCAGGTGTGTGGTCCTAAGCAGAGAGCAAAAGATAATGGGAAGGTAGCGGAATTTGAAGTTGAATTTAACACTGTGTTTATATCAGTCTCCAGCATGGAACAATAAGTCAACCATTTGTCTCCTTTAATGCTTAATGTTCCAGTATCTTAAGTGGGAGGAAATCAATATAGGTTAGTCTTCCTTAACTGAAATGCTTGAGATGAACTCTGTTTTGGATTTTGGGAATTTTTCAAATTCACCAATATTTGTGCAGACATACAGAGGTACCTTGAAGCTGGGTTGTATTCTAGACATTGAATTTGTTTATATTTCATAGGCATCTTCTCTATGTAGCCTGAAAGCAATTTTGTGCAGTATCTCTTGCAGTGTCAGTGTTTTGACTGTGACTGAGCGCATGGGGTCAGATGTAAGATTTTTCACTTAGGGCGTTGGGCGTTGTGTTGACACACAGAAAGGTCCAGGGACTGGAGCTCGGACTTTGTACTTTCTTGTGTGGCTCTTGTATGAGTCTCTGTTGAGCTCATGGGGTCATAGTGAGGTGAGTATAGCATATCGTGAACTTACCTGGCACTGAATAAAGTTGGTAACTATGAATATGAAGCTGGAAGAAATTTGGATCTGGAAAGCTCTGAGTTTGTTAAGCATCTTTTAAGTCCACTCATCTGAAAGATGCTTAAAATGCTGCTGTGTGCCTGTGATTAATAACCACAGCAATGACTATAAGGCCCCTTCACATTGGGCCAAGGATATCTATTCCAATGGGGCTGTATTCATGATAATGAAACAGCAGAGCCAGATGTTACAGCATACACTTGTCTATAATCCACAAAGTTCAGAAGGTGAAGCTGGGGACAGAGGCCCTGAATTTGATGATATCCTAGGTGTTAAGGACAGCCTGTCTCAAATCAAAACCAAAGGCAACAAATAACTTGTAATGTAGCCCAATAAGCTATTGGAGTATTGGCTCTACTAGTTGTTGACAACTAAAATTATTAATGAATGAATGAAGGCATTAGTCTATAACTAAAATGCTTTCTTCCTCCTGGAGGGAGAATTTCATAGAACCCGTGAGAATGCAGTCTATCACTGTTCTACACTGCGTTATCAGAAAGCCACTGTATATTTTAGTTGAATAAATGAATGTTGAACCAAAGTAAGCCTTTTTCTTCTAATGATACAATATGTTCTCTATGAATCTAGGTGTCACTGACCAAAGATCATATGGCTAATTACACTAGGAATTCATGGGCCAGGACAGAAGCTGAGAAATGTCATGGTGTGATGACTTAAAAGGAAATACTGACACTGTCACCAATGGCACAGAGGATTATAGAACCAAGTGGAAATGTCATATTCTAGGCTAATTAATTTCCACTTGGATAACACAGTCATACTTAGTGTTCTGAGTGCTCTTTGCAAACTAATTTCAGTCAAATTACTTTTTACAATCTGCTCAAAATGGGTTTATTATAGAGGATCATTGTAATGGATTTCCTTTTCATCTTTCTATATCTCCTCTTTTCTCCTTTTCTTCCCTCTGTCTCTCCTTCCTTTTTTCTTTCTTTCCTCCATCCCTCTCCCCCTCCTTCTTCTCTTCTCTTTCTTTCTTTTCTTTGAAATGTAGCTTCTCCATTGATTCAGATCCAGTGAATGGAGCCAAGTCAACATTCTTTGTCCATTTTATTATCTTTTCCATAGCTTTCTCTGTTCATTGCCTTATCAAGAAATACAACTCCTTCCAAGAGATTGCCACATCTTCTGAAGTTTTTCATGAATTAACCCTAGCTGGGTCTTGAAGACCTCTCCACAACAGATACCTTGTCTCAGAAGAACAACATACAAGATTTGCTCCTCTCCGGGAAACCATCGGCAGTTGAGAGAGGTGAGTATTTCATCATTTTCCACACTGCATCCAGGTTCCCCAGGGATGTTTGGCAATGTCCACCAATAGTTTTGGTTATCACTGCTGGTGGCTAATGAACAGAGGCAGCGGCTGGTCTTAACATCCTGTAGAACTCAGGAAGTTCACACGGCAAAGAGAGACTTAGATCAGTCACACCTAGGATGAGGAGCCCTCCTGTTCCTCACAGCAAATCTCTCTTCATTGTTATCACGTCAATACTATCTGAACCAGAAGGCTCAAACTCAAATATCCATAATGTTCAACCAACGGTCAAGTCTACAGCAGAAGGTATGTGCTTCCTGGTAGGTGTAAATGTGTGAGTGTACCACAGTGTATGTGCATAGGTCAGAGGATATCTTGTGGGAGTATTCAACCATGTGTGTCCTAGGCATTAAACACAGGTCATCAGGTTAGATGGGAATCACTTTTACCCATTGAGCCATCTCACTGGTCTCCCAGGAGCCAGAGTTGGACTTTTTATTATAGACCAAGAATGTCTCTATTTGTGAAGGTATAAAGACAACTAATGCTTCAAGCCAAGTCCTCAGGATTCATGGGTGAACACACTTGGCCACATGGTACCTGGCCCTTCTGTCTGTCTCCTTCACTGTCTTCAGCCTCTCTCTGCCTCAGTGTGTTTCCTGATGCTATAATAAAATACCTATTATTGATAAATAACAGATTGATTTTGGCTCTTGATTCCCAGGGTGGTAAATTCAAGATCAGTAGCTACATCTAATAAGGTTGGCCTACTCCTGCAGGCATGGAGGAAAAGCAGAAGGGAAGTTAGAATGTGTACGTGATAGTAAGGGAAGAGCCATGCTCACTTTATACCCACACACTCAGAAAATAATGAGCCCTGCCTTTGCAAGCTACTTTAATCTCTTCCTGATACAAAACCCCTCTTAAAGGGCCCATTACTTTTTAACACCATTACACTGAAGGCCAAGGCCCAGCATGAATTTGGGGGAGTAAAAGTTACACTCAAGCCCTAACAACACTCCAGACTTGCTGTGAGGACTATATAAAATCAGCAGCATGAAGAGGCCAGGACTCTGCTCTGAGCAAGAGCTATCAAGTGAGCATAGCAGCAGCACTAGCAACTCCTGTTTACATAGGTGATGCCATGCCAGGCTGCAGAGATGGCTCAGTGGAGAAATCACTGTCTGTGAAAGCATAAGGACCTGAGTTCAAATTCCCAGCACCCATGGAATTGGCAGGTATGCCTGAACACACTTGTAATCCTGGTTTACGAGGTAGAGACAAGTGGACCCCAGCGCCTTGCTCACCAGTCAGCCTTGTTAACTTGGCAAGCTTTGATTTCAGAGAGAGAGACCTTTTTTCCAGAAATAATATGGAAAGTGACTGAGGATAGCATCTGACACAGATCTCGGGCATGCATGCCCCCCATGCCCAAAATTGTTGTATTACTTTTGTTGTTTTCTTTCAATAGCAGGTTCCCTTTTCATTGTTCCTAAGGCACCAAAATCTTGCAGCAGGATGAGTTTTTCTTAGGTCAGTCTGAGAGTGATGGCTATAAAAGAAACAAAAACCAAAAACCAAAAACCAACCCTATAATTTGGGTTTCATTTTTAAAAATATTTATTTACTTGTGGTAGAGCCTTGAGCATGCTAGGCCCCAGATCTAAAGTTAAATTTGAATTTTAAACACATTTTTAAACTTTATTTCTTTATTGAGGGGGAACATACCACTCACATAAGGGTAGGTCAGAGGGTAACCTGCAGGAGTCAGTTCTTTCTTTCCATTATGTTAGACCACAGGAATTGACCTAAGAGCATCATGCTTGGCAGCAAGTGTTTTTAGCTGCTGAGCCATTGGCTCTGTTTCACAGCTTATACTTATAAACATAAACATTGTCCACATGAATGGAGCAGCACATGATGTCTCAAAACATGTGTACACTGAACTCTGTAAATGACATCCTATAGGGCTACCTTCTAAAACATCTATTAATTCTTTAGGGAGAGACACTCAATAGCCTCTCTAGCTGCTTTGAGATGTATAGTTCATTACCAGGTCGGGTCCCTCTACTGCACAGCCATTTCCTTTTCTCCACATCCATCTCTTTATTTGCTGTGCCTTCTCTCAGAACACAATCTCCCGGTGCTCATTTGGACGGGCATTCTGCAACTCCCCGATTTTGTGCACAGGCTCCTTTGGGTCGGTACAAGTGCCTCTAATTTGTCCATTTTGATTGAATTGTGCAGTTGTGTAAGCGGCTGGACTATGTCAACACGCCGCAGAATTCACAGGTGTGCTTGGACGAAGTGGATGTGTGGGCTTATTTCACTAGTGGATCCCCCGGGTTGCTTGTTACATCTCTAAGTGCTGCCTGCATCCCTGCTCTGCTCTGGAGGTGAGCTGCCTGGCTCCCCTGGGTATGGCAACTTTGCTCAGTATTCCCTAAGCTTATATTTTGTTGACTCAAGTGTGGCTTAGCTGCCATCATTAGCCACATCCACTCTGCTCTATTTTCCCCAAGTAAGACTTACAAACATAGGATTATTGCCTGTCCCCTGGACCCACAGGGAATCTCCGACCCACATTGATTTGGAGTAACCAAGCTCTGGGAATCTGGGCTATTTCAGAGCCAAAGATATAATCTGTGTCACAAGGAAACCAGTACACTTGGTGTGGAAGCTCTTAACATTGTACCTTATTCCCATGCCAAATTGCACATATTTTTTGGTGACTTATCAGAGAGATATAACGAAGTCATCTAAATATGAAAAAGTGTCTGTGTCCACATGTGCAGATGCATGTGTGTGGTAGTTGCTTATACTCTTCTCATAAGTAATAAAAGTATATTGCCTGTGATGGAGACACAGTATGAAGGTTTTTAGGTGAAAACGAGTTGCTTATATTCTGTGTATTCTTCTCATATTCCTAATACTGTTTGGGTAAGTTTGGAGGAGATGTGGGTCAGCCGAGGCTAGCCTGCACTATGTAACAGTGTATCCAACAATTTCAACGGCTTTCAAAATTGAAGAATTACTTCTTCTCTGTATGCTTTATGTGCAAAGGGTCAGAGCCGTAGTTTTTAAGAGGTCCCCACGCCCCTAGACTGAGGTTCTATGCTTCCATGCTGAGCCTCAGGACGCCTGGTGGCAAAAACAGAGGAGAAGGCATGAGGCCCCTGTTTTTATTGGGTGCGGTTTTCTCTAATGTTCTTTCCTTAATGAGGGGTGAGGGCCAGCCCTACCTGTGGGCATGAGGCACATGTTTGGAGTGTAGTTAGGGATCACGCTGGCTTAGTGAAGCAGGAGCTGGATGGTCTCCTTCATGATCCATCATTTCACTAGTCCTGAATATTTGGCAACATGTCCAGTATCAGGCATGATTTCCCTCTTGTTGAGAAGCTCTCAAGCCTAGTTAGGGAACTGTTGGTTCCAACTCCAATAGGTACATCCGCAACACAATGCCACACTTAAGGATCAGAGATCATTGAAAAAAGACAGGATGAAAAGATTGTTAGAGCCATAGGGACAGAGAGTTTCCTGTGAGACTGTGTCTCATAGGAATGTCCAAAGCAACACTCATAAAGTCCAACCAAGGTGACAGGCCAAACATGGGGTGAAAAAAGACAAGTATAGCTGTGCTCACATGAGCCAGGGACATTGCTACGCAAAGACCTACAACTAAGCTCAGCATGGTGGTGCACGTTTTTAATCCCAGAACTCGGGAGGCAGAGGCAAACAGATCTCTGAGTTCGAGGCCAACCTGTTCTACAAAGGGAGTCCAGCACAACCAAGGTTACACAGAGGAACCCTGTCTCAAAAAAACAAAGTAAAACAAAACAAAACAATCAACCAGAAAAACAAAAGAACTATAATTAAGGAATGCCAAGGACAAAGAAATTCAGCTAGATATCTAATACCAAATGGATAGCCCAGAAAACATATATATAAGGAAGATTACACAGAGCGAGCAGGTTTTGTTTAGGTGTTTAGGAATATACATATATATGCGTGTGTGTGTGTATGTGTGTGTACACATATATGTATGTTACAATAGTTATTAGAAAAGAAGTTATGAATTTGAAAGAGAGCAAGAAGGGTCTTTGGAGGGAGGAAAGTGTAAGGGGAAAGGATATAATTATGTTATAATCTCAAATTTAAATATTTTTTTTAAATCTTGGAGAATTTTACAAAAGCTTTTTTAGACCTCCCAGTAAGAAGTAACATACTTCTTCTTATATTTTATTGGATGAAGCAGTAATATGGTACCTGTACCTATCTAACAAGGAGAGTCAGGTATTGGATAAGTCCTAACACTATATTCTTAAAGTAATCTCAACTGTTGCAATGAACAAGAACTACTTCACATGTTCTGGATCAATAGAAAATAAAGGAGAAAGACCTCAAAACTTCCAGATCTGTGTGTAGGGCTTAGAGGTCTAAGGCAGTGAGAGAGAGCTTGCCCAGAATATGCTTGGTCCTCAGCATTGCACTGTAGAACCACAGCAAATCCAAACACAAATGCCCTACATCTCCACAGAGTGTGGTGAGGGAACTAAGTTTGAGAATAGCTAATGGCAATCTGTCCTCTCTGTAACGCAAAGCAGCGAGTTCATTTGCTTTGATACTCTTTTCAGAGGGTATTTTAGTATAATTTATAATACGTGTGTGTGTGTGTGTGTGTGTGTGTGTGTGTGTGTGTGATTTTTACAAAAATATTTGCATATTTATAAAAGTTACAAATAAATAAACAAACAAATTTTAAGTGACTAATTTTGATGACTTGGAAATTTAAAGAGTTAAGAGCGTCTCCATCAGACCCAAGTGATCCACAGTGCCCATTTAAAGCCGGGTCTCCCTGGCTTCTACCACATGGACAGACTCAATCATCAGGTTTCTGCCTCTGTTGAATTGCCTTTTCTAGATTTTTAGTGTCCTAAAGGAAGCGATGCCACATGATCTCTCTTTTCTTGACTGCTTTTCAGTTAGCCTAGCTGTAGTGCAGTTCATCCAGCTGGTCACCTCTAGCCCAATCCTTAGACTGCAATTTGTTCTTGCTTTTGTGAGACACAGTCAACATGTACTCCAGACTAAAACTGAACTTGATTCCAGGATGATCCTAAACTTTTGTCCTCCTGACTCCACCTGTCCAGTACTGTGGTAATGGCTATGCACTACCAGACCTGGTGTATGTGGTGTTAAGGGTTAGATCAAGGCCTTGAGCATGCTGGGCAACTACTCTAGCAACTGAACTACATCTCCAGGCCAGACTAAATATTATTCTATTATATAAACTTTTTTCTTTATCTTTTTTATCAGTTGACAGGTATTAGCTTTGTTTCCATTTGGGGTTTATTATTAGTCATGTTATTATTATATTTGTCCATAAATGTTTATATAGGTGTTTCTGTTAAGTAAATATGTAGGAATTCCATATTGATATGTCATGTGATAAATGTATAGGTGTTTTATCTCTGCTTTTCAGCATCAATTATTTTCCAACGTGTTGCTAATTGACCTGGCAGCTTTTAAGAAGGCTTCCAGTTTCTCTATGACCTCAGAAATACCACCTCTTGTCCGTCTTTTGACAACAACAATCTCAATGGGGCCTGATGCCCTCACTGTAATATTAATTTGCGTTTGTACACAGAGACTCAGATTGATCAGCTTTTCTGGCCTCCATCAGCCGTTCAACTATCACCTGTCTTGAAATACCTACTTACAAGAGTTGGTATTACTATTTTTTTTAAATGAGAGTTTTCAGTGCAGCAATCTGGACCTCAAGTGTTCTTTAGGGCAATTCAAAAATAATTTTTAAAAAAATGTTTTTTGGAAGTCTATTCATATGTTTGGTTTCTATTGGGAGTAGCTCCAGAATTTGTGTCTCTATAGAAACACTGCCCATTTCACTTAAGTTCCTGGCTTTGTTATCATAAAGTTTTTAAGAGAATGCACTCAGATTTTTAAAAAATTTTCATAGGACAAGTAGGGATGCCCCCTTTATTTCTTATTTTTATTTCTAATTTTTATTATATATTCTAGTTAAAATTGTCAATTCTGTTGGTCTTTTTGAGGAGCAAATATTTAGTTTTAGTTTCTGTTCTTTATGTCACAGACTTCTCTTTTTTCTTTATAATTTCCTTGTCTCTATGGCTATGACCCACTATGATAACTTTCTCTAGGTTGTTATAGTGTCAACTTAATCGTTGAGCCATGAATTTTCTTTTCTTTTAATGAAAAATGTAAATGCTACACATTTCTTTCTAAGGACTATTTTATTTGCCTCTCATGTATTTTGTGTTGTTGTTTTCATTTATGGAAGTTTAAAAGTTCTTTTTCTTTTATTCTTTGAGAATTTCATGGATGTTTATAATGGATTTTAGTCCTTTTTTCCTCCTTTACCCTCTCTTACCTCTCATTTTTCTCCCCCTGAAAACCTCCTTATTTCCAACAAGTCCATCACTTCCTTCCTTCCTTTCTTCCTTCTGTCCTCTCTCTCTCTCTCTCTCTCTCTCTCTCTCTCTCTCTCTCTCTCTC
>OU015752.1:90617014-90655515 GCA_907169655.1 Acomys percivali
TCTCTCTCTCTCTCTCTCTCTCTCTCTCTCTCTCTCTCTCTCTCTCTTTCTCTCTCTCTGTGTGTGTGTGTATACAGAGATTATTTCAGACTGAATTAATATTTTTTAATATATGATTTAATATTAATTAAAAACTTTATACATGTACACAGTGCATTTTGAGCACAGCCAACCCACATATGCTTCCAGATATCCCTTATGTCTTTTCCCAAGAATTATTTTCTATATCATTTCTCAATTTTCACTTAATCCATGTTTGTCAAAACTTAGTGACAGAGAGAAACAAGGAGTAAAGTGTGATCATTTGTTCCAGCTTTAATGGTAGAACTTGAACCCAGGGCCTTGCCCATACTTGATGAATGATCTACAACTGAGCTACATCTCTCACCAAACCATGGCCTTTGAATCTATATCCTGTAGACTAGAACCAGGTATAGGTAGTTTAAACCACAGCAAAAGTCTAATTTCAGTCAGGAGAAGAATGTATTAGCTACTTTCCTGTTGCTGTGTCAAAACACCATGACCAAAATCAGCTTATGGAAGACAGAATTTTGGGGAGTTTATGGTTCCAAAGGGATAAAATTCCTTCAGGACGGGATGGACATAGCAGCAAGTGGCAGACACGGAGGTAGGAGCAGGAACCAGACAGCTCACTTCAGGAAGCCAAAATAGTGAACTGGAAGTGGGACAAGGCTAATTCTCTCAAAGCTTGCCATAGTGATATACTCTGTCTGGAAAGGACACACCTTAAATCTCTCAAACAGTAAACCGTGGCAACAGCTAGGACCAAGTGGTCAAATGCCTAAGTCTGTGGAGGACAGTTCTCATTTAAAGCACCAATGAGAGTATGAATAGAAAGCTGAGCTCAACATCTTATAGTACTGTGCCGTTCCTGCATGGCAAAGACAAAGGTTACAACTTAGTGTCTGTCCAAAGCTCCCCAGTCCCCACTGGTGTAGCTCACTCTGAGATTATAGTGTTGGCTCTCAGTGAAGGAATGAGAGGAGATTTCGTCTCTCAGATTCTCATACTTACACTTACCTTTCAGACCCATCAACAAGGAGAAATATCTCATCATGGGTTTTTGAGTTAACTCTGCTCTTCCATGTCCATGCTACCCCACCCCCACTATACCCTTCCATCTTAGCACTCACTCTTATACTTTCGTATCACTTCTATTTTATTACCTCCCCTAACTCTCTTTTAAAACGTTTTTTTTTTTTCCCTTCACTATCCTATGGTCTCCTTTCTAGTTTTCTGATGGCTATACATACGAAAACCCCTGTATTTTATCAACTAGAAGCTAGATCTGCATATGAGAAGGAGCACCTCTCATTTGTATTTTTTGAGTCTGGGTTACCTTGTGTATTTTAATTTTACTCTAAATCAAGGCTATGGAGTCCACATTCTCAAGCCCTATAGCATAGCTGTGCCTGGTGGCTGATTACTCATGATGATAGGGCCAGTAGCCATAAAGCAAATCAAAGCTTCCTGCCTCCCCACTGGTAAGCTTTCTTAGTTGTAGGAGTTTAGAGACTCGAATTGACAGATAGCTCATACATCTTGGATGACTTGCAGTTACAGAAAAACAAAACCTGCTAGATCAGTGAGGCGCTTGCCATTCAAGGGAGAGAACCTGTTGGATCCTTAGCAACCAGGTAAAAAGTTAGGCAGTTGCAATCTCAGCCCTGGGGATGGAGCTCTCTGCGCTGGCCAGTCTGGTATAACTGGTGAGTTCCAGATTCAGTGAAAGGCCACTCAATCTATGAGCTAGAGAGAGAGACTGAGGAACACATCCCATGCCTATCTCCCGAAACTCCTGCACCTCCCCCAACACACACTAAATGAAGTAGACACCAAGGGAAGATAGACAGCAGGACATTTCTCTGCTAGTTGGATATTGTGAAGGTATGAACCCTCTCAGCCTTCTAATAACCATGTGCTTTTACTGCTTGCAACTCTGCCCCTTCTGCCCTGGGTTTGTCTTAGCCACCCATGCCAATCCTGTCTTTAAGACCAGTCCAATTCCAAAGTGTTACAATTGATGATAAACTCAGAGATGTCTGTCTCTCAATGGCTCTCTTGATTTTCTGTTTGAAGTAAATCTCAAAATTACTTACATTTGAGTTGAAAGAAATGAGTTAATTTCTTGTCCCAGGTTGTCGGCAGACTCAACAGTGTGGCTCTCATGCCTTGCAAAGTCGCCGTTGCTACACTGATATCAATATTAATCACACACAGCTTGATACTGTAATTGAATAGTTTTTACACAGACGATATTAGCGGGTAAAATATGACATCCTCGTGAGAAAACATTACCTTGAAATATTAGCATTATGATATGTTAATTTCTTTGGAGGATATGACTACAGATATATGAGCAGAGGTAAATTCTCTAGCACTTCGGGTGACAAATTCCGTGTCAACATAACTCTCCAGGATTTGTATTACCACTTGGCGATGACTTACATGATGATGCATAACAACTTAAGGGGTTTTAAAATGCAGTATTTTGACTAATGTGGTTTGGTAAATAGCATTTGTGATTAGTCCTTTTTTCTTCTTCTTCCCCCAGTTTCTGCAATGCTGACAAAAGCCTGTAATAATAATAAAAGTCACCTCTCCAAATGGAAAATGTCCCACTCCATCACCAGTGGCTCCTGGGAGTGATCCAAGTTCTGCTCAGCGTGAGGCCGGGGAGCACTGGGAAGGCAGATTTAGCCTGAGTTCTTCCTGTGGGTGCCTCGAGGGTCAACCTGGAAGCCTGGGTAAAAGGTCTCCTTTCTCAGGACTCCTTCATTTGACATGGACAGCGGGCATGGTGGAGGGTGTTTGGAACGTAAGATTGCAGGATATGGCTGCCACACAGGCATTATGATGCTGAACCGTGGGAAGCAGGGCTCACAGGTGACACCTGAGCCCCTTGGCATTCTGTCCGGTTTGGGGAAAGAATTGTGGTTGAGATGACTATCATTTATAGCAATTCATTTGTCCCGGAGCTGTCTCCTGAGAATGGATCATGAAGACAACTTTAAGGGTCTTTTCCTGAGACCCTATTTTATGCTGATCCTGTCCTCTCCATATCCATCCCCTACCCTGTCACCTGGGGGTCACTAGCCCCCCAACTTATCCTTCTTCATCAAAACTCCCCTGGTTAGTCCCTGGCTGTGATGGTTTTCTTAGGAGGAGAGCTGGCTCAGAAGTGGTTCAGTCAACGGAACGGACTGTCATTTACAACCATGCCAAGTTTTCTCTGGACTGTAAACTCACGTTTCTACTATCTAAGATGGGGAAACAGAGCTCCCCCAGCCTCTCTAATCTCGGCTGGTTTGTGGAAGGGCAACTTCCACAAAGGGTAGCAGAGTGCACCCATAAATCTTCTGCAGGGATTTCCTACTGGGCCTCATGAACACTTCACATGCCTTTGGCTCCAACATCACCAATCCCATTCCTCAGACTCCAGCGGAACAATGAACTTGATATTAATCTGTCTTAAGGAGTTGCATCTGGAGGCTGACTAATAAAACATCAATTTGATGGAAGAAAGGGGCTCTCAACCAACTTCTGCCTCCATAGGCTCTGAAGAGCTGCTCACTGTCACTTGCGTTTGCTGAGGGATTCCCCAGGCATCCCTCCATTTTCTGAAGGTGACTAGTGGTTTTTTTCCCCCTCAGTACTCACTTCAAACAACTGGTAGGATGCACAATCCCCAATCTCTGCAAAACCTCTTCTCATGTTCCTCTCCATCCCTTCATTGATTTCACCTTGCACCCGCACCCCCACCCCCAGAGGCTCCAGCCAGATGCTTGGGCCCCCTTGCTGTGATGTTAAATAGCCAGAACACTTGATACAGGCAGCCAGATGCTTCAGGAGCCACTTCTGGAAAACTTTCCTTACCAACTGATAAATCAGCCAAAGAGCCATGGGAATACCAAAGCAGAGTGGCAGTCCAGCCTGCCTGACAGGGCGGCAGTCTCTACACTGAATCAGAGACATTGTTTACCAAGTAGCTGTCCTTCTCCTCTGAGGAGAAATGCCACCGTGCTGAGTGAGCATGAGGCAGAGGGTTTCCCATCACCAGTGCTCCCTCTTTGGCTGTTGTTTCTTCACAGGCCCTGCTACTGCTTGCGCACCTCTAATCCTAGCACTCCCCGGAGTGGGAGCAGGGGGTTAAAAACTATATAAGTTGAAGGCCAGGCACAGCTACCAAGTCAGAACTCATCTCAAAGCTAAGAAGAAAGAAAAATGAGGGGAAGAAAGAAGAGTGGATGGATGAATGAAGGGGAGAAATTATTCACTTATTGAAATGAGAGAGAAAAAAAATCTTGATTTTAATTTTTTTCAAGTAGTAAACTATATTTTCAGAGCACTGCAAGGTTCACAGGAAATGAGTGGAAAACACAAGTTTCCACGTAACTCTGCCAGCCCTGTGTTCCTTCCTGTACTAACCTCCTCTGTTATCATCATTCCCCCACCACAGTGGTACCTGTGGTAATGCTGATGACTCTGCATTGACTCTTGATCTTTCAATGTTTGTTTCTACAGCTTTTACTTTTGATGTGGCATGTTCTGGGTCATTCAGAATAGTTTTATTATCCTGAAATCCTCCAAGCTCTGCCTGCTTGTCCTTTACTCATACCACCTGTTGCAATCCCCTCATTGTTTGTTGTCTGCATGGTTTTGCCTTTTTGCAGATGCGTGCAGTTGTATACAACCTTTCAGACTGGCTGTCTCACTTGCAGTACGCATTGATGCTTTTCCATGACTGATTTTTAAAAATATAATATTGTTGATGTGCGGTAAAGAAAGATATCTGCACAAGAAGCTGTCTTCTAAAAATATTTCTTTTATTTTATGTGTATGGGTGTTTAGTTTATATGTGTGTTTGTGTACTACATTTGTGCATGGTGACCACAGAAGCCAGAAGACGACAGCATGGGATTGCCTGGGACTGAAGTTACACATAGCTGGAAACACACATAGGTGCTGGGAATAGAACTCACATCCTCTATAAGAACAGCCAGTGCTCTTAACCCTAAGTTATCTCTCCAATCCTGAAGCTGCTGTTTTTCTGATGGAATATATCTGACTTGTATTATTTTGTTAAGCAACTGCTATTCAAAATAAGGAAATATCTCTGTAACTATTTTAATTCAATTAGACTCAAAGCCCCTGGGAAACTTGGATATGTGTATACATTCACTAAGGGGTCTTGTGTATGGAAAGATGAATGTGCTCAGGCAAGAAACGATGTCAGTAAAGCATTCAGATAGAATTAGGGTTGAAGAGAGAGCACCTGGTTTTGCCATGCAGTGGAAGGTCATTTCTGGGCAATGAAGGGGTCTGGTGGGGTTTGGTCCACTGGAGGAGTTGAAGTTTCCCAGCTTTCTTTGTAGAATGAGGCTTAAGGGTATAGGATAGTAGCCTGTGTATCCATTTCAGAGCCATGGGTTGTTGGTATTATTTTGAGGTTTTAATGGAAAGAACAGAAACTTGAAATCTGTGAGGTGTAGTATGTGAGGCCCATCTCTACCACAGGATAGGAACTTTGGGGACAGGTCTCTTAATTCCTCTATGTTCTCTCTCTCTCTCTCTCTCTCTCTCTCTCTCTCTCTCTCTCTCTCTCTCTCTCTCTCTCCAAATGACTTTAATTATACTTACTCCATAGGCTTACAGGGACAATGCATCTGAGATTATTTATGCAAACACTTAACACATCATAGGGCAGACAGTTGGGCCTACTTGGTAGAGTGTTTCCTAACATACACAAAGCCCTGTGTTTGATCTCCAGCACATATACACTACACATGGACACACACACACACATACACACACACACACACACATACACACATCCCTGTAATTTTTTTAAAGGCATGTCAGCTGTGTGATGTTAATGATTACTCTATATGAGCTACTGAGATGCACAGAAGCCCTTTATAGATCTAGCTGGTTATTTGAGATAGAACAGTCATGGGATAGCATATCACAGGTTCGGCTTCATGCTGCTTTCTCATTTCTGTGCTGGGAAACTCAGTTTTCTCCTAAACTAAGCAAATGCAAACAACAAATGATTAGTAAAATGGAACTGCTATTTATGACCAACATTTTCCTGGCAGATTTTGTTTTCTTTAAGCTAAATTTACCACAAGAGGAAAGGTCAAAGGCAGTGAAGTCTTTTGCAAGCAATGGGTAGCAGGAGCATCTGGCTGTGGTTACTGAGTCTCTGCCATTGTAGACCGAGTTTGTACACGGAGATGTACAAATATAAAGAATGAAAGCAATGAGAAGGTGTACACGTGTGTAGAGGGCTGAAAGACACACACACACTGGGGGCGGGAGCAGGGATACACATAAAGAGAAACAGAGAGCCACATACCGAAAGAGAGACATAGAGAATCCCTGTTGATACACTCACCCAGTGGGGTGGGGGCAGAGGCATAGACACAGAGAGAGAACAAGAGAGAGGAGGACGAGAGAGAAAAACACATGCGTGCACTCAAGCCTGCAAGAGACAAACACACAGAGAAAGAGATGTGGAAAGAGAAGGAACCATCTGAGATAAGTACACACACACACAGAGACAGACAGACAGAGATAGAAACCCTGAGAGACTTTCACAGAAAGACAGAAAGACAGACAGACAGACACAGACACACACAGAGACACACAGACACACACACACACACACACACACACATACACACACGCTGAAAATGTCCTAAACACTGTCACTGTCTCTCTGACCATGATCCTCCTCAGAATGGTATATTTAAATGCAATTTTATGTCTTATTTTTCCAAAAATTCCAGCATTAATATAAATGTCATAACCTCAAAGTTGGCTTCAGAATTAATACGTCAAAAATATTTCCAAGTTGGATTTAAAAAATATGTGCTTATGTTTCACCTTACTGGGGAGGTTGAGGAAGGAGGATTGCTTGAGCTCAGGAGTTCAAGGTCAGCTTGCACAGCAAAGAATGAGGAAGAGGGAGGGTGGGGGGGGGCAAAGGAGAGGAGCGGAGGGCACAGGAGGGCAGGAGAGGGGAGGGAAGAACTGAAGTCAGTGTTTATAGTCTAGATGTTGCTTGTTAATGACACTAAGTTCTTACTGGATAGACATAAGAGAATTTTATTCAGAGAGCAAGGTCAGAACCTTTAAGTTTAGTTTGTTTGTGGGGTTTTTGTTTTGTTTTGTTGATGTTATTCACAAAGAAAACTGTTGATTACCAATAGCTTAGACACTATTGTCCCAGAAACCTGTAAACTCAAGCACATATACCAAAGTCAACATCGAGGTTGTAATAGTATCTTAGAGCTTCTATTGCTGTGACAAAACATCATGACCAAAAGCAAGATGGGGAGGAAAGGATTTCTTTGGCTTATGCTTTCATGTTGCTCATCACTGAAGGAAATCAGGACAAGAACTCAAGCAGGGATGGAACCTAGAGGCAGGAACGGATGCAGAGGCTATGGATCGATGATGTTTATTAGCCTGTTCACCCATGGCTTGCTCAGCCTGCTTTCCTACAGAACCTGGGACCAGCAGCCAAGTGATGGAAACACCCACAATGGGCTGGGCCCTCCCCCACTGATGCATTTTCACAACTGAAGCTCATCCCTCTCTGAAGACTCTAGATGTGTCAAATTAACATAAAACTAGCCAGTACAAATAGTTATGAAATATTTACCAAAACTTCATTTTCACTCCTAAGTTCTTATTTCATTGCATTTTAATGTCTCTGTAAAAGATGGTCTTTACTGACAGTATATATAGTTTTGCATTTTTTTGAAATTAAAATATATCATTTCTTCCCTTCTCTTTTCTCCCTCCAACCCCTCACATGAACCATTCCCACTCAAGTTCGTGATCTCATTTTCTTTATTATTGTTATTGTTACATATAATATATAAACCAGCTTTCTGAGTACATTTAGTGTTACATGTATTTTATTTCAGGACTGAGCAATTGGTATTACATAGCCAATTAGGGATTCAACCTTGAGGAAGACTATATCTCCCACCCTCAGCATTCCTTAGGTGTCTAGTTCTTTGTTAAGGATACGGCCCCTATGAGATTTGCCTCTTCCAGGTTAGCATGTCTATTGGTGTCTTACTAATTCAGGTCATGTTTAAGTAGTCATATTACTGAGGTATAATGGGTAAAGTGTCTCTCTGTCATTTCTAGAAAACAAAATCTCACAGCAGATTTCCTGGCCCTCTGGCTCTTAAAATCTCACTATACCCTATTTCGCGATGTTCCTTGAGCCCGCAAGAGTTGTATTGAAGATGTATTCACTGTAGCTGGGCACGCCATGATCAGTTGTTTTCTGGGGTTTGATTGGATGCAGTTTTCTGTAATAGTCTGTCACAAGGGAAGTTTCTTTGATGAGGAATGGCAGATGCACCTACCTGTGGAATGAAAATAAACATGGAGAATGCAGATAAGAATTAGACTGGTTCAATCAAACAGTGAGATAAGGTTCTCTAATACCCATGACATTACTATCCCAGAGAAAGTGCTTAGCTTTCCATTTCTATACTGTTGAGCAGGCCTTCCTTAAGTCTAACTAGACAGCTGTTGGTTACCACCAAGATATGAGTGGCACTGTTGCACCCTTAGGGAGGCCTTGCCGTGGTGGCCATTGTTATGGTTCACAGGCGTCCCAACTGGGTAGGACTGTTGGTTAGTTCCCTCTCTTGGAAGCTTGAGCAGGACTTTCCAGCACTATGAGAGCTTGTCCTCAGGGAAGAGACTTTCAGGTCAGTCCTAGCTAGGTCATCTGAGTTCTGTGTCCAAAGTTCATGGTATCTTCAGCAATAGCAACCTCTGGAGGCAACCAAGGGCAATGGAAGTAACTTATATTGTTTGGGGAGTTTTCTGGACTCCCCTGAGCAACAGCTCTAAAGAGAACTTCTCACTCCTTGTATTCAGGTTTTCTTAGATAGTCTGCGCCTCTAGTTGACATAAAACTAGCCAGTATAAATAGGGAAAAGTATTTTCAGCCCTGATGGTATAACTTCGTTTAAAATATATGTGATGTATACGTGTATGTATATGATGCATACCTACACAGTTATATTTGTTAAATATAATTTTAGGTAAATAAAAAATAACATTCTTTATACCTTTTTTAAACATCCTTACTGTATTTTTTCTCTTCCATCTCTACCACATTAAAGCTCCCTTCTCCATTTTCTGAGCCCAGCCTTTAACAGTTGAGCCATCTGTCCAGTTCCTGCCTCCATTTTTTAATTGTAACCTTTTCTCCTTTTAGAACATCCAATAACCAGCTTTTTTCTCTTTATCATAGAAAATATTGTCTCTTAAATTGATACAATAATAGATTCAACATATATCAAGATTCAGATATTTTAATATTCAAATGTCTAATAATTAAGATACTAGTAAAAATAACCCTATTTTGTTTCTTTTATGAATTTGTCAAGGGCATTGCATTTTCTCTACCTTAGACCAAGGACATTAGCTTTTAATTTTGCAGTTGGTTTCTTTAGAAAGACTGTTATTTCAGAGGAAAGACTATTCTTGGTCTCACGGGAGACCTTGTTTGTACATCATGGTCTACAGTCCCACATCTATTTGTTGCCCATGAGGCAGAGAGCATGATTTCTGGCGTTAAGACACAGTCTTCTCCTGCTGGTGTCCTTCCTGTATGCCTGCCTTTGCTAAGGGAAGGTGGAGGCAGGAGATGGGCAGAGGGATATAGTCATCATGCATGGTATCCTTGAATAAAGATTTTTTTTTTTTACAAAGCTTAATGCTATGTACAATGGATACGTGCCTATATATTCAAAAATCTACATGATAAACGAAAAGGCTTTGATTAATAAAAGTAAAGCCCCTTTTCCTGTTAAGTTTATTACCTGACTTTTCTCACTCCTTCTCACCAAAGCCTCCTGAAGCACATATTACTGCTACAAGTGCATAGATTTTGGCTTTACTTCACTGCTAATCCTGTGTGTGCAGGGGCCTGTGGAAGTCAGAAGAAGGTTTCAGATGTCCTGGATCTAGAGTTATGGTTGGTTCTGGACCACCTGATGTAGGTGCTTGGGACTGGTCTCTGATATCTCTGCAAAAGGCGTAGATGCTCTTAACCTACTGGGCAATCTCTCTGGCCAAATAGAAGAGCTAAAAAGCAATATATGCGATAGATAGCCACAAGGCCTCAAATTGATGGATCTGAGTTGAAATCTTATTTGTCCTGCATCCAAAACCTTTTCCCGCTTTGCTTCATTGGTTTGTTATTTTCTTTTTCCCAGCTTGAATGTTCCGGCCCAGGTCATTAGATGGTAACTACAGATGGGCTCTGTTGAAGCAGAGGATGTGTAGCCATGGTGTCATAGTGCTTGCTCTTGATCTTGACTGACATTATAGACTGGCCATCAACTGTTCTTCTGCAAGGTGTCAGATAATATTTTTTCTTACCTTACTTCTTTGCCATTCACAGTCCCTGCAAATTTGTTTGATCCCAAACTAGATCCTAACAAGATAGTTTCAGGTCTTTTATGTTATGACATACCTTACGGTAACACAGACAAAGAAAGCATTTAAGCTTTAGAAGCTTGTTTTTCAGGAATGAAAACCAAATAAGCTGTTTTGTTCCTTAGCTTCAAAGTCTTGCTTAAGGGGGGAAAAGTCTTCACTGGGGCTGGAGGGATGGTTCACTGGATAAGATCACTTGCTGTTCTTGCAGAAGACCCAGGTTCAGTTCCCAGCACACACATGGTGCCTTGCTGCCACATGTAATTCCAGTTACAGAAGATCCAATGCCCTCTTCTTGTCTCCACAAACACCATCCATCTATGTGGTGTACATGCAAACATGCAAGCAAATAGTCACAAACATATGATACAAACAAGTAAATCTTTTTATGAAGAGTACCTTTAGTAAACAAAACAACAGCAATAAATCCCTCACTTACTAGATGCCTATATTAAGATGGTCTATGTGATCACAGGGGTGTGTGCTGGTAGCTGACAGTCAGATTGAGGAAATTAGGGTTAGATTGTAAAGTCGTGGACATGGGTCGAATGGTGGAGATGCTGTTCAAGCCTACTCTGTTAAACTTAGTGTTTAGCTTGGTGAATAAGCTTTGATCGATGTGGTGGTTTGAATAAGTTTGCCCCCCATAGATTCATGTGTTTGAATGCTTGGCCATAGGGAATGGCAATATTAGAAGATGTGGCCTTGATGAAGTAGGTGTGGCCTTTTTATTGTAAGAAGTATGTTACTGAAGGGGTGGGCTTTGAAGTCTCTAGTGCTCAAGCTCCACCCAGTGTGGAACAGTCTCCTCCTGGCTGCCTTTGCATCAAGACGTACAATTCTCGGCTCCTCCTGCACCATGTCTGCCTGCATGCTGCCATGCTTCCCACCATGATGATAATGAACTAAACCTCTGAAACTGTAAGCCAGCCTCTAGACCCTCCAAAAACAGAGTACCTCGCTGGGGACTGAGTGTACATGCACACATGCTCATATGGGTATTTCAGATTCAAACCATAGCATGTACAAAAGGAATATGCTTTTTAAGGCTGTCTGCATCTGTTGATATATTGTATGACTGTTTTTGTCCATGAAGATGAATTTATTATTTTTAGACTGAAACCAACTCAAATGATGCTCCCAGTTTTGATGCTAAATATATAAAGATCTTGTCTCATCTCTTATACAATCCTCTTTCTTCATTTTTTATAAACTCATTATAAAAATTCTGTTTTGTGGACAATAGGAATAAGAGGCCAGACAGAGTTTTTTGGAGGTCAACAAATGTTTTTGAAAAGAGCAAAGGGGTAGGGACCCTAAGAGTTCAACTGTTTCAAGTTCGGATATCTGTTAGTAGGATTTTTGCTTATGACTGACTTTGTAATGTACACGAAAGTCAAGTAATACTTGCCAAACAAGACAGTGACCAAAAGAGAGCATTTTGTTGACCCTCTTTATGACTACCTAAAGCTGCAAAGTGGTTGTGTTTTGTATGGCAGAATTAGCTGCCTGACTTTGATGCTCCGTAAATGAAGTCAATGAGGGTTTCACACACAAATACATGACATATCCCTTTCCTTATTTTACTTTACCCACAGATCAAAATTTATATGTATATTCTTGGAAAGAAAACAGGAAAGTGAAGGATGTCCATAGCACCACTGCAGTGTCCAGGAGCAATGAGAAAATGGTCAAAACAGATTGGTAAGGAGTCTGGGAAAACAGCCTATGTCTTCCCAGAATTGGTTGGGTGTTGACTGAGGCTAACAGCATCATTCCAAGGATAACTGGAAACCACATGTAAGTAGCATGTATGTGACTGTTTGCTAATCCATCACTTAGGGTATTCATCCATAACTTGTGCTACATTAGTCCTATGGAGCCCTTATAATGTATACCTTATTGTCTCCATTTTCCTAAAGAATTGAAGTTCAGATACTATAATTCTACCCATTTTTGCATTTATGTAGATCAATTTTGGGCTCAGAGATATTTCCAGTGAATTCTGTGCTTTTTCCTTGATACCATATATTTAGACTTGAAGTCCTGGTGGATTTTAGGAAACATGAAACTGTTATAAAAATAATGAGTTGTTTGCCACCATCCATACCCTGAAGCTAACTCCAACTGATAAACACTTGCAAATGAAAAATTAGTTTTCTCCAAAGAAGACTCACCAGAAAAATAAATCACTCTTTGGGGCAGCCCTATGCCCCGTAGGAAATGGCCAATACAAAGTGAACTCAACAGCATCTGTAGAGGGTCCTGGTCTTACAAAGTTGAGTCGGGCCATTCTACTTTTTCTCCTCTTTTCTTCTTCCTTTTTCCCCATCTTTTCTGTTAACTTTCAGAACCTTGGTGAACATATTATGGTTTCCTATGTGTCTCTGCTTCTATATGCACTTCTTGTGCTTTTTCTTTGGCTTTTTTCCTTCTGCTTGTTTGTTTTGCTCCATTAAGATTTGTTTTGTTTGTCTTTTATTTCATTTTATTACTATTTCTTGGAGCTTGTTTGTTTTCTAGGGGAGACAGGGTGTAGATCCAAATGGGAGGGAGGTGGGAAGAACTGGGAGGAGCAGGGGAAGGGGAACCATAATCAAAATATATCGTAGGGAAAAAAAAAGTTTTAAATAATAAAAAATAACTTCTTGAAAGCAGACAAAAATAAAGTACAATTTATTTTTGTACAAATAAAAGTAGCAAAAACAAATCAGAAATCTAATCTCTACCTAGAGAGCAAAAACAAACAAACAAGAAACTTCACCAACTTTTTAATACCTTTCTACTGAAACTTTCAAGTCTCTTGTCCATCCTGAGCCTGCATGAAGAAGGCTCAGGCACTGGACATGGATCATGTGCAAGGGTCACAGGATTCTATTATTTCACCCTTCACTACGTGGGTTCACTAGAACACAGTAAGTTATACTGGGTCCCCCTTTTCGGTATATTGCTTTCTACAGTGGGCCATATCCCCTGACTTCTAGCTTTGCTGTTATTATTTTTTTTTAAGAAGCCCTTATTAAGCACTCCCAGGTCTTACATAAGTCTAAACTGAAATGTTTAAAATTTTTCATGTTGAAATCTTTTCTCTGACATTTCTCCTATCTTCAGTTCTTTCAGTCTAGTGTTAACACTAGTCACATGCCCCTTCTGACTTTAGGCAGGGGAGTGTTTCTTCCAGGCTTGAATTATACCCCATTATTTAGTTCATCACCATTTTTACAATGGGAATAACAGCTTTGAGTGCACTTTTTATGTTTAACTGATCGCAAGTTAATATGAAATGTGTAGAGGAGTTTTAATCCAGCAACATGGCTGCTATGGTAAGGGACCACATCCAAAGACCTTGGAGGTCTAAATGATCCGGCTGGAATACAGACATGTCCTTAGTACACATCGTTATCCCAAACAATGAAAGTAAGGTTAGTTTATAGAAGGAAACATGCACATTTGAAAGTGAAGTCTGTCTGGGCATAGTGGCCCATGCCTTTAGACCCAGCCCTCACGGAGGCAGAGGCAGGTGAATCTCTGAGTTCAAGACGAGCCTTGTCTACAAAGCAAGTCCAAGATAGCCAAGACTATACAGAGAAACCCTGTCTCAAAGACAAAAACAAAAAACAAAAAAACCCAAAATACTACAACAACAAAAACCAAACCCCACTCCCCTCCCAAAAAAAACCAAAAAACAAAAAGAAAGAAAGAAAAGAGAAAAGACAACAGGAAAGACAGCTAAGATAGCAGTGCAGAGTGGGAGAAAGAGGAGGCAGTTTTACCTGGACAGTTATAGAGAGACAGGCTGCAGCAGTGGGGGGGTGGGGGGGGCAAGGACAGCATTAAGCACAAGTGAAAACAACAAGCTAGAGAATGAGAAGGAGCTAGGATATTAGAACAAGTTACCAGAGTTAGTTTGAGGCCAAGCAGGGTCCCTCCTTTAATTCCTATCAGCTGATTTCTTACTCTGCTTATTGACCTAGGATTAACTTCATTACATCCTGTGTACGGAAAGCTCTTGGATTAAAGGTATGTGCTAGGGCTGGCTGAACCACACCACAACCACCTGTTTACAATAAGCAGAAAGCTCTTGGGTGAAAGGTGTGTGTTAAGGCTCAACCACACCAAACAAGAAACAAGGTATTATAGTTCACATTCTTAGGGTTCACAATGAGATCAAATAGCCTGCAGCAGATTTGG
The DNA here is from genome assembly GCA_907169655.1 of Acomys percivali. NCBI lineage: Eukaryota > Metazoa > Chordata > Mammalia > Rodentia > Muridae > Acomys > Acomys percivali. The sequence goes on from OU015752.1 coordinate 90,631,709, forward strand.
ACACCGTATTCCCTGCTGGAAACCTGCTTCTTTTATTTTTTATTTTTAACAGGCAAAGATGGCATAAAGTCAAGTAAGACACGAGGCCGCTTCCTTCTAGAGCATTCCACAACTTTGTAAAACACATTGATGTTTTAGAGAAACATATTTTACAATTGTGTTGAGGTTTCCTTTCCTCACACATTCATTGTAGTTTTAGACATATAAATGTTGAAGGGCAGATACAGCTGCCAAAAAAAAAAGGGTAATGCAATTTTGTAAGTAGCAAAAAGGAGGTAAATAGAGATGAAACAGAAGAAAGGGGTATCTAATGTACTACAGTTAGCAATGAGTGTGAGCAACAGGTCCAATGTTCTTACATAAAATAACCTCTCTTAACTATTTTCATGCTACCCTCTACTTCAAATCAGCCATGTTTGTTTTCTAGTCAAAATTCATATATTGGTGGTATGTGCATGTGTGTGTGTGTGTGTGTGCGTATTGTGTGTGTATGTATACATGCATGTAGTGTGTGTGTGTGCATGATTACATGTGTGAATGAGAATGTCACAGGACATCCCTGATGTCAGTCCTTGCCCTCTACGCCATTTGAGATGGAGTGCCTTCTACAGCACTGTGCGTGCTGCCACACAGATGCTGGGATTCTCCTCCCTCTGTCTTAGGAGCTCAGAGGCCACAGACTCTTGTTAATCAACCCTTGGTCCTGATGCTTTCCTGGTAAATGCTGTACCCATTGAACCCTGACCCCAGCCCCTGTGGCTATCATCTTAATTAGAATGTTGTGAATCTTTGGAGAACTCAAATTGTATCCTGTTTAGGAGTGTATCCTCCATCAAAGTTAGCACCCACAACTAGGAAAATGAATAAACATGCAGTATGAGGCTATATGTCTCTAGTGACAAAAAAATACTAAAACCCCATGTTAATTTGCTGTGGTCTCATTGGTTTCCACCCTATTTTAAGGGGCAGAGAAAGGTCTCAGATCAGATTTTCAGGACTTCATCTTGCATTCCTTTCTGCTTAGCCTCCTGTTTGAAGCATTGGGTACCAGGCCTGCCATAGCAGCTTTCTTTCTTTATGCCATCAACTGCCTTTAAGAACAGATACCCTGATTTCCAAGGTTTACATTTAGTGAGTTCTCAGATGGGCCCACAGATTTCCTCCCACTTCACCTAGATGTATGGCAGTGTGAGCTAAAGCTACCAACTTAAATTCGAGCCTGTCTGGAAAAGTTTGCAATTAGGATGCCTTTCCTCTTGCTGACATCCTGGGACCCACACTCACATTTTGTCTTTGGAAATTTGAGGCTTAATGGCTTGGTACCTGTTGGATGAGTCTCAGAGAGTGCTGTCGCTTGCCTGGTTAAAAAGGTGGGAGTGAGAGGCGGTAGGAGGGGAGGAAGCTGTGCTTGATCCTTATGGAAACCAGTTAAAATTAATTGGAAAAAGCTTTTAAAGATCCAAGATGCAGACCAAATGTATCTCCAAGCGCGGCCTCATCCCGCACCGATCGCGAAGGTCACCGAGAAGCTGCAGATTTATGCGGAGGGGTTGGGTGATGGAAAATGAGACAAAAGCATTTGGATTTTATTATTCCATTTACTCTGACCCTGGGCCATAAAGGGTTTGGAGAGCCTGTTTTATGTATTCAGCTGGTTGCCACACTGACAGGCATTTGGAGCCACTTAAATAAACCACCCCAGTCCCACAGCTGCAACAACACCCTATCAAATATAAGTTAGGGTCGACCACGGAGCCTGCAAGGAGGATTCTCCAGCAGGTGCGCTCGGGTGAGAGTTTGTTTGTTTGTTTTTGTTGCATGTTGTTTTGCAAACAGTTGTCCTATCCTTCTATTGCTTTTTGATGTGCAGTTGACCTGAGTGCTGAAGTAGATTTTTTTTTAATGTGTGTACAGCTTTGGTTTGACCCTGATTTTTAAAATATCCCGGGTTTTCATTGAGCTAGAGTTGGCTTCACGTAGGGTGTCCCATAGTGGGTAGCAGGTAAGGATTTTGTCTTGCTAGATTTGAGCTACACCACTCACCTTTTATATTTGTGCTGTAAGATACCTTTTTTTTTTTTTTTTTTTCCTCCCTAGACTCTTTCTAACAAGTTTAGTCATGAAAGGTACAACGGAAAAGCAGATGAGGGGCAGAATTCCACATGGAAGACAATGAAATTGAATCCACAAGTGTGCCTGGGTAATGGACAAAACACCTGTCCAGGGTTTATCATCTTTAAGTGTGGGTACGTAGGAAATAAACAGAAGGGAGGGAAGAAAGCCACAGTGGTGACAGCTCCCTCCGTGGAGATTCTACTTTGCAGGTCTCATCATGTCTCCTCGGGGAAAAGCATCCCAGAATGCACTGTTGTTTCCATTGTATACGTTTGAGAACTTAGCCTGAGGTAAGCTCACAGCCACGTGGCTAAGGGCTTACTCACGCAGCTACACCCCATGGCTTAGGCCCCACACGCCCTTCTGTCTAGAGTAAAAAAATTTTTTCACGCTGTTGAGAGAAGTACAACTGCCAGACAGAACTGTGACTCCTATTCTGAAAACTAGAAACACCCAAGTTGTAAGGGGTCCTAAGAGAGCCGAGGCGGTATGAGGCCATTTCATCACAGGGACACTGCCCTGCTGAAGCCCAGCGAGAGTGTGGACAAGCTAATTGACACTGCCTGCTTTATTTCATATCCTTCCTTTTGAGATCTATTGTTCATAGAAAGGCCGTCAAGACTTTGAAATATTAATCACTTGTCACAAAGACTGGTTTTGTCCTTCACTGTCCTCCACCTTTGATATAAATGCACCCAAAACGTACTTTGTGACTTCTACCATAGCAGGTTTTTCTTTTCTTTCCTTTATTTCTTTGATGCAATTTCCCCAATATCTGAAGTCACCAACAGAAAGTGACGATAGCTAAAATCATTGCATTATTTTTCATTCAAATTTTATGAGCAGCTTGGAGAGGAGTGTCAGAATACTGGTAGATCTCAATTGGGCTGTCAAAGAAAACTTTTGGTAGAAAGTTGTATACAAATACAAGGTTTTCATCTAATATATAGTATTAATTATAGTACAAAAATATCTATTCATTGCTTTAAGAAATATATATCTAACATACAAATACTATTTTAGAGTTTAGAATGTTATGTCAAATAAACAATTAATTGTCAATTAATTTTGGAAACATGCTAATCACACTTTTTATCTCTTCAGGTAGATTTGGCAGAAATGGGAACTTTACTTCTTGGCATCTTTACAGCATTTAGCACTCATTTGCCCCATCACCATGAGCCAGCCGCAGATGATATGTAGCTTTATATTTTGGGGAATCTTTTTGAGGTACACCTTCTTCTCCTGTTGGCCAACATCATCACTTTGCCCAGTTTGCAACCTATCCCATTATCCTAAGAAAACCACACTTGGATGACTTGGTGTTAGACTGTGAGTCTACGGGGAAGTAGAATTTATTTCCATTTTTGCTAAATTTCATGTACTCGATTGAATATGTGAAAATTAAAACATTAATATGATGGTCAAGTTCTTAAGACCAGTTAAACAGTCTTTGTTTGAAAGCTTGAAAACTGAGATACCCTCAAATCTAAAGCGTTTGAGAACCATCATGATGCCAGAAATGAACATTTCCATACTGACCTGATATGAAGGGTCTTGGTCAAAATAGATGTGCAAAAAATATTGTATCCCTGCTATATGTGCAAGATGTGTTAGAAACAAATAAATGTCATGTTTAGACTTAGGACTCATGCCCAAGGTTTTCCATTTTGTATATAAATAGTATAGCAACCACCCCCTGCCCCTATCCAAAACTGGAAACATTCTTGATTCCAATTAGTTTGCATAAATTAAGACAACCAGACTGTATTTATTTCAAATTCTGTATCAGCCCTGGGTATTCTCCTGGCTCCAGCTTTGCCCTCTCATCTCCTCTGCTCTGTGCCCAATCATCACCACCCATTGCCATTTTCCTGTCTTCTTTCATTGAACTCATGCAACTCCCCCTCTACCTAATAAGGAAGCCTCTTTCCTAGAGCACTCTTTCCCCAGATTAACACTTCCTGCCCCCAACTGCCTAGCTAAGCTCCTCCCCCAAGTGTAGCAAATCCCATCAGGCTACTGTGTAAAAAGTGCATGGGAATATGTATGGAGACCATGCCTATCAAAATGATCAGCAACTCTTGAGGTAGAGAGTGACTGATTTGGGGGGGGGTGAGGGGGTTTCGAGACAGGGTTCCTTTGTGTAGCCTTGGCTGTTCTAGACTCGATTTGTAGACCAGGCTGGCTTCAAACTCACAGAGATCCACCTGTCTGTGCCTTCCAAGTGCTGGGATTAAAGGCGTGCGCCATCATGCTACCGCCCAGCTGTGACTGATGTTTTGATTCAAATGGGAGCTGGAGACTCTGTTTACCTACCCAGGCCTATACCTGGCAGGTGGGATGGGTTAGATGCTGTGATGGTTTTCACACGGTGCTTTTTGGCACCTCTTGGTCCTTCAAGAGACCAACTCTGCCTCCCCCCCCCCCCTTGTCCGTTCTCCTGCTTTAAACGAATACGGGTCAGTTACGTGTCCTCTTCTTTTGTACGACTCCTGGTCTTTGCTCTACATCAGTGGCTCTGAATCTTCCTAAAGCTGTGACCCTTTAATACAGCTCTTCATGTCGTTTCTTAACTGTAATATTGCTACTGTTATGAATTGTAATGTAAATATCTGGTATGGGGGATATTTGATATGTGACCCACAAAAGAGATCTCAACCCACAGATTGAGAAACATTGTTCTACATCATGTCAGAAATAAGTTTAATGCAATTTTTTTCTACTGGCTGATCTGCTTAGAAGTGGCTAGTTGTGTGGGTACCACATAATACTACTCCATATCATAGCTCAGAACAATTATTTTTCTGTCTCCTTTTCCACATAGCTTCTCAGTCAGGATCTCTGAGGCAGTCCACTGATGCCTGCACATGTCATCCCAAGACAGGCTGAGCTCTGTGACTGATGTGTGCACACAGAATAGGATGGGAAAGTTAGCTTTTACCATAACTCTCCCAAAGTCTGGAAGTTTGTGGGTTTTTTTTTTTCCCCAGCATTGTTCAGTGTACAGCTGGGCTGACTGAAAAGCCCTGAGCCCCTGCGTGTGAATTTTAAAGGTAGGAATAGTATAATAAAAGCTAATGGTGATTCTTGATGACTTTGGTTGAAATTGGAGCACCTGCAATTTAATTGACATTCTCCCACCCCCCACCCTGAAGCACAACTTTGGAACATCTATGGCAGACCAGTTTGCAGCGGGTGGAAAATCGCTGGATTCACGTTAAACTTCTGCAGCCATCAGATGGTATTCATTTGTGGTGGCACAAGGGGGGGGGGTGGCGGGGAGTAACTTCAGCTTGGGTCTGAAATAAAGAGGGAAAGGCTGCTGCTTGGCATGGGGCCTTTACACTGTCTAAAGTTAGCAATGCTCCGAACTTGATACACAGCCTCCCTCACCCACATTTTGGCATTTCTAGGAAATGTTACATAAAAGAAAGACCAAGAGATAAAATTTAGCTCTACATTATGACTCTGGCAAATATATCTGTGGCTAGGGGAAAGCTACATGGACCGTCTAAGCAGCGCAAATGACTACCATGTGAACCGAATTCTTGGTTGAGTTAGCACCCTCCTTGCAGACAAAGAGAGACAAAAAAAAAAAAAAAAAAGCAAATTCCTAGTAAAACAAATTCACACTTTTCTTAAAGCAGAAAGCCTTTCTATGATTTGCACCAACCAGTCTGCCTGAGTAATGGTCTTATATGTAAGTGGAAATCCTTTTTGATATTTACACTTCTGATTTCTTTAATCTCCACTTTGGAATTGATAGACAATAACAGCACATTGCTCCCTCAGCCGCCCTAGTACTTGTGCATATTTACCCAAGTGTCTACAGTGAGGATTGTACACAGCTCTCTAATCCACCTGCCCGTGTTACTTAAAAGCCCAGATAAAATCAGCAGTCTTTAGATCTTAACCTTTTAAGTCTGAAATGTTTTTCAAGTCTGGCCATGGCAACCGAAAGCCGGGGGGGGGCGGGGTGCACCCGGGGAAAGAGGAAGAGATGAGGGAGACACGGAACCGTAGGAGGATAGCTGTATAAAAAGTGTCTCGGCTTGAACCGCCGTTGCATTCAAATAAATCAAAAACTGTTATAATAATCTCGACTGTGTCCATAAGAAGAGGGAGGGTGACCTCAGCAGACAGAAGCAATCCCGTTTATGGTGCGGTGACCTGGGGCTGTACCTGGCCACCCAGCTGTTGAAACAAACAGCTTGGATTTACTTTCAGCTTCCTCTGTGAGTGTGTGTTGAAGAAAGGGGTAATAGGGATAACGGGTCCTAAGTATTTAACGTACCGCTAATTATACTGAATATTCTAAAAGTTAAAAAAAAATACAACACATGTTTTAGGTGTTTGAGTTCGCTGTGGTGATCGCATGCCACAATTGCGTGCAGTGTTTTCCCTAGTTTAAACTGTGAGACTAACCACAACAGAAGACCACATTCATTACAAAGAAGAGATGGTTTCAACCTTTATTGAACATAAGTTCTGTTCAAGGAAATCAATGCTCATCCCACATTGTCTCTGTAGCAATGGCTCATCTCTCACTTCACACTAAGCAACCAGAGGGTAATTTTGCTGCAGAACTGAAGGCTTGTTTTTCTTTCTGTATCATTCAATATATATGTGTATGTATGTTATATATACATATATATAATATTTTAACTAAAGAGAAGAAATCAAACAGAAAAGCAATTATAGTTTCTTGACTCCTCTCCTGGGATATGTTAATAGAATAAAAATTGCATATTTTCAATACCACAGATGTAAGGTGAAATGGGAAATTCTTCATTAAGAAAATTCATTAAAATTCTTCATTAAGAAAACAATCTTTTGATCAACTGTGTTTTTTTTTTTTTTTTTTTTTTTTTAATATAACTGGTTGATGTCAGAGGACATTTCTCCACTTGAAGAGTTTTCCACTGATGACCATTTAAGCACCCCCGGTCACTAGTCCAAGCCTCCCAGGCAGTGATATGAGGGCTCATCTTTCCATTTTTCATCTCATCTCGATTTTTCCTCAAGGGCAGGCACTATATTTTCTTTATTTCTGTACCCCTGGCATAGAAGGGAAGCTCAGTACATATTTATCAACTGACTGCTTGAATTGCTTAATAGCAGAAACCTATAAACTTTTGATTGAAATGCTGCCCCAAGATCCCACTCCAACTTTAGTTTTATTTGATTCGGTCCTTGCTGCTACGAGCAGGTGGCCTGAGCTGCTGTGCTGATGTTCCAGGTCCCTTCCACTGGGGATGCAAGCAGAAAGCCATCCATCAAGAGTGGGTCCAGACCTCAGGTGCTGCCCACTTAGGACGGTGTCCACAGACTCCCTTGCTTTTCCTGGTGCCAGCCATAATGGCAAATTCAATACTCAGGCCAAGAGCCTCTCTGTGATTAACTGCTTTATTCCAGATATTGCAATGGTAACTTTATATCCATTATCCTATTTCATATTCCTAGGAACCCTACAAGATCAATTTAATATTGATAATGTACCATCAGTACCACCAAGACACGTGATGCCCAGACTTGTCTAAGCTTACGCAGGCCCTGAGTGACAGAGCAAGAATTCAAGCCAGGATGTCAGATGTATTTACCATACAACAAAAACAGGCTGCATTGCATAAGAATCTGAGGTCAAAATCTACATAAAAAGCTGAACATGGCCACACCTATCTGTAACTTCATTTGGATGGGGAGTAGAAACAGGAGCATCTCTGGAACTTACCGGCTGCCAGCCTAGCTCCAAGTGCAGTGCGGGTCTCAGGAAAAGCAAAGGGTGATAGATCAGGACATTCTATATATTTATCTGGCTTCCGTGAGTGCAATATACTCACACACACACACACATGTGTGCATACACTCATGCACACACAGATATGAATGCCACAGGTACATACACACACATATACACACCACACACACAAGCATGCACCATGCACACATACATAAACATATAAATTAATACACCACACACATACATACACATATAAACTAACACAATACACACACATTCATAGACATATTGATTAACACACCACACACACACAAAGCACACACATGTATATACCTCATCTATACTCACCACATACACACAAGCACACACCTCCATAGACATATAAACTAATACACCACACACATACAAAGATGTGTAACTCAACACACTGCTCACACAGCATGCACACACAAGCACACAATGCAGCATGCACACACAAGCATACACATATACACACCACGCACTAAGAACATACACATATCTGCGCACCACACAATACACATATATGCACACACAAGCACACACATATACATACCACACACACACACACATATGTACACATACAAACTAACATACCACTAACAAATGCACACACACCATACAAGCGCTCTTATTCACACATGTGCCACGTGACCACACGTGCTCACCACACAAACTTGCACACACAAACATATTTATAAGTGAGGCAACCCAATTTTCAAAAATATAAGTAAATGCCTACACTAGAAGTTTCTCCGAAAGATGGATAAATGGTCAATAAACACATGAAAATATTCTCAGCCTTATTATTTACTCTGGAAAGGCAAATCACGGCACAATGAGACACTATGTATGCTAGAGCAGCTATAAGCGCTGGACAATAACAGCTGCTGATGAAACAATGGGGAAATTAGAGCAATTGTGCTGTACTGTGCTGTCACTACAGATACTGTAGAAAATAGTTACATGATGATTGCTCAAAGAGCTAAACGTAAGATCACCATATCTCCCAGCATTTTTTTTTTAAATAGGAGTTTAAAAAATCCTGAAAACAACCCAGATATCCACTAACTAATGAGTGGATCAGCAACATGGTTTATCTATATAGTGGAATATTAGTCAGCCACAGAAAGGAAATACATTTTCTGCACTACACATAGATGAATCTTGAGAACATTATGTTAAGCGAAAGAAGTCAGGCGTAAGAGGCAGTGTTCTGGATGAATCCTTTTGGATGAAATATCCAGGGCAGGCATCTTTTTACAAAGACAGATGCCAGTTAGTGGGTTGCTAGAGAGTGAGATTAAAGGTGAAATGAGGAGTAACTACTTAATAGACAGAGCTTTTCTTGATGGGGCTGAATAGTCTAGAGTTATATAATGTTATTAATTGTTCATGATTGTGAACTAAGAGCCATTAAATCACACACTTGAAAGTTGGTAAAACGACAAATCCTGTTCTGTGATTTTTACTAAGCTCAGTCCCCCTTTCCTCACCTACTTGTACAGCTATGAATACCTCTTCTTAGATTTCTGGTGCAGATTCTTGCTGCAGCCTGGAGCCCAACACAGTTTCTTTAGAAACTCTGTAGATCAGGCCTATTGACCGCATCACCCTGAACACACCTGATCTCAGAGGCTAAGCAGGCTCGGACCTGGTTAACACCTGCGTGGGAGAACTTATACAGATCTTAACTATGATGAAGGTTTGGATTTGTGCATTTATACTTACATTATGGCAAAGAAAAAACCCTTAGTGAGCTTTGGTAAAATTTTTAGGAAGCCAACACGGCTGTCATGTGTGTTAGAGTGTCATTTTGTTGAGAAAAAAAAATCCCGTGAACATGGAAAAAAATATCCCTTTGACTGTTTGAGTGCATCTGTCTTACCCCTTTTTTTTACTTTCTCTCTCAATCTAGGCCCAACAAGGGTCCCCATAGACACAGAATAAAGGGTATTGTCTGGTGGGGGATTTAATTTCACTCCATCACAAGTGACCACCGCAGCCCTGTCATTGCAATTGGTCACACTTTTTTGTGTGCTCTATCTTACTAAGGTCCCGTCTCCTCGCAGCCCACTGCATAAGCTCCTTCTCTGAGACAAAGCTCTCCAACATAATGAAAGAGGTGGAATTGGGAACGAAAAGTCAATGGACACAGTTATCAATTTGGGCCCCACACCCTCTTGCCTCCTGGGATTTGGCCCCAGTAGCCATAGAGGCGGTAGCGGGGCCTGCTGTGTGGGGAAAAAAAGGCACCACCGCAAGGTTTGCTGAGGCCAAAGGAAGAGCTGGTGGCTGCTGGGCAGCGTAATCCAAGGCACTCCGGAGGAGGAGACCACCACACAGGCGTGTGCGGATCCCATATCTGCAGCCCACCTCGGAGGGCCACAGCTCGGTTTAGCTTGCCTTGGTTCATCAGAACGGAAGCAGTAGAAGTGCATCCTGGGAAGCTGTGAGCGGCATCTCAGCCTTCACTGTGGGTTTCTCTACAGGTCTGACAGCTCTTGCCACAAACCACAGTATACTTTGAGATTGGTCCTGGACAACGAATGAAATCTAAACAAAAGCAAACGTGTCTTATTTGTGGCAACGCAAGAGCCCGCTTTGGGCATTAGGGGTGGTAATGGGGTTTAGCCACATCCCTCAGCAAGGTAACAGGATTCATTCGGAAGCATTCACAGAATGCTGTATATGCTATACTTCTCTCTGTATTTTAGCTAGTGCTTTAAGGACGGGGCTTCCATTTCATTAAACTGTTTCAGTGCTAACATGTCCAGGACTCCCCGTGGAAGATCCAAATGAGTCTCTAATTCCTCACACGCACGCGTTCCAAGAACATGACGTGGTCTGCCTTCCACAGCACTCTGAAAAGGGACGGCAGGTATCACACGTAATAGCATCCTTCTAGATCACAACAAATGCAGCCACCAGCAGTGCTGCCATGGCCCTGTTCTCCCCATGGCTGCCGTTCTCCTCAGCCATGTAGAACCAGTACTTTTATGTTTTAAATGCAATTTCTAGGTCTATTAAAGCAACAATAAAACAAGCATGCTTGAGATGACGGTGCTCATTTAAGGTCTTTCCCCCCATCCCCATGAAAGCTATAAAAACAGGGCCAAGGAAGAGGTGACCTTGACATTTGATTCTGTCACTCGTTACCTGTAAGAGTTGAAGAAATTCACTTAACCTACATTCGGATTAGCATCTTCATTGAATAAATCAGAAGAGCCACCTTCATCTATGAGGCTGTCTTGAGATCCAACAGCATGGACTTGAAATTCTAAACAGTCGCAAGCTCCAATGTTCTTACTATAGGTTTACAGATCTATGGCTGGCAATTTTCATAGCATGTGTGTGACATTGTGTGTCAATCTGTATCCAGCTTCTACTATGAGAAAAACACATTTCTATTCATTTCTTGTCATTTACACACACACACACACTGCTTTCATGCTTTCTTTTTCCTTTAGTGGAGACCAACCATTTCCAATTGCATGACTGCATCACCACCTTTTCCTCCATCCAGAGTGCATTTACTCAACTACAGCATGGTGGCATTATTTCTATGTCTTAGAATTCAATACAAAAGCTGTGGAAACCTCACTGGACCACATCTAAGTCACCTCCATACTTGTCACCCTTTCACAATAATCACTGTGGTTATTGTACTTTAATGGAACTTTTGACCTGAAATTTACCTTATAAATATTTGTTATCTACTCCTACCCCACTTCAGCTTTAGGCACTGGAATGGAAAGGGTCCCTTCCTGGAGCACTGCCCTTCGAGTAGCAAGGAGCACATTGCTTGGGATATAGGAAACATTGTGTAATGAATATTTGCATAATGGGTGATTCTATTAAAAAGGACACAGACTATAGGTCTTCGTGTGTTAATCTTTACCCATGGGAATAGATGAACCGTGCTCACTTCGTCCCTTTCTCTTGAAGAATCGGCTTCTCTTGCTCTCAGAGAGGACCTCTATGTGGTCTTATGTGTGAAGGGGAAGGAGAGGGGGTTCCAGGTTCTGTGAGTTCTCTATGGGGTGAGCCGTCACCGATGGCTAAGATGTAGACCTTGACAGACCATGCTAGTGTCTTCACAGCCTCGGGAAGCTCTGGGAAACAACCTCAACACAAAGCCCAAATCAGGGATTCTTTCCATAACACATGCCACCCAGGGAGAAACTGATCCCCAGGGAGCTGCAGAGATGCACCCTGTCAAAGGCATGCCCTTGTTTGGTATGCTGGAAAGTTAGGGCAGGGTGGGGGGGATAAAAGTGGGCCAACATGCAGAGAAGCTCATTCTGATGTGGCTTCCTGGTCTCTGCTTAGGAAGGGAAGCATCACATATCTTAGAGGTGTCTCCTCTGGGAAAAGGTAAAGCTGTGTGCAGTCATAATACGATGGTAGGCGAATAGGGCATGTTAGGGCTGGACATTCAAACATTTATAGTGAGAATCAGGCCACATTATAGTTTCAAACTAAGATGTCCTCCAAAGGCCCAAATATTAAAACTTTGGTCCCGAGCAAGGTACTATGGGAGAGGTGATGGAAGTTTTAAAAGGTAGGGTCCAAAAGAGGGACCTATAAATCAGTGGGATGTACCCTCCAAGGAGACTGCAGAATGCTGGTGTCTTCACATCTTGCCGGCCACCATGATATAAGAGTTGTCTTCTATTTTATCTTCCTACCATACTGGACTGCCTTGGCATGGGCCCTAAGGGAACATGACCCATGAAACCTTGAGCCAAGAGAAACGTTCCCCTTCTAGGGCAGTTATCTCAGATATTAGTACAGTAATGGGAAATGATGAAAATAGGGCCATCAGAAACAGACATAACTGTGGATGCCATAGCTTTTTTTTTTTTTTCATTTTAAATTAGTTTTTGAGGTTAGCTTACACATTAATGGGTTTCACTGTGACCTTTTCATACGTATATGTTATTACACTTTGTGCTCCCCACCTCCACTGACCTTCCCCCTGCCCACAATGCTTCCTGCCTGATTTATTTCCTCTAGCCAGAAAGTCATAAGGTATTTTAAAAAGTTAAACAAGGCATCCAGCTAGGGAGCTGAGTATTGAGCAAGGAGTGGGAAAGAGAGAGGAGGCTCCAGAGTGGTATGAAGCTCATCTTTGGGTTATTCTGCCTAAGCTCATCTGTCTTTACCTGGGTGACATGTCAGTTTCCCTGGCTGTCTGGACTAAATCCTGAGCTTCAGGCCTAATAACTGCTGTAGTATTTCTTCCAGAAAACCCCTGGGTGGTCTTGTCTTGCTTGCAGAGGGAAAAAAATGATAGCAAGAAGCTTTCCAGACTCTTCTCCTAAGCCTTCAAAGGGAAATGACCCATCCATAAGGGCACAGCAAGTCCAAAGGACAGAGCAAAGGCAGCCATCGAAGGTCAGGCAAGTCAGGAAGTGAAGTATGCCCCAGAACAGATGCACTGATGAGTTGCCTTCAAGAATGAGCTGGAAAGGTAACTTTGTCATTTTCATGCCTCTACATTTCTTCCTTATGAAATGTATTAATGGAGCAAGAAAAATATGTCTATATCACAAAGTTTTGGAGACAGTAAAGCACTTGCTATGATTACCTTTTATGGGATATTTTTTGTTCCTCCTCAAAAATATTGTTGGCGTAATGGAAGAGGACACACACAGAATCTGTGAACTATTTGGTCTGAAAAGACATTGACAAGCCTGTTTGCACATTTCTAACACAGACCTATAAATGGTTCAATATGTACCTTTGAATGGAAATCAAATGATTGGATCCTCTCCATAGATGCATATACACCATCACTTTTGAACCCTGAACCATTTATAACATATCTGAGGACTCAGGCTCAGAAACGCTGAGCAGGTAGCACTGAATAGTGCCAATCTCAAGTCATGTCTTCCCTCAGATAGTCAATCATTAAACACTGAGTCCTGGTCATGGTGGGTACCAGGGCACACAGGCCAAGTTGGATAGTGTATAGCTATGAAGAGTGGATTTTCATAGGCCAATAAGCATGGTGATCACAGAAAGAGAAAGGAATTATTGTGTGAGAACTTTGCTTTTTTCTATAGTTTTTATCCTTATTTAGAAGTATTCCCATGATATATGTCAGGGTAAATAACCCTTTATCTGAAAGAAACACAAATGAGAGTGGCTCAGCAATATGTCTGTGAGGCAAAATAGGCCAGACCAGTCCAATTCAGGAGTCTAAATTCCCAGTTTTGGTCCTATTGGCATACTTCTTGGATTCTCACTGTCCTTTACTGAGCTGTTTGGAAAAAGCAGCTGTCTTGGAAGAAGCAGCTCCCAATTTTTCCAGCTGCCTGCCTTCAACAGCACGGAGAGCCTGGTCCCAGTGCGACTCCATTTAAAGGAGTGTGGTGGTCAGTGGGCTGGTGGTGCTGCCTTTATCACAGTGATTGATCTTCAGGAAACGAGGCAACACTTTTTATCTAAGGTCCCTTTGAGCTACTATAATGAGCTACTCTAGACCAGGAGACTTATACACAACATGAATCTAGATCACTGCACTCTAGAGACAGCAAGTGATGTCTGGTAAGAACCTGTTCTCTCAAGATCACATCTCAAGGTATCCTCATGGGGCGAGAGGGGCCAATAAACCCCTTTCTGGTATTCATAAAGATGCTAATTGCAGTCATCGAGGTCCACCATCTTGTCCTATTGCCTCCCAAAGGCTCCATTTCCTAAGACCTTGGATATTGGGACCTCAACATGTGAATGTGAGGTTACAACATGCTCTGAGAACAAGCTTTAATAGGATTGAAAAGAGTGCATCCAAGTGCTAGAGTTATGTGTTCTGTAGCATGTTTGACAGGTGCTATCTGTGCTCAGTCATTAGGCTATTGCTTATGAAGGTAGACCAAGAGCTCAAGACATTGAAGAGTCAAGGTTTTCCAATCAGAGTCCTGGTCAGACTCAAATCATTTTAGATGGCTTGGAGAAAGGTTTCTTAGTGGAAACTGTAAGGGGAAATGATTTCTGACTTGAAGTAGCTACTAGAAAATAGAAAATATAAAGAGGGACGTTTCCAAGGCTTGAGATAACGATCGCATTTCTCCAGGGGAAGATGGCTTTGTGAGCTATAAATGGATGCTCAGTGCAAGTGTCACTCGTGATATCATTTAGCTCTCCAGAAGGTTTCCACTCTTGAAGGAAAATGAGGGTGACAAACAGGTACAGGCAGTCTTGTGAAGGGTCTAGAAATGATGTGTTTGCTGCTCCTGAGAAGTAGCAAAGTGACTGCATGAGTGTGTTCCACTCCCTGTCACCTGGCCAAGTGACTTGGGGAGTGAATCAATCACTGACTGGAGAAAGTAAAAGCCAATCATCTTCTGAAGAGATGGAGACATCTTATCTACCGTGGACTCCTCGTGAGAGCTGACTGGTTTTCTGTACAAATGCAGTAGCTCAGCAGAGTCTTTTGTTAGAGACACTGTATATTTTACATAACCTGGATTCATCTGTGCCAATCACAATTATTTTAAATAACATGGATTCATGTGCACCAAAGACAATTATGTTGGCATATGTTTGTATTGAAGACTATATGGCTCATAGCCCTCTGAAAGGCACTAACTCTGTGACTCTGATCAATATTATCAGTGATGCACCTTGCCTCCCCTCCACTCTCTTGAATGATTAGCACTTCTTTCCCTTTACCCCACCCACACCAAAATGCCAACGAATAGTCTGTGGTATCTAGTAAAGTCTTAAGTTTTTCTAGTATTAATCCTACACTCTACACAGATCATTCTAGTGAATCCTGCTCTTTCTGGGTCCTCAATTCCATATGTTTCTTTGCAAGCAGAGGCCACAGAAAGAATTGTTGCACTAGGCATTTATTCATAATTTAGGAAATCCATTTATTCACAACCTAGAAAATCATAGTCTCGGAAAACTAGATAAGACAAAATCATAAATATGGTACAGGATACAGCAACTTACTCAGGCTAAGAATGTAGAAAACACTGAGAGCTGAGATATAGCTTGGGATCCAGAATGGGCTTTTCCATCCAAGTTCACCACAGGAAGCACTGCTGGTCCAGAAATCTCTGGGCATCGTGGCCAAAGGTCTACATTGAAGATGTAAGGCCTTTTGTGGACATTTGGAAATCATCAGCAACAACAAAGACAAAGAGTTTTGAATGTGAGGCAATGAGGACAGGGCTGATAGGTAAGTGTAAATACCAAGAAAACCTTAATATGATGTTGGTAAAATGTATACAGGGTGCGGGAAAGGAACGTCTCTCCAAAGCCACTTTCAGGTGATGTGGAATCATTTGTTTCTATGCCAAGACATGCTGTTCCTGACTTTGGCACACATGCTAAGGTTAGGGCTCAAAGTAAGAAGAATCTGTGGAATAAATTGATGATGCCATTACTTGATGGGAACTAAGGCTGTGTAAAATGGAATCTGTAGAGTTCGTGGATTATGGGTTCAAAAGTAGTTAATCAGCAGATCACCTCACATGTATAATGAATATATTTATTATAATTGGCATATATGTAAAGGATCACAGGGTAGAAAATGATAGAACTCTATGTGCTCTCAAGGCTTTGTACAGTTTGTAAAACTAGTTTGACCATTTTCAAGAAAATCAACCAGTGCATTTATTTATTTTTAGCACCTGGTCAATTCAGTCAAAAATGTCAAAAATCCTGTGATGGAATTGACAGATGTTAGAGCTACCGACTGTCAGATTCCATCAAAGCACTAGGACCATTTGTGCTTCTTAGATACATTTCAGACCCAATATAGACAAGGGGAATTCAGGGAATTAGCACTGAAGAGAGCTCTTTGAGGGACATTTGACCCAAAGAGTGGGTAACAAGTCATCAGCTGGTTATAGCCCCACATTAACAATAGTAAATTAAAGTTACAGCAATCCTCCAAACATTCCACAAACCAACCCCATTGAAGATAAATCAATGCTATTGATATTATCCATCCTGAGCCCCTTACACAGTTCACTGTTGTGATCAGCTTTGCATTTTCTATGGGCTAGGGCATTTTGAAGACTTCTTTTGATGCCCTTATTTGATCATAAGTAAATTTCCATGAGAGTGGTATTAAAAAGTGTGGGTAAAATATGTTTAAATATTTATCGTCATGGCATTTTAATCATCTCAAGCACTGGGTAAGAAAATGTACATTTGAAATACTTTTAGCCATTTCCTTTTACACATGGTAATTTATTACCAATAGAAATAAGTTATTGGAATAAAAATTGAAAACATACAAGGGAGCTAAATAGGCCAGATATTTTCAAGCCCTGATTTTCTAGTAACTAAACCTAGTGTTTGGTATGTGGCCCATGGTGGAAGAATACAGAAAAAAAAAAAAAAAAAGAAAACATCAGAATGATGGAGTAAAACCTCACATGGACCCCCACATCCAAGAGGCATGTGCAACTGCATAAAGTCCATTACATTAGAGACCAAAAGGGTTGCCAGTCTCTCCCACGGTCTTAAGTTAACACTTGGCTTTGTGCAGCTCACTCTTTTCTGAACTTGAAATCCAATTGGCCAACAATTAAAGCCAATTAGCACACGAGGAAAATAAACTAAAGGCTCTCCTCTTGTGTTTTCCATGGCTGATCGAAAGCTGGTTAGCTCAAGGCATTAGCAGAGCTGTGTGGCAGGCCAGGCATATAACAGAGACTAGTTGGCTTAAAGTATTTGAAGAGTAAGGCAGCGGCTGGCCCAACAGAACTGTGTTATTCTGAGCTAACAGCTGCCAAACATTCTTGACAGGAGATGAGGCAGATGTCCAAGGACAATCAAAGGGAGAAGAAAGTTTAAGCCAACGTTTGCCTATCTCATATTCTCTGCTTGATCCTCGGCCTCAAAGACAATCCACAGCTGTTGCACTTCAAGGTCTAAAGGCTGATCCCAACTCCCAGCCTGGCCCCTCACCCTGCTTACTCTGAGGGCACTGATCGGTTTCCTTACCCCCTCCTCCATAGGTCTTCTCATTGGAGTGAGGAGGTCTTTGGGAGATTTTTGAAATTTCAGAATACCCAAGGGCATCAAAAGTCCATAGTGTGTGAAATTGTAAAATTTGAGTCCAGGAAAAACAAAACAAAACAAAACAACCTAAAACCAAAGCCTCTCTCCAGGTCTACCTTAAATGGGTTAGCTTAGCCTAAGACAAGGTATGCTGTTGCCAAGTCAGCACTACATCTTAAAGGCAAGAAATGACCAGTTCTAATACAAAGGAAAGAGGGCTGACCTATGTGGAATCTAAGTAGTATACAGAGGCAAGCTAGGTTTTGGGTGCTTAATATAGCAGACATGGGGATGGAAATTAAAGTACAGATGTCATGGATAAAGAAACACAAAATGCATCTGTACTGAACACATTTACTAAGACATAGACATGTTATCTCTCTTGGGGGCAGAGGCCAGGAGACTTGAGTTCCCATCAGGCTAAAAAGCATTTCATGCCCCATCGTTTGGTGATATGCTTATTTGCTAGTTTCCTTTATTGTTGTACTTTACCCAGGAGGGCAGAAATAAGCAATTCTCTCATGGAAAACACCCAAGGCACATGTCTCCTACACAAGAGTACAAGGAACCTGCATAACTATCAAAAGCATTATATGTGCCATTGTTCTATGCACAGGGAACAACAGGAATGTTTATATCTTCAAAATGTTTTTAGTATAATAATCATACTAAGTTACAACGAACTGACTAAAGCATCAAACCTAAAGCACCTTCGCCCCATCCTCAGCCAAGAGCCTTAATAAAAAGGAGTGACTTAATGAATATTAACATCCCCAAGTATAAGACATAGTATGTGCTCAGTGTAGTCACTGAACAAATGAATGTGTGATAGATACACCTAGTCATCTGCCCCCATTCATTATAAATGTACACAGATAAGGGGCTGGGAAAGGCCTCTGTCAATAAAGTACTTGCTGCTCAAGCTGAGTTCATTCCCTAGCATCCATGCAAAGAAGCTGGACACAGTAGCACCTGCCTATCATTCCAGCCCTGGTGAAGTGGAAACAGAAAGGCCACTGGGAGCTTGCTGGCTAAATTGGTGAGATCCAGGAGAGTGAAAGATTCTGTCACAAATAAGCAAGTGGAAAGTGACTGATGGAGACAACTGATGTCCACCTTCACCTCTACATCGATGTACCACTGCACAGATGCACTCCCAACACATGTGAATAAAACACACACACACACACACACACACACACACACACATACACACACACACACACATACACACACACACACACACAAATAATATTCCTGTAATTAAGTCACAGGTAGAAGCAATAAGAGCTGTATTTTTAGAGATTATCTGAAAACAACTCAATATGAAGTTTCTTGGTTAAAAAAAACTAATTAGTTTGGTGTGCTTTTATTTCAACAAAAAAATATCTATTTAAAAATAACTATTAGAATTAGACAAGGCTTTAAAGATTGTCTCTATTTATACCTTGACAACTAATTACAGGGATAACTTTCACACGCACTATGATTGCAGGTGCAAATATTTAATTGTTTGTGCAAGCCAGGTGGTGAGGGGCTACTTAACTGTGTGTTCAATTGTGCCTGCACTAGTTGGCTCTGCAATTAGTTGTGAGTGCTAAAACCAGAGACCTCAATGAGGCTCTATTAAAGTCATGCCTGTATAGTTCACAGTCTTTTATCTGTGAGGGGGAAGGGTTGTGCAGCTTGCATTTACTTTAGCTGCTCCTAACTGGGGCCTGAGGGAGTCACTTTCACCCAAATGTGGGAGCCAAGGGCAGCTGGCCAATGGCTGATAAGAATTGGGCACAGCTGCAAAGAAAGTGACCCGTGCTCCTCCGCCACACATTTAGAGAACAAGCTAAGGTATCTATGAAAGGGCACATGGCTTGATTATCCTCAAAAGTACTTGGAGATCATGTAGAGAGGTTTTTCCTCATGTGATCAAAACACAACATTAGATCCAAACATTTGAAGTAGGCATGCCCTCCTGATAGAAGAGACTTTGAGGCTGTAGCTACTCTTCACTCTTGTAGAGGCTAGGGAGCCATGTGGGTGGTTATTTGAGTCACTGAGGACAGTTTCTAAATGTTTATTCTGTTTTTTGGTTTTTGTTGCTTTTTTGTTTTGTTTTGTTTTTTTAGTACAAAAGGAACCCAAAGAGTGTTCTGGAAGAATGAAGCTATGAGGCAAAATATTGTCTGAGAAGTTACATGGTTCAAATTTGGCTGTGGCTGGGAATTATACAAGTATCAACTTCGTACTGAGTCTTATACAGTTAAGAGAGGAACTTCAAAGCACAGAGGGCTATGGAGCATCAGTCATGGTATGTAGCTTCTCCGATTTCTGAATTCCCCCCCCCTCCATACTCCCAGTACAGCTGTAGGGCTGTGCTACAGCTAGAGACCCTTGTGGAGAACTAAGTCTAGGATGGCTGCTTCTTCTTCATATCTCCTTTAACCCCACACAGAGGGGCCAGATGAAGAACACACTGCAATTCAGCTGCACCAGAAATGACCATGTCCCCTGGGTGGGGAGGCCTGGTGGCACTCAGAGGAAAGATAACAGGCTACCAAGAAGAGACTTGATACCCTATGAGCATATACAGGGGGAGGAGGTCCCCCTCAGCCACAGTCATAGGGGAGGGGAGTAAGGGGGAAAATGGGAGGGAGGGAGAAATGAGAGGATACAAGGGAGGGGATAACCATTGAGATGTAATATGAATAAATTAATAAAATATATTTTTAAAAAAAGAACTCGGGGAGGGAACTTCTAGGTCCCTTTTATTTTGCCTTTGGTTGTTGATGGCCACCTTCACATGCATGGTGGTTTATCGGCTGATTTCAGCTACAGTGATAAGTCCTGCCTCATTTTGCATGCTTAGAGATCACAAATAGGTTGTAATTCAGCATCATGCCATCTTGTATATTTCTCTTCACCGCAGAGGGCTTATAGTGGTAGGGTTCACATTTTTGTTAACAGTTCTTGCATTTTGCCTGTCTTCACATCTCATCATGTAAAATTACTAGGTTTTTATGCTGTTCCCACTGTATAATACATTACAAATGATTCAAGATTGTGTGTCCAAGTCTAGAGTTTCTGGCCATATTATTCATATGGGTGTGTTCATAGTCACATACTCACATACATATATACATACCTCTTGTGCTGGTTGGCTTTTTGGTCAACTTGATACAAGTAAGAGTAACCTGAGAAGGTGGAATGAGTGAGAAAATGCTTCCCTAAGAGTGCCCTGTAGGCATGTGTATGGAGCATTTCTTCATTAGTGGTTGATGTGAGAAGGTCCAGTTTTTATGGGTGGTGCTACCCGGGGGAAGGTGGTCTTGGGATGTATAGGAAAGCACGCTAGCAGGCCATGTACAACAAGCTACTATGCAACGTTCCTCCATAGTCTCTGCTTCAGTTCCTGCCTCCAGGTTTCTGTCCTGCTTGAGTTACTGTCCTGACTTCCTTTCATAATAGACTGTGATTAGGACACATAAGCCCAACAAATCCTTTCCTCTCCATGTTGCTTTTGGTCATGGTGTGGATCACAGCAAAAGAAAGCAAAATAAGACACCTCCCCAGCCTTTCCTGCGGTGCTAATAACTCACATTTCTGACTTGGATAGAGAAATGATCAGCTTTGTGGAGGAAGAAAGATTGGCCTGGGCATGATGACAGCCTAATGTCAACAGAGCAAGGATACGTTCTCAATAATACGCATTCTGGGATATGCAGAGGTAATAAAAGAGGTGAGCCTGACATAGGGAAGTCAGAGATTCCTCCAGTGGGAAGTCAGGTAGCTGTTGAAATTGCCTGACATAGAGCTCCTGGGGGATGGAGGCATGCTTGTGGATCTGACCTAGTAGCTCTTGGTTTTTGCTCTAGATTGAGGTAAACTTGCTGAGAAACTCTCAAATTCAGAAGAGAAATGAGTCAGCTCACATGATCCTTCTTTGTGATAAGACTTGGGGTACAATTGATTTTATTGGAATGAACTTTCTTTTCATCTGGTCTTCTCCTTTAGATAAGGAAGTTCAGGCTACCCAATGGATAGGCCATCGGACGCTTGGCCTTGAAGAGATAGTTGGACTCAGGCCTCTCTCTCTCTCTCTCTCTCTCTCTCTCTCTCTCTCTCTCTCTCTCTCTCTCTCTCTTTCATTCTTTTACTTCTAACTAACTACCACTGAGTAAGCAGTTATCTCTACCACTGGCTTCCACTAGGAGATACTGCTCCAAGATAGAACTAAGTAAGAAGGCCAATTGGTTATGAACTGAAATCTCTGGGACCATGAATGGAAATAAACATTTTTTTCTTGATAAGTTGATTATTCCGGTATTTGTTACAGTAACTGAACACTGACTAATGTTAGTGGGGACCTCTGTTAATGAGATAGACACTTACTCAAGGTCATGAGCCAAGGTGTCTAGTATTTGAATTCACTATGAAATCTGAGAGGCCAACACCTCCCAAACAGCCCTTTCATTTGTTGCTGATTCTACTCATGTTCTCATTGTTGTCCTTTGGAGACTGTGAGCACTTCTGTTCTGTGTGGTCAGTGGTGACAAGATTGGGCCTATTCAGAAATTCTCTGAGAGCTAGTGGGAGTCTGACAGGTATGACAATATTCAGTTGGTCAGCACCATTTTTTTTCATGATAATTGTGTGTAATCACTAAAATGTTGTGATAATAAAAACAAAGCCACAGAAAATGCTTTTATTTTTCACATAAAGTCATCATTGTAACCATGTTATTTAAATTTTTACGTGGCCTAGCGTAGGTATATTCTTGGTACTGTGTGTATGCATCATCCTTTAAGGTGTATGTTGACTAGCAGCAATACTCTTAGAAATTTAAAATGAGTGAAGCCTAAATCTGAGATCTGTGTCTTCCACACAGCTGGAAGGACTGTGCCTCCCACAAATCTCAGTCATGGTCTCCTCACTTTTTGTGAGCTCTTGCTCCCTGGCTTGTCACTTCCTATGGCTCCTTATTATTGTTGCTGTTCCATGCTGATAGCGTCATGGGCCATCCTTTCCCATGTCTTT
This sequence comes from Acomys percivali, assembly GCA_907169655.1. Lineage (NCBI taxonomy): Eukaryota > Metazoa > Chordata > Mammalia > Rodentia > Muridae > Acomys > Acomys percivali. The sequence goes on from OU015752.1 coordinate 90,654,645, forward strand.
TCTAAAGGCTCCCCTTGCCAATGGCATGTATCATGGCAGTTTTTTACAAATGAGAAGAAAAAGATTGGTTGGAAGTAGGACAAATGATGTAAGTATTTGGCCCTTGACACCAACAATTAATTAATTTCTTCCTTTACCTCCTGGACTGGTCACAATAGCTCCCTGGCAAACTGAAGGAGGCACCCAGGTAGATTCTTCCAGCTTTATGGATCTTCGGGATCAAAGAGGGTAACAAAGTTACATTGCTCTGAAGGACTCATCCACTAATTTGAATACTGCAGAGATGAATATCTCTGGGATGTTGAAGATGAGGAGAAATAGTTAGTCTATTGTCAGGTTTCTTAACCAATAGATGAGATTCAAGGAAAGGGGCACTTAAAGCCAGGCTTGTTTTTCTGTATTGCTTAACTGTAATGTACCTATGGGAGATCCCAATGTGTCTGATGACAGCCAGGAAACATGAATGCAAACTGAAGTTGGCATTGGCCTCATAGTTCAGGGCTCATTCACTCATCCAAAGCTTCACATCCACAAAAGCCTGAAGATTCATCTCTCAGACACTTCTCTCCTTGTATGGTTAAGTAAGCTCTAACCTCAGCAGGAAAGTTTATAGCCTGCATGGCCATCCTTGAGACTGTAGGATAAGAGACTCTAAGCATGGGATGGACAAAACCAGTGATAGAAAGCCTCTGGATTTTTATGAAGATGCCAAGGAAGTAGGGAAGTAGTACATTGCAGTTCTAGGTTAACATAAACAGCCATGAGGACAATAATGTTTGTTTTAAACATTATGTGTGTTTAAACACACACACACACACACACATACACACACACACACACACACACACACACACACACACACACACACACA
>OU015752.1:90655525-90668190 GCA_907169655.1 Acomys percivali
CACACACACACACACACACACACACACACACACACACACACACACACCACTTAACATGTTGTTCCTCAGTTCTCAGGGTTCCATTCATCTTCTTAAGAAAGGCCCTAAATCTAGAAGTCAACAAGAGAAATAAGGAGAAGCCAACGAACACTGAGGTTCTGCCCCCTCTGGGTATCTCACCAAACTCATCCTCTATGACAGGGCTCAGAATCCAGTTCTTCCCACTGAGAAATTGCTAAGTGCTATGGCCCATCCCCATGCCTCCCCAACCTCCCCAACCCCACACGCTCTGCTGGCCAGTTCCCTTGTTTCATAGCGTGAGTTTTCAGTGCTTCATAGCTTCATAGCTTCAACCTTCTAGGATGTGGCAGGACTCACTGTGTTCATTGTGAGTCCCTTGTGTTCTTGCAGAACTCAAAGGTGGGGAGAATTCTGAACTGTTAAGGAAAGTGACATCTATGTTGCAGTATGTTCTGTATCCTCATTCTGCACATGTGAATGTGTGTTTTCATTTTAAGTATATTACAATGAAATGTCCGTGAAGGTCATTAAATGAACAAAGAGAAATCCAGTCCCAGCCTCTGGTTCTCATAGCTATTAAACAAGAATTTTCAGATTTGGTTGTGAGGAGTCTTATTTGTTACTGATTGAACAAGAGGTATGTTTTGAGAATGACTTGCTGATTGTATAAATACTTTTACTTTCCCCAGAAGTATTATCATTAACACCTACTTGCCTTACCTTTCTAGAAAGTACTTTATCTCATAGCAAGAAATAGTCATATTATATGTATAACTTAACTTTGATAACATGTAGAATCTATACTATAGGTGGATATTCAACCCTGGTTTTACCTTCACCATGGAACCTTTTCTATTGTATTTCAGATGACCAAGACTTCCTCTACCATAAAAATATGCATCTTCTAATATCTGTGGCAAAGTGACAGTTGGCCCTAGATTATCAGACTGGTGAATGGATTGGAAGTCCCTTACACATAGGGCCTGTGCGTCATTTTCTCAGGATCCAGTGCACCTTTAGCAGAATCTGTTGGGTAGAGACTGCTGTGAAGAGACACCATGACCAAGTCAACTCTTATAAAGGACAACATTTAACTGGAGCTGGCTTATGTTTCAGAGGTTCAGTCCATTATCATCATGGCAGGAAGTATGAGAGTGTGTAGGCAGACCTAGTGCTGGAGGAGCAAAGAGTTCTATATCTTGATCCAAAGGCAGCTGAGGGAGACTGCCACCAGCACACAGCCAGGAGGAGGCTTTCTTGTGCACTGGGTAGAACTTAAGCACTAGAAGACCTTAAAGCCTGCCTACATAATGACCCACTTCCTCCTTGTTAGGCCACACCTATTCCAACAGGGCCACACCTCCTAATAATGCTACTCACTGAAGGCCAAGAATTCAAATACATCAGTCTATGGGGGCCATTCTTATTCAAACCACCACAGAGGTAATGACCATTTATAAAAAAATGACTATTTGTTTATGGAAACTTCAGCTGATATATTTTGGTTAGTATAACATGTACTCAACGCAAGCAAATGAAATATAACTTCTCCCTTACTCAAAGTTTGGAAGTAGTGATGCCATGATGAATTGGCAGTGGGTTTCCTTTGCCTTTTCCTCTGCTCTGTACATCCACACATTTGTGTAAAGTGTTGACTTTGAGAGTGTTTGCCTCTCCAGAAACTAGCCCCCTAGAAGAAAGCTTTGCCCATTTTTTTAATAGTGTTTAAACAAGTCCATGGCTTGAGAGTCAGAGCTCAGAAAGGTAATTTTCAAAGTCAGTGCTCAGGTGTGGGCTTCAGTTTTCTCATTGGTCAAAGCTGCATTGAGACTTTTTAAAATTAAGTATGTAGTTTTGAGGGTGCTTGGTGAGGCCTAAGGAGCAGTGAATATTTGATAAGCAGGAAGAAGATGGGAATGAGGCTGGAGACAGGGATCATGCATGCCTGCAGTACAAAAAATGCAGAAGGTAGCCAGGGTCCAGATGTCACCCACAGCTTGTGCTGGGATGCTGCCACAACAGCCTGTCAATCTAAGGGCACACTCAAGACAAACCTGACTGAAGGATGCTCTGATGGGGGCACCACTGTTGTCTAGGTTACACAGCTCTAATAGGGTATTGGCAATTGGGCACCTCTGAAAATTCAGGTTTTATCTGCGAGTTCATCTGAAATGTTCATTTTTAAGGAGCCTTCTTCCCTGCCAAGAGAGGCCCTGGGCACACTGCATGTTTATACTATCCAGTTCCTATGTCCTGGGCTGCATGGAGCTTTGGAGAGTACCTTGAGCAAGCGGTCCTGGGTGTATAAAAAGGCAGGCTGAGCAGGCTAGGAAAAAAATGCACTGATGGGTAAATGGAGAGTACCCATATCCCAATGTTCAACTAAAAGAACTTTACTTCCTGTCTGAAACAATGTCTACCATACTTTTCTTTATGCAGCTAGAAAAATCAGAGGATATTCTTTATCTCTTTTAAACCTTCACTTGTTTATTGTGGATGTCTTATTTGTGAATTTGTGGATGCAAACATGCCATGGTATACACATGTGGAGGTCACAGGGCAAATTTTGCAAACTCATGTGTGTCTCAGGAATCAAAAGGTCCTTAGACTTGGTAGCAACTCACTTTTCCTGCAGAGATATCTTGCTAGCCCACCCTGCTCTTACCTTCTCAGTGTTTCCTACCAGGTCTCTGTATTTTTATTTCCTACTTTCCCAATTCTGACCAGATCTCAAGCCTAATGGGAAAGGAAATGCCCATTGCCTTGCCTGTGACCGAGTTCCCAGACTCTGTGGTCTGATGAGGACAGAGCTGTAGCTTTCCAGTCCTGCTCATGTTGTCAGAGAGGGAAGGGCACAGGGAAGCCCTGCAGGGCTACAGTGAGGTGGAACACACCAAAACTTGTCGTCCACCCTTCCAGAAACATCCCAGAGAAGATGAACAACCAGAGATGCTTGGCCTTCACAGTCTAGGTCATACAAGGTAGGAAGAAAAGGAGACCTTAAAGAAGCTACAGATACTCTCCTTCCTAGCATCTGGTTCCCTACATTTCCAGATGAATCATGAGAGGTAATGGGAATGAATTAGGTGAGAGAAGAGAAAGAGAAGAAGAGGGAAAGAGGGAGAGAGAGAGAAGAGGAGAGAAAAAGAGGGGAGAGAGAGAGAGAGGAAGGAGAGTAAAAAAAGAGAGGCGAGAGAAAAGAAGGGGAGGGGAGAAGAGAAGGCAGAGAAGAGAGAGAGGAAAAAGAGAGAGGGAGAGAGGAGAGGGGAGAGGGTGAAAGGGAGAGAGCAGCTGAAATTGGCACCTGTTTTAAATGTGCAACAAATTAGGAAGAAATAAATAGTCTAATCACTTCATTTTCCAAATACGTTTTCGACATATGAATTTGAAAACCAAAATTATGGCAGACACCCACCCTCCAATTTCTGACAAGACCTTGGCACCATTAACCCTGGTATTTATTGCTCTTTTTAACTACCATGTGACATAGCACTTTCCCAGCCTTCACTGCAAAATGTACGCATAATTCATACGCCTAACATTCTGCCCCGGCTTTCCTTGCATATTTTACTATGTTGGAGACTGTTTGCGTGTTTGCTATATATCAGTTGACACCTCTGTAAAATCTTTATATTGAATGCCGTTGGCAACCATATGCCAAATAATTGCATTATGTTTGTAATGTTTGTGGGTGCCATTTTCCTGTAAGCTTAAGCAGAGAAGGCTTAAAAATCCTCCTTTCTAATGCCCATCTTCAATGGCCTTGCTCAGAATAAATTGCAGCCTGCCTTTCTCATTTTTTTCTCATCTATTAAAGACTTCATTGATTCAAGAAAATATCTCTTGCCTTCTGGATGGTGCCATGGCCCACAGTGTGACTGGGTCTTAAGGATTCACTCTTTTACATTGAGACTCTTAGGGATTAAGATGCTACTTCCCATAGTGTCCAAAGAGATTGTTTATTTTACTAAGCCAACCACCCTACTTTCTAGAAAAGGATGTGAAGTTGATTATAAAAGAGAGGATTAAGTGATGAGGTGGGGCCCGGAGAGATGCCTCCTCAGTTGGGAGGACTTTTGGCTCTTGTGCAGGACCTGGGTTTGGTTCCCAGTACCCACATGACAGGCTACAATTGGACTATAGCCCTAGTCGCAGGGATCAGAAGCCCTTTTCTGAACTCTTCTAGCATCAGGGACTCATGCGATAACATACATGCAGGAAAACACGTACATATAATTATATAGTACATATGTTCATAGTTAATATATTAAAATTGTAACATGATTTATATAATTACATATTATTATTATAAAGATATCTAATCTAAAGAAAATAATTTTAAATGAAGTGAACAAGATCACAGATATACAAAACTGGTAGATGGGGTCAAAACTGACTCCTAGAAAGCAACAATTTCTCCCCCTACCTCTCCTCTCCTCTCCTCTCCTCTCCAGCTTTCCTTTCTTTTCCTCTTCTCTATTTTTTCTCTCTGTCTTCCAGTCCCTTCATTCCATTATGTCCTCCCTCCCTCCTTCTTTCTTTCCTCCCCTTCCCCGTGATGCCTTCCAGTCCCCCTTTCTTCTTTCTGTCCCTTCTCTTCTTTCCTCCTTCAGGGGCAGAGCCCCAGCCATCCCCTGTGCTGAGTGAGTGCTCGCCCATGGAGCCATCCCCTAGGAGAATATGTTTCCATGAATCTCTGAAGTGATCAGACAGGAGTTTGCAAATAGTGACTAGATTACACCTTCTGCATAAAAGTGTGGTTTTGGATCACACTGAATTCTACTAGTTTGAAATGTTTGCAACTAATTTGTGGGCAAAATCTAGCCTTTCCTTTTAAAACTGTTTATTTATTTTTATTTATTTATTTTTTTTGCATAACTGATGTACTAGAAATTCTGTATCCAAAGTTACAGAAAAAAATAGGCAAATAATAAAAATATAACAAATTGGATTTATGACAGCTAATTAATAAAGCAACTACATGAATCATTGGTGTATGTACAAACACATGCATAATGTCTGTTTTTATCTTCTTTGACAGTGAGGGATTCTGAATCCAGCCTCTTCATCCTGCTGCTATAAGGGGACTGTCTGACAGCCAGCACAGACACTCTGTTACCAGTGTGAACACTGCAAGGATGGGCTTGTGATGCAAATCAGGCCTATGAAAGGCAAGTCTCTGACCAGCTCCATTCAGTCTTGTGCATATCAAATGTCCAAGGGCCTCCAGTCCTGGAGAATGCTGATACTGGAAATGGTCATTCACAGGCATCGTGTGCGTTTCTAACCAGTTAAGAGAAATTCAACGTAAAATACAAAGCAAATCCACGTATTTGAGGAAAAAATTGTCACTAAGTTAAAACCAAAAGGTGTTTTCCAGTTAATTTTTCTGTTTAAATTTTTTAATTAACTGAAATTTTAATCCCCTAAGGTCCTCAATTAACTTAGCCTTGACTGCCAAAACTTTTCAAGCATTTTGACTTTTAGAAATAAATTTATTTTTAAAAAATTAATGAAATCCTTTCAAGAAAAGAAAATCTAACATTGCAATTACAAAAAAAAAAAAAAAAAAATGTATTGGCCTTAATGTGGTACCCAAGTAAGACATGGTCTTTTCAAGCTTTAAATTCTATGATGCCAATGTTATATTAAATAACAGTCCTTCAGACCTTTTTGTCCCAAATCACTGCTGAGACTGTCTATGTAGACTCTACTCTTTACACCTAATTCCAAGGTACTATGCAAAAGCAAACAGCAATACCCAGTTGATTGCATGGAGCAATCATTTTTAAATGACCCTTATAATGGAAAGGGTTTTCCCTGCAGAATTCCTCAGACACTTTGCTATGTGCAGCTGCACCATAGTAATATATGTGAAGCCTTCTACATTTCTTCAGATTTGACATGCTTTAAGAAGCTCCTCTCACATGCTTACATTTGCAAGGAAAGCACATGAATGAAAAGGAATAAAAGAAAGGCTCTCTGCTCATCTCAGTTTAAAGCCTGAGAGTTCTGAGCCTTTCTTCCAGTCTACCGTCATCGCCGTATCCATTATGCATTAAACCACAAGTAATTCCACCCTGGGCCTGATCGACCTCCAAAACCCACTCACGGACACTACCTACTTTTGAGCAGCTCATGATTCCTTGGCCCTTCTCCATGTGCTAAGTGAGGGAGGTGTCTCTTTCCCAAGCACTGCCAGGCTTCCCAGACAGTGGCCTTAGCTGACAATAGATACGCAGTGTTCCCAAACTGTAATGCTGGACTGCAGAAGGCTAAGTCAGAGGGAGAAAATGGTCAGCAGCCAGGGGAGGAAAAAATAATTGCAAATACTGCAGGCTGGGGAGATGACTTTTGGTAAAGCCCGTGCTGTGTATGCATGGGTATCTGGGTGGGGTTCTGGAGCACCTATATAAAACGCCAAAATGAGGATGAGCAACTGTAACCATAGCGCTGGAGACGAGATCTTTGGAGGGAAGATTCTGGCAGAAGCGGTAAGTTATGGGCTCATCGAGAGACACTGTCTCAAAAAGTAATGTGGAGGATGATTAAAGAAGACACCTGATGGCAGCCTTCATCTTCCACATCCATATGCTCAGGCACATGCACCTACACAAGCATGTGCACACGCATGTGCTACTTGTAGGAAAATAAGAATGCCCTGTATTTGATACAAGAATGCTACATATATAACTTATCTATACTGGTAGTTATACCTCAAAATGCCTAGTGAGCCACAAGAGAAATGGTAGCACAGGATGCCTGGCAGTAGCATCATATAAAAGCTTGTGGTGGGAGATGACGGTGAGCTCAGCATTAAGAACACTGGCTGCTCTTCCAGAGGATCCCAGTTTAGCTGCCAGCATCTATGTCAGGTGGCTCAGAACTGCCTGCAATTCTAGCTCCAGAGGATCCCAAACTTCTGACGTCCACAGGTACCTACACTACAGTACATAGACAATATAGAGAAACATGCCCATTTACATAATTAAAAGCAAACTTTTAAAAACAAAATTGTGTGGATCTGAGCTTTCATGGGAATTGTACACCAGTTCACACGAGTGTGCCCTTAAGAGGAGGATGGTGTTCTGTGCTGTGACTATTTCTTTAGTCCAGTGCAAGATTAGGAATTTGACATTTTAAAAATTCACTGAAATTGGGCTACAAAATATAATAGGTTTAGGCACCTGCTATAATAACGTTGCATAAAAATATCCCAACAGCTTTCACATAGACATATGTTACAGTATCACGGTCAAATTTTATTACATCATTACAAGAATGTTCCACTGGACCATATGATTGGCTATTGTGCAGGCACAGGATGCTGATGCTGTAGTCCAAACACAGCATCACATTTCCCTAATAAAAGTTTTACGGTATCCCTATGCACATTAAAAACGACACTAACTGCATTAATACATTTTAATTTACTTTTTTTGTTGTAGAACAAATAAAAAAACTTGGCGCTAATGAGCTCATATTTTCCATTATCCCAAATCATCCTGTTCATATTTTCAGCCCATTGAAAATGCCCCTGAAAGTAGTCATACTCATCCTTGTTTTACAGTGGCATGTAGTGATCCAAAGTGCTTTCCTTTCCTGCTCATCTGCAGACGTCACATTATATTATAAACAACTCAGCTTTAAAATACATGATTTGCTTTTTGTGTTACAGGCCATTCTTCAACAGGAAAATGATTCTTTCGTTAAAATTGTCCTTTTTCTTTGACAGCTTTTCATGTCCCAGTAAACATAGGTGTATTTGTAGCTAAACTGCACAACTGGGACAGCTAGCTTCCTCTTCGGCTGTCCTTCGTGAGGATGTAAGCTTTTTTAATGCCTATTTTCAATTTGGTATCTATGAAGTACCTGGAAGAAATTATTCTTTTTTTTTTTTACAAGATATGGATTGTTGTTTTGATAACACTGCCTGGTGTTGTCTTAATGAAGCTATTAAATAATTAACTTTCTTTCCTCTTATAAATTTAATTGCTAACGAGAAGCACTGTGACCCTCTCAGTGTTATTCTCAGTTTAGTGTAAATTGACTTATCATGCGGCCCCTCCTCACTAAAGCAATCAGTCTCCCGCTATCAAAGTTCCCGGGCATTTGTTTGGAGTAGTGGTGATGGTGTGGTGGGTGGATGGAACAAAATGTTGATTACATTTGAGAAGAGATTTCAGAAATCTGAGAAGAAAAATAGGAGTTACCCCTTGCCCCCTCTTCTCCCGAGATAGGGTGTTCCTCTACTGTAAACTTCAAGCCATGGTTATCTAGGGCCAGTGTTGTTTGTATGGGTGTCTCTCTTCCACCCTGCCTGGACAGGCTGCACTCTATACTTGGACAGTGGAGGTTCTATAGGATAAGATAAAGGACAGAATTGCTGTAGGTGTGACCTCAATGAATCTCCAAATAAAGTCTCCTGATACTTCAACATATGGCCATCTATCACACCTCCCAGGCTGTCACTGTCTGCTTTTCCAGCTTTAGAAAATTTCAGATTGTATCTACACTGCTGTACACACACACACACACACACACACACACACACACACACACACATACACACATACACTTGCTCACTGACAACTTGGGGCAAACTCTAGTGTCTAAAAGTTCATAATAATGTTGAACAACTGGTCTCTTTAGGTTTTCTTTCAAGCAAGACATCAGAGAGTGGGAAAGCCCACTGATACCATGAAACTGTTGCAAGTTCATATGCCATCACTCTGAAGATACAGTCTTGACAGGTATAAAATCATGACTTTTCCAACAGAGCGCCATGTGGCTGGCAACTCTAGCAGGTGGTTTCTGTGTAACGTATATAGCCACAGCATAACTTTGGGCATTTCTATGCCCGTCTACATTTCTTAAATATGCATATAACCATGTCAATGGCAAAACCAATGCTTAAGAGACAGTTGACTTTAGAAACCACCACAGAAGAAAGCAACCGCAATAATTTATATTTATTCATAACTTATTTTACACCAGTTCTTCAAGGAGGTTTGCATCAAAACACAGATCAACTCTGAGAATCAAACTCTCAAGTTCTTTAATTGTTGCTCGGCTTACTTGCCCTATACTCCTGGGCTCAAGTATACATAAACTCTGTAAGCAGGCACCACAGGCAAGTGCCATCCAGGCCAACTTTCCTAGGTCTTTGTTTTCATTTCACATTTTACAAATGATGAAACTGAGGCACCAAAAAGTACCTTTGCCATCATTAGTAAAGCTGAGATCCAGGCTGCTGAGATGGCTCAGCAGGAAAACACTCTTGCTGCCAAGCTTGGTGACCCAAATGACCCTGTCTCAGGGTGTGCACAGGAGTGCAAGGGGGCTGGGGGAAGGAGGGCAAGAGAAATGCCAAGCATTCTGAAACTAAAAATAAGCATAAAATGGTATGTTAGAAAGCATACCACGGTCACATGTTAATTCAAAATATTCTTAATTGTTTAAGGATATAAAAATATAACTATGGGCTTGACTTCATATATACAATGTACTTGTTTTCAGTTATCACAATATGCTCAAAACACCCATACAATATAATTTTTTTTCTTAGAATAATTCTTTGAAAAGGATGTGTTAAGAAAGGGCTTGGTTCAGGAAGCAGAGGCAGGCAGATTGCTGTGAGTTCGAGCCCAGCCTGATCTACAAAAGTGAGTACAGGACAGCCAGGGCTGCGACACAGAGAAACCCTGTCTCGGAAAAAAAAAAGGGGGGGGGGCTTGGTATCTCGTGATTGTAAGCCCAGCGCTTGAGGAAGCTGAGGCAGGAGGACTCCCAGGAGTTGGGATACATAGAGACAACTAGATCAGCTTCGACCACCCAGTGAGACTCTATCTCAATCTTCTTCTCCCCAAATTGTAAAACATGCCACCTTGGATTTTGAGACGGGCAAGTTTGTGCCTTGTATATGTGCCTGTGTGTCTACGTCAGTATGTGTAAGATGTCCTCATGTATTTTAGGCATGATATTACTATGTTAAATCACTTGCAAACATTTTTGTGTGTGTGTGTGAATTGCATACTACGTTAAAAATAATTACAGAATAGGCTGGGTAGTGATGACACATGCCTTTAATCCCAGAACTTGGGAGGCAGAGGCAGACAGAGTTTGAGGCAGCCTGGTCTACAGAGTGAGTTCCAGTACAGCCAGGGCTACACAGAGAAACCCTGACTCAAAAAACCAAACCAAACCAAACCAAACCAATCAACCAACCAAACAGAAAGATAAAACAGAGGAGGAGGGGGGGGGAGGAGGAAGAGGAGGAAGAAAACTTACTCACATCCCTATTGTGATACAAATTTGATTTTTTTTTTTTTAATGAGGTGGTATGGTCAGGACTTTAGGTTTGATATATAATTTATGCCCTCAGTCAATATGGCTCAAATACACACCCCAATATCCTGCAGAAAGAAATATCCTCATATAGTTGCTAAGTAATAGAACTGTTTGATTTTAAGATCCTTCTCCATGTAACTGCATGTTTCTTGCTTCGTCTCTCCAACCATTACAGCTACATGACATTTAGGGATAAAAGCCAGGTATACCCTGCAGAGAAAGACAAATCCGCCTCTAAGTCCTGACTGTCACTTTACAACTCTGTGGTTGTGGGCAAATTGCTTACATCACAGAATTGTTATGAAGATTAAGTGGCATATGCCTGCAAGGCATAAGCTTTACAAGATTCTTGCAAATAACAAGTGTTTAATAAATAGTAGAAAATATGATTTTTGCCCAACTTTCTTTAACGAACACATTACCCCTATATTCAGAAAAGCACAGTAACTATTAAAGTGGGAAAAAATGAAGCAAGTGAATAACTTAATGTAATCCTACAAATATTTTTTTAATTTTTGTTTAAGGAAGAAAAGAAAAAGCACCTTTGTCTGGAGCTACGTCCCAATTGTGGTTGCTAACCACAGGTGGGTATGGAAGCCCGGAGGGAAACCAATTATGTGCAAATCCTTTGACTTAATGAAAAATAAAATTAAGCAGACTAGTACTCAGCAGGTACTTAAACATCACCTAATATTATAAAAGCCAGTGTTTCCTAAGGAGGAAGAAAGTCTCTGGACAAAGTGGAGGAAGAGGAAGCCATGACCCAGGAAGAAATTCCCAATGTGTGGCATGATTTACTACAGAACACAAGAAAAGGCCGGGTGGGATCTCTTCTACTTATTTGTCAGCCTCTGCAAACTAAGTTTTCTCAGAATTTAAGACACATGACATTGCTTTCTGACAAAGGACTGAACTTAGGTTCCCTGTTTTCTGGTGTGTGTGTGTGTGTGTGTGTGTGTGCGCGCGTGTGCATGCATGCTAGTGTTTGCATGTGTGTGAGAGAGAGGGGGAGGATCGAGAGAGAGAAAGAGAGAGAGTGTGTGTGTACATATTTATTAGAAAAGCATTATTTTTTACTTGCTGACAACAACTTTACACATTTTATTTAACCTAGTCTTATCTTGGCAATAGTTAAGAAATTAGTGCTTGTCCTGTTATTTTTGTTGTTGTTGTTGTTGTTTCTTTTTGTTTTGTTTTGTAGTTTTTATCAACCTGACATGAGCTAGAGTTATCTGAGACAAAGGAACTGAGAAAATGCCTCCATAAGACTATCCTGTAGGCAAGCCTGTGGGGTATCTTCTTAATTAGTAATTAGTGTGGGAGAGCCCAGTCCTTTGTGAGCCACCCCTGAGCAAGCGGTCCTGGGTGTATAAAAAGGCAGGCTGAGCAGGCTAGGAGAGCCATTCTAGTGAGCAGCACACCTCCATGGCCTCCACTTCAGTTCCTGCTTCCAGTTTCCTGGACCGACTTCCCTCAGTGACAGACTGTGACCTGATTTACCATTCCTCCCCGCGTTGCATTTGCGCTAGATATTTTATCACAGCAGTAGGAACCCTAAAAGGGCACTACAATTTCCCCCCACTTTCTAAGATGTCAAAGGTCAGCCAATTGAACCAGAGCCTATGACATTTTCCCTCAAAAGGCCTGGCTCCAAGATATTAATTTTATCTCCCCCCAATTTTTTCTTAAGAAGCCTGGGAAAGTCAGAGGCTGACTTGGCTTGTGTGAAGCACCCCTTTGGTGGCCAAACTCTCCCAAACTCTGAAGAGATGCCTACCCATTAAATAGCCTTGGTCTATCATTTTCAATTAAATTACCTAGAAGAACTGTGAAGCTCACACAGGACAGGTCTCAGTGGCAGCAATGTGTTCCCCCCCCACCCCACCCATGCTGTGGCTGGCCTATGCAGGGGTCTGTGTGCTAGGAGGTTTGAAAGAGAACCTTCCAGTCATGGAGCCACACCCTGGCTCCCTATTGTCCAAAACCACTCTGAGGGACTGTGGTGGCATCAGAGGGGCCTCTTAACTAATTTTGAAGCAAAAAGCTCTGAGCCAGGACTCTCCAGGTGGGAACACTGGCAGTTGTTCTTTATCGTTGTGTGATATGGGAAGTTGACTTTTTCCCCCCAGACAAGGTCTCTCCGTGTAGCCCTGGCTGTCCTGGACTCAATTTGTAGACCAGGCTGGCCTTGAACTCAGAGACTCACCTGCCTCTGCCTCTGCCTCTGCCTCTGCCTCTGCCTCTGCCTCTGCCTCTGCCTCTGCCTCTGCCTCTGCCTCTGCCTCTGCCTCTGC
>OU015752.1:90681258-90695154 GCA_907169655.1 Acomys percivali
TGTGTGTGTGTGTGTGTGTGTGTGTGTGTGTGTGTGTGTGTGTGTGTGTATGTGTGTGTGTGTGAGCACATAGGTAAATTTGTGAGTGTGGTGTATGTGCATGTGTGTGGATGGGAATGTGGATGTCTCCATCTCTAAAAGCAGGCTCACAGAGTCAGAGGAAGATGTCAGGCATCCTGTTCTATCACCCATCACCATATTTCTTTGAAGCAGCAGCTGTCACTAAACCATATACTAGGTCTGGGGCCAGCATTCCAAGGAGTCCCCTTTCTTTGTCCTCACAGTCCTGGCACTACCAAAGTACATGTGGCCACACCTGACTCTTTCTGTGGGTTTTGAAATCTAAACTCAGGTCTTCATGCTGGCACAGAAAGAGCACTTTCACCCACTGAATCAATCTCTAAATGATGAAAACTCCGGTGTCTCTCAGGAAGAAGTTGGTCTGTGACAACCACACAGTAAGTTTGGCAGGAACATGGAGTGTGCGCAACTTTACTTGGTCCCGCCTAACATACAAAAGAGGATAAGCAACTACAAAGAACACAATGAAGAGAGAGCATGCCCCATCTTAAAGTTCAAGGAAGGTGTCTTTGTCTGTTTTTATTATGAAAGTGTTAAACAGATGCAGAGGTTGAGGAAGGAGTAAAGGGGCTTGACAAGCTCATCTCCGTTGCTGCCTAAAATTCATCCCAAAAGGCATCCTTGATGTGACCACGAGGCTGAGTGTTTTTCTAGATAAAGAACATATTTCTGTTGGGCAAACAACGTAGGAGGGCTCAAGGTCTTTTTCAAAGTTCCAATACTAAACTTTCATAATTTTACTCTTCTTACAGACCCAATGTTTTGGCAGGTTTAATCTATGGTGTATTTAATTAAATGGAGCCTGTCATACTTGAGAAAGGGAAGGCTGGAGTCCAGGCTTTCAGCTGTTCTCCCAGGCTTTTGCTGTTGGCTCTGACAAGGCATTAGCTTTAATCCCAGCTGCTGAGCCATGGATGCTTTCGAGGAGTGAGTGGTCCCTATGCAGATTATCCTTGAGGGAAAAGCATTCTTTAGCTTCATTTAGTTTTTTTTCTTCCTTTATTTTTTATGATTTGTTTTTTAATTAAAACATAATTATATGATTTCCGCTCTTCCAGCAACCACTTTATAAGTTGATAGTGACAGGATGGGGATTCTTGGTGTTTGGGCACAGGGAGCGGTAAAGAGATTATGTGTCCTGTTCTTTCTTTTGGGGGCAGGATTGGGGATAGAAGACATTTGACCACATGACGGAGGAGAAAAGATCATATCAACTTAAAAAATTTTAAGAATTATCTAAAGGGTAAACTATGAGCTTGTAAGTCATTGGTTTGTTTAAATAATTTTAGAATTTAGACTGCATACATTTTATGGTTTATTTGAGTAATAATAATTTATCTTTTTAAATCAAATTTAAAATTATAAATAATAGTTATATCTATATAGATCTACATATACATATATGTATATATACAGATTTTATTTTTTACACAGGGTCTCATTATATAATTCAGGCTGGCCTTGAACTTCTGCTCTTCCTGCCTTAGCCTCCTGCTATGGGCTGTACTTATAGTCTTAAGTCCATATGCTTAACTGAAATTACATTTAACTTCTCTGTCAAGATGAGCTGCTTTGGGTAATTGTAAAACATGTATTTCTCCCCAAGTACATATGAACTGCAGGGGTCTCTGTGGCAACCAGGTGACAGATGGGGCAAGTGGGACCTCCTCTGTGTCAGTTGCCAACTCTGGTCTGATGAAGAACTGTCACTTCCAGAGGCATTTTCTTCTTTTTCTTTATTTTGTCCCCTTTATTTTGGTCATTGGCCCCATCTAAGGAAAAGAAGTTTGTCAAAAAGTCTCATAGGGACATAAGAACTCCCGTCAGCATGGAATCCAAACACCAATAGTGAGAAGGCAGGGTGGGAAGAAACCTATGGCGATTTCTCAAAACAAAAAACAAAAAACAACCCCCCCAAAAAAACCTGGATTTATATGATTTTCTTTCATTTGAAGGCATGCACACATGCCATATCCTCTGATGACATCAGCAGGATGTTTTATTTTCTTCGGAAAATGAGTGCCCAGCACCTCACTTTTCAAAACACATGAAAATCTACGTCTAAAATCTAAGCAGGTTTAGATTCTTGAGAGTATATGTATGTCATTTCACAAAAGCACTGCTGTGATTTGTGAATTGGTTACATAGAAACAGGGCCCATGACATTGTCAAGATAGCCCAGTTTTAATATGTTGGGTTTCTGGCTTGGGCTAGCTTGTGTTTTGTAATCTTCCCTCTAGTTCAAGTCTTTACTCAGATCAGGGGCTCAGAGTGGAAGCTAAATTGCATCTTCTGCTCACTATGGAGTTGACACAGCTGTTGCTAGCTTGAAGCTGATTTAGGGATAAGGGGTGGGGATGAGCACTGTGATTTTCCAAGAATCTGCCTCCTCCTCCTCCTCATCTGATACCTGGACCAGTTCACATATGAATGGTGTCTATCCCAACCCCAGGCCTTTGAGACTTTATGGTTTGATGCAAGCTGTCGGCTGGTTTCCTATCCTCTAGCTAGCTCAGTGTGGACCCATTAGTTAACCCATCCTTCCAGCCTTGACCCAGTTGGGATTCTTGTCTGAGGAAAAACAAGACACCTGGCCAACATTCAAGTTTAATGTCAGGTTAATCTCAAGTCATTTTGGTAAAAATAGAATAGCCTTGTGCCTAGCTTCTCTGTTGACTGTAGGTGGGAGGTGACTGAAGTGAGCTGAGAACAGCAATTAACAGGCTCTTGTACAGGAAGTTAAATCATACAGTACATTACTACCTTATTTATTTTTGGATTCTCATGGATCCAAGGTTGTTGCCTACAAGTCTCAAGGACTAAAAGGATTAGAACGTGTAGAAATACATATATATCACTGAAGTGGGAGTTCTTGTTACTCTTGTCTATTCATCTCTGGCTCCAGGGCACACACTCTTGAATTGTATTAAATATTAGAAGAAAATGTTTATTTAAAGTCCTTTCAACTGACAGGTTATTAAATGCTAGATCAAATGATGAGGAAATTCAACATCAGACTTGTTCGTGGGCCAGTGCAGGGTGGGATATGTTGATCCCTGTATAAACAAATAGACTTGGAAATACCCTCAACTCCATTGAACCTGTTGAATGGGGGCTCTAGTGAAAATGGATTAAGTGAAGCAATAAAAAAAAAAAAAAAACTATTCAAGGGCAATCAGTGTTTGCTGAAGCTCATGTACTTATTATGAATCTACCAAGGAAGTATAAAGGTAATTTTAAACAACAGATGTTTAGCTACTAATTCCTTAGTCTGTAATGGAAGTCAGCCACCCCAGAATTCAGCACGTTCAAGACATTCGTCTGTACATTTATGTTCACATCATAATAGAAATATAATTAGCAAGTGATAGAGGGAAAACATCCTTTTTGCTGCCTCCCCCCCACCTTCTCACAAAGTAGCTAGTAGACCTTCCACATCCAGGTCATTAATTTGTATCTGTTTATAGTAAAATAATTTTTAGTCTGGAAAGAAGAAGAAAAAAAAAGAGTCTCTGTTAGTCCAGTAATAGGTTGGTGCAAATGGCACTCATGCTGCCCAGCTGTCTCCTGGCAGAAAGGCAGCAGAGGAGTGTAATCAGGCTAGAACTTGATGCTGTAACTTACTCGAATGAAAGACTTTTCTTAAGGTGACATTAAGATGAAATATTTAAGATAAACTGGAAGATTTGACTGGGAATTCACAATGGCTCTCTGAAATAGTCTGTCCTGATTTACAGATCCTCAATTTTCAATTTATGAGCTGAGACCAGAGTATACCACCAGAGGATGAGAATAGAGTAGTCATATTAGAGGCAGCTCATATATCCTAAAGACAGACTTTGGAAGAATTAGAAAGTATAATAAAGTGCCTGTCCCTTTAAGACAGGGCCTGGCTCCCTGCCAATTTCCAACCTAAAGCATTAGATATTTTTAAAGCCCTTAAAACTGTCACTTTTCCCCTGGACTTTTTGTCATCTCTAAATGAAAAAACAGTACCAGAGAGATTTGCCCATATTGTTTCCAGTCTCCTCAGGATATTTTTGAAAAGTAAATATTTATTGCTGACAATAATTTTCTTGCGAAGGTTAACTAGCATTTCAAGTGCAAACCCGGGCTTCTGAAAGGCAGAGAAAGGACCCCTCCACCTTCAGGGCACATGGGAAAAAAAGGGAAGCTTGCAAACAAGGCCACCGGAAGTGCGAACCCTTGCAATTTTTTTAAAAATTCATTTTCAAAGAAGACATTGGCCATGATTTCTGGAGAGTCAGGCCAGAGGACATTTGGGACTCAGAGGTGTTTAAATAGAGCCTAGGGACCACTGGGGGAGTCAAAGAGGGAGCAGCTCAGAGGTCTCCTTGAGTCTTCATTCTCCCTCAGGGCCTGGAGGTGGCTTTGACACCCTGATCAACACAAGGACATTGAACTCCCTCCCTCTCTGACTCCTTTCTCTCGGATTCCAAGGCCAATTTCCAGAAACCATTGCTTCCTGGCCTCCCTCTGTGTGCTTTACTGTTACCTACCGGAAGGAAGAAGGAAGGAAGGAAGGAAGGAAGGAAGGAAGGAAGGAAGGAAGGAAGGACAATCATATCCTTCAGGCATTTTCCTGCCAACCTCCTCTGAAGGACTTTTGGAGTTTCATATTTTTAAGTATTTTATACTCATCAGATAAGTTATGAAAAAATTTTAAGCCATACCCCTCCCCAAAGACTTTAATGCAAACCATATGCCTTAATTCCAGTTTGAAGAAAAATTTACTAAGACACAATCAGTAGGCCATATTTTGTTGAATGGCAATGTAAAGGTGCAAGGGAAATAGAGCTGCTAAACTCTTTTAGGTTTATAGCTGTTGTAATATAAAAATTTATCAGTTATTCAGGTAAATAAGCATTAGTGGTAATGCACAGAATTTCTTATGGCGAAGATGTCAAAATGCTGCTCCATCTATCTGTCTGTCTGTCTATCATCTATCTATCTCTCTATCTATCTATCTATCTATCTATCTATCTATCTATCCATCCATCCATCCATCCATCTATATATGTATATATATATGTGTGTGTATAAAATACAAACAAAGGAACAGACGTTAAAGACTACCTATTCATTAGCTCTACAGAAGAATGCATTCACACAGATACAATTTCAATACAATATTCCCACACCCTCCCATGCACACACATTGACTGTACCACTTAGGATTCACATTTGTCTCCAAACCAAAGAAAGTTCAACAAGCAAGGGATTTAACTGATTTGTATATGCTCCCCCCATAAAATAATATTCCCACACAATCGAAAGAGACATAAGCCTTTTTCCTCTGGATGTGAACGTGGGATTGTGTCACAACTGCAGAGTGACTTGCTGACTCAGCAGCCCTCGTTAGCTACACTATAGTCAGGAAGAAGAGCAAACAGAAAAGCAGTGCATGCCTGCGGAGTTAAGCCCACATCCTAGCCCTTAAATTTCTGTTGGTGTTTTATTTGCAAGGACTTGATTCCAAAGCTACTTACGTTTGGACGGAAGGCTGAGGGAATGCAGTTTCTCTACTAGCAACAAGTTCAAGGGTCTATTAATAAGAAAAATGTGGAGATGAATATTGGATAGAGAGCCAGGCAATACTGCTAGAGTGCATTCTTTAAATTGCCATGGAATGTGCAAAAGGCTGTCTAGGGTAAAGGTATTCAGTAAGTATTGAGTTAAGCACTTAGTGTCCATAGAGCAACTAGATCTGTATTGAGATTGTCAAGGATCACAGAAATATGTCTCAAGACTAAAAACATGAAGAAAGATTTAGGCTCAACTGCTGGGAAAGGTAGTGGGGGAGCCAATATTTTTGATTTGAGGTATATAGAAAAAAAGTAAAAACAAACAAACAAACAAAAAAACCAATAAGGGCTGGAGATGTAGGTTCTAGGCAGAGACCTTGCCTCATACAGGAGGTCTGGGTTCTATTCCTACCCCTGCTAACAAACAGACAAAACTGGCTGATAGCCAAAAGCAGTTTAGAACATTTCTTTTTCTTTTTTCTTTGTTTGTTTGTTTTGTTTTTGTTTTTTCGAGACAGGGTTTCTCTGGGTAGCCTTGGCTGTCCTAGACTCGCTTTGTAGACCAGGCTGGCCTCGAACTCACAGAGATCCACCTGCCTCTGCCTCCCGAGTGCTAGGATCAAAGGCGTGTACCACCACTCCCAGCTGACTTCAGCATCAAAAGAGGTAACGCTTTAGAACAGGCATTCACCTGGTTTATTCTCATCCAACTCAGGTTCTACGACACTTAGTCCTTACAATGTCTGTATGGTTAATTCACATTTTAAATCTAATACCACAATGAATTCATTACTTTTCCGGAGGCAGTGGCTTTGGCTTATTGAAGGACTGCCTATACATCAGTGCCTCGTTACCTATGAGACCCCTGACATTTAGAGCATCGTCCAGTGAGGATTATTACTGTGGGCACATCAACCTTATGGTTTGTAAGTAGGGAGGAAAGTGGCCCAAGCTACCTGAAATCAGCACCCTGCCCACCCAAGCTTTCCTGCCTTCCCATTTCTTTTTCTTTCCCCCAGCTCCTTTCCTTTCTGTTGCTTCCAAACTACGAATTTTCTTAAGAAGGGAAGGGAGGCTGCCACAGGTGACTAGAATTCCATTTTATCCTGTGTGTCTGTTTTCTGTATTCATACATCTGGTAATGGACCTCTATTCTGATTCTATTTCCACGAAGTGGAGAAGCGTAAATGAAAGAGAAAGTGGGTGGAGAATCAACAGAAACAAAGCTCTCTGGAAAATACCACAATGAAACTTAATATGCTAATTAAAAAAATCTAAGAGGACATCCTGCATGCATCTTTCCCCCTTTGTAGCCGCTACCTAGTCTCCCACATTGGGCCCTTATGTATATGTATGATGATTTTTCTTTCATATCCTCTCTTAATAAAAAGTGGAAGCAGTGTGGCTGGTAATCGTCTTAATGAATATCTGACTCCTTGCACTACAAATTATTAAATTGTGATATAGCAGCAATATTTTTGCTGTTTAGAATAAGAAGACATGTGGAAGGACAAAAGCAGGGAGCAATAGAGTGTGCAGTATCACATGATCAAACAACAACAACAACAACAAAATGCCCTCGGGCAATATACAGGGCATATTTCTCAATGGTGGACTTAAGAAATCAACTTTCTTTTCCCTGAGGCGTGTATTCCATGCTGTGAACTCACTCGGTAGCCAAGAATGACTTCAAACTCCTAATCCTCCTGCTTCTATCTCTCTGGTGCTTGGATTACAGGTGTGTACCACCGTGTGTTGTTGCATGTAAAGTACAGAGCTTCCTCATGTGGGGCAAGCATTCTACCAACTGAGTCACATCACCAGCCTAAGCAAGCAACTTTGAGTTTCAGCTTGGGGGTCCAGCAAACCCATCAGCGTCACATAGAAAAAGACAGTGGCTTGCTGACTGAGGGGTACACTGTGAATGAAATGTTAGGGCTCTGTGCAGCACACACAGGGGAAAGCAAGGTTCACCTGGAAGAAATATTTTCAAATACAGATACTTGAGTTGTCTTGGATTAGAAATACCCTTGGGCCCCAGACTTAGGAATTTCAACTTGGGAGAAAGGGTTTGAAGAGTCTGAGTAACTTAATAATAAGATGAGTGCAGTGTGTTTTCCTACACACATTACAACTAAGGAAACACTTGTTTGTGGTTGCAAAGACAGACACTGGAAACCAAAGGAAGAAAGAAAACAAAGCAAAAGAAATTGAGACCAGTGAACAAAGGGGCGTGTCTAAAAGGAGTCAGTAGGAAAAAGGGGGTTCTCTTTGGATCCTAAGTATCTCTGTAGCATGATGCTAATGTGAAGTGGGAGATTTAAAACGTTAGTGCCACCTAGGTTGTCTTTGTATCACTAGGGCTGTGTCCTTAGGAGGGATTCTGGAACTCCAGTCTTTTTTTTTTTTTTAATTAATTTTCTTTTTTTATCTTTGCCTTTCAAGTGAGGAGGTGAGTGCTTTGGTTCTGCTACACTGTCTTGGCCTGCATCCTCAGGCCCATTATAAACAGGAACTTCTAAAAGTGTAAGCCCACACATATCTTCCTCTTTGTAAGCTGGTAATCTCAGGGATGTGCTTATAGTGGAAGCTGATTAGCACAGGAAGTTGCTGTGGACTACAAAGAAAATGTGGCATACATAAACAAAAGAATTTTTTTTCCAGCCATAAAGGAGAACAAAGCTATATACCATTTGCAAGGAAATGGATGCCACTGAAAACAACAATATTAAGTGCATTGAGCCAATCTTAGATAAATACCTATTTTCTCTCATTTCTGGCTCCTAGTTTTTTTGTTTTTTTGTTTTTAATACAGATACAAAATCATGGACGTATATGTGACAGGAATGAAGAATTAAAGCTTTTTAAGGGAAAAAGGGACAAATGGGAGTGGAGGAGAGGTGAGAAAAGGGTAGAAGGGCATGGGGAAGAATAAATTTAATGTACAATATATAACTGTATGAAAATATCCTTATACAATGAGGTGCTTGGCACATGAATAACCGTATCTGGGGTTGACCTCTGACCTCTGCATACATGTGCGTGGGCTAGATTACACAGGAGCACCACCCCTTCTACACACAGAGAAAAGCAACCTTTAGCTCAGAGTACTGCAGATGACAAATATGCACAATGAAAACTTTAAAAATACCTTAAGATAAGTGAAAATAATGCAAGGTTTTGGATGGGGTCAAATGAATTTAACAGGAAGTCACCAATTGAACTAAAATATATCTGTTTTATTCCCCGGGGGAGGAGGGTAGCAACTGTACTTGGTTGTCCAGAAAGCAGAAGAAAAATTGTGTGTGTGTGTGTGTGTGTGTGTATGTTTTGGTCAGGTTATACAAATCATAAAGATTAGGAAAGTTCTGGGGAGTGCAATCTGACTCCTGTGAGAGGCTTTGGAAGTTTTCACTGCTTTACGAATGACTAAAGAACCATCTGCTCCTGGAATCTTTTTAAAAAATTGCCATGAAATGGTTAGCACTTCATGGTTCCATCTCAGTGCTGTCAAAGGCAGAAGGGAAAAGCTCTGCACCAGGCCTTGCCAGCCCCCTGCACAAAGGCGTGGCTCACCACGTAATGAATCTTACGGTTTATCGTAATGAGGAGGGAGTTTTGGACATCAGATAGCCAATCTTCTGGTTTCTCCATGATTCCAAAGCTGCCGAAACTGGGGTTTACAACTCATGAGCTGCGGTGGAAGACCTACCCAACCGACAGACATCGCGGTATCTCTGAAGACGTTTGCTGGTCACCCATCCAACATTCTAACTTTTGAGTATTGCTCAAAAGTTAGTGCTTTTGTTTAGAGCATCTTCAGGATTGGTACAGTTCCTCCAGTACTCAAAGCTCAAATGTAGGAACTGTGATAAGGGGACTATTGCTTTCAGTACGTTGGGAGGGGACCCCGTATCCTCTCTCCGCTTTATAAATAGGACTGACGTGAAGCTATGGTGTGCATTTCTTACGCAGTAAGCTGTGAAATCTGCTGTTTGAGACGTATCGGCACATGTATTACAACCTCTTTCTTCTAAATGGTAAATCGCTTTTCCAATTGATTACTTAGTTTATTTTCTTAACTACCTGGTTACTCAGATGATTAAATTAATTAGATTCCATTAGGGTAAGGCACATTCCCCAAGCTCTTGTCAGAAACCATACTCCTTTTGGTTATTAAACCAAAAGCAGGCCCTACCTTTGGGGTTTTAAAAATTGTGAGTATTTTCCCTTATGGAGGTATCATTTTTGAATTCCATTTTTAAAACTCAGGAACGAATCCTCCTTAGGGTTCCCTTGTATCTCTACTCTGAAGTGTGTTAAGATTTTGAGAGTAGTTGGGACTCTTGTCTTGACATGGGGGCGGGAGTACAGGAACATTTTCCTTCCCAAGCACACAGGGCTGTTTCTGTTTTCTCAGGGGAGATCCCCGCCCTCCCCCCCCCCCAGCTTCTCCCCACCTAACAAGCCTCTTCCTGGAGATTAGCAGATAATGCATCTGAAATAACAAGAACTCATCCAGGCCTTTGGTTTATCTGAACATCAAATCCCAAGAATCTCAAAAGTCCTAGCTGGCTGTATATACAAGTGGACAAACGTCAAGTATCACCCACAACACAGTTCTAATGCCTTCTAGAACAGGGGAGGAAGGGAAAGGTCCCATCTCAAGGCAGGGCTAAACATTCTTGGGCTTTGGTGGTGTGTTTTTTCTTTCAGCGGGCCAGACCGTGCCGTTTTGGCAGAAGCTTCCCCGATGTGTTTGTTTCTCTTGAGGTTGTACGTGCTCAGCAGGCTTTCAAGTACGAACAGACCACAGACCCAACCTGTCCCGGGGCTGAAGCACAGATGCCAAAGGCGTGAAAACATGAGTCTGGAGATTGGAGGAGATTCGCCTCTGACACTCTGAGGAGCTGGGCCTCCAGCTTGGGCGAAGAGCTGCCTGGTAGAACAGCCCGGAGGGAGGCACCGCAGAATGATTGGCAGGACTGTGAGCTGTTGTGCAATATCTCCACTGTACAAGAACCAGGCCTAGTTAAAAGGCCTGAATTTTGAAGTAAAACAGATCATGTTTTTTGATCATGCTTGGATACATGCTTCATATAACACTGAGCAGGTGGTCCGACTGCTCACCTCTTTTAGCACGGGGTTCAAGGCAGCATGTTGCTCATGAGGCTCTCGTTAGCTTCAAGTGGGATGGGAGACGTGACATGAGCGGACACCAGAGGCTATCAGGGAATGTGTAAACAGTACGCAACTCCTGATCAAGGCCAGTTGTTTGCCCGTTCTGTCAACAACATATTTTTGAAATATTTGTAAGTGTCTTACAAATTCTTAAGATTTTTAAAAGCCCTGCACGGGCCAACATTCTTCCTAGACCTTGTTGGCAACTATTATTACATTTTCTGAGAGCGATTCGTTGATAAAAATCAAAAGCGTTGAGAAAAATGCATGCATTTTACTTAGAAATTCAAATTTTGTTAGCCCAAGGGAAGAATCAGAAGTATAAGCTCAAAATTAATGTAAAATATGGATTATATCTCCCTAGTACATTATAAGTGTTACTCATGATAGGAAAATACAGTCACAAAGGTCAACACAGAATCATGGTATTCGTACATTTTATGACAGTTTTATAGCTGTTAGAATTCTTTGTTCTAATCTTTTAATGCAAAGGACTTTAACATTAAACACATTGTGAAGAATGACAACCATAGAAAGCAAATATGCTATCAGAGTTTAACAAGTCTGAGAAATGCGTAAAAAAAAAAAAAAAAAAAAAAAAAAGGGTAAACCACTGTCTAGAAACCACTGACACACTAAAACAAAATTACAGATCATTTCAGAATTATGATCATATAGTCACAAAGGTAATTGTTGACTCTTTCAGGGAAGCCATAGTTATATAAAGCTTTTCATTTATTGTCTTGGTCATCTTGAAGCTAACTAAAATTCCATAAAGAGACAACAAAGTTTAGTGGTAAAAATTTCGCAAGTAAGTTAAAACGATTCCTAGAAATGTCAATAATTAAATTCCTTAAAGTAACAAATCACATATTGTTTTTGATTAATCCATGCAAATCTGATTTCTAATTCACAGTTTAAAAAGTAAAGCTATTGTGATTTGGCATATTTTG
Source organism: Acomys percivali (assembly GCA_907169655.1). NCBI lineage: Eukaryota > Metazoa > Chordata > Mammalia > Rodentia > Muridae > Acomys > Acomys percivali. Next base: position 90,693,020 of record OU015752.1, read on the forward strand.
ACATTATAATGTCATGACCCTAATTGAAAAAAATTCTAGAAAGTGACTTGGAGCATTTACCTACTATCGGAGACAAATGTCATTAACTTTAGAAAGTCATTAGATATACAGTTTACAGTAATTGATTGGGAAAGAAAATACTAAGTTTTATTAGAGGACCAGATAAACAAAGAAATAGAAAAAATTTAACTTTTCCTAACACAATATCACACACACATATACAAAGACATACACTATTCTCAGTTATGAATCAGAAAATAACTCCCTACCTTTTACAGCCCATTTAGATAGTTATTACATTTTAATTTTCTTTACACACAGGCTATCTAAGTAATATAGATACTTGGTACCTGAGGTTTTGTCAGCCCTAAGGCTCTCAGTTGTTTGTTCTTTGTGGGTTTTGGCCAATTACCAAAGAATCATTTGGTAGGTGTGTAGAACAACCTTTAATTAAATTTTAACAACAGTGTAGACACCCACACAGCAAGATACAAACAAAGGTAAGTGTTAGTCTTCTCCCAGTCAGAATCTTTAACTGCACACAGCAACCATCACAGAAAATGGAAGGGTAAAAGTCTGACACATTTTTAGACCAAGAAGTGATGGATTTTAAATATGACACATGTGTTCTGATTGAATTAATGGATTAAGCTCAATTTTCTTGCTGATATTTCTGACTCTAGCCTGATTCATCAAGTAGAACATATCAGGTGAGATGTAGGCTGTTTTCTACAGTTGTAGAGATTGTGTACTCCAGATGATTTAGATGCTCACCTAGTTAGTTCGCCCAGTGAGTGTCTTCTGACATGCTTCTAATTATTTCAATATGGCGAGTTTGCATCCAGGTGGTCTCTCTTGGCTCTAAGCAGCTTCAATATCTGTCTGCTCTGCTTCCGGGACTTGAAATGGTTTCACTCAAGTTTTCACTTTGTTGACCTTGTCGATGTAAGTGCTGGTGTGCCACTATGACCATAAACACAGCACACATATTAGAGGCCTATTAAGTGTCTGGACAGGGCACATAAGGAAAACCAACTTCAAACAGATGTATAAATGATAACAGAAAATGTCTATCAAACATGCTTTGTGAACAGTAATGCTAAGCACCGAGGCTGACGAAGCTCAACTTTTCCTTTAGATGTCAAACCTAAGTGAGTCCTATCAGGTGCTTCAGAACAAATGGCATTCCTGTGTGTGCCGCAGACACCCCCTGATTGCTCCTTCTGCTAGCACAGCTGCCAATGTCCATGCGTGTGCTGAGGCTGTGTCAGAACTTGGTTCCTGGGGACCATTGCTGTCTGGGAGACAATGTGGTCATCCTTCATTCTCAAGGCTTGAGTTCTATTCCCTTGCATCTTGCTGGGCTTTAAAAACCCCACAGCTCTGCATCTCCACCACAAAGGGGGAGGGGAAGGGGACTGGCATTCTTTAGGACCTGGGGGAGTTGTTGTGTTCCTCTGGAATGTGTTGAATGGCTTGTAAATTAGAGTCCCTAATGAAAACTCGCCGGTGTCCAACTGGAGCAATCATCTGGCTAAAATCAGGCAGTAATTCCACTAATTTTACTGCCCTTCTCACAGCCCTCAACGCCTCATTTAGGAAAAAAATGTTTATGTTCTCCTCAAAACACCTGCATTTTAACTCCAGACCCAAAAGCAATTATAGATTTTATTTTATTTTATTTTCTGGTCTCTCTGTTATGAATGAAACATTCCTTTCTTTTGTAAAACGTAAGTAAATAAAGGCAAGCCTGAGGAGGGGGGGACTTCTAAGTTGTCCTGTTTTCTTTGGTGTGTATAGAGTCGGTCCCGTTTTACAGCTGTTGCCTAGAATCCTTTAGGTATTTCCCAGAAGACAATAGCAGGAACCTTCCCAGAGAAGTTTACGTTGTCACTCCATGAGGTCTGGTTTGAGATCAGAATGGTGTGGCTGCTGTCACTTATCCACTTTTAAACTTTTCAAATGGACTTTGGCTTTTATCAAAATTTAGTATGACTGAGACCCTTTATAAAAAAAATTAACTTAACATTACTGGAAAAAATGTTTTGAACCTTAAGAAAAAGAAAGCTCTGGGGCATACACTAACCACTAACAGGATGAAAGGCAGTAGGTCTCTCCTCTCTCTCTCTCTCTCT
>OU015752.1:90695164-90727694 GCA_907169655.1 Acomys percivali
CTCTCTCTCTCTCTCTCTCTCTCTCTCTCTCTCTCTCTTATCATCACAATTAACAGACCATTACCTGTGGTCTTTTTTTTTTCTCCTGGTATCCATTTGTTTAAATTCTTTGAAAATAAGGTGGAAAAAAATGTGTCTCAAGTTTTGGTAACAGTTCATACATTTGTATTACATTTTGTTACTTGATAAAAAACAGAGGGAAAAGAATTTCAAGTAACGTATATACAAATCTCTCTATTTGTTTCTAGAGCATCACCTTTCCCCCACCCTTCCTCTGCATCAAGTCTGGGAAACATCTGTGAACTGGAGATGCATTCTGGGTAATGACATGCAAATGAGCCCACCAGTTAACAGAATTTCCTCGTCCTATAATGGAATCGGACCAACATGTAGGTTTTTAAATTGGAGCCAGGCTTGCCCAGGCCAGATGTGCAAACAACAGCACGTGTTCTTGGTTTTAAAGACTGAAGCAGCCATACCCCATCGGGGAGAGGAACAAGATAAAACGATGGCACAGGGTATCAAATAAGGAACTAGAAACAGATAGAAATGCTCTTTTGGGTCCTGTCCATGTCAGACAACAGAGGTATTCATAGATAGTGGCTAACTGACAATATAGGCCTTTGCCATCCTCCATGTCTCCCAAGCCTGCCAGCTTGGATGAATGGTGTGACCACCCTGGTCTGGCTATCAGAGCGCTTAGCCTGCCTTAGATTACTAGCCACTGGTGGAGGTCCTGATACTGGGCTCACTTTCAGAGATACTCTGAAGCACCTGAGCTATCAGGTATATAAAGAAGTCTCTCTTTTTCTCAGGCCCTCTAAATGTTAGTCCTCTGGAAACACAGTGTGGGGGATAGAGAATAAATTCTCATTTTGTAGCTTTCCCATTGGACATCAGTAGAAAACTGTGGCTGCCAGTAGTGATAGTGGGAGTCTAGTTTTCCAAGTACCGATTCTACATGTAAGGGACAAGTTACATTTTCTGCGTCCTACATGGGAAACACACCTCCTCCTGTTAACTCTGCAATCCAAAATGACTGTTTGAGTGGCTATTGAAAGATTCTCAAAGAACTGAACAAGGAAACATCAAATAGGCTTAAGCCAAAAGTTAACTTACTCAAAAATGGCTTGCAACAAGATTTCAAAGCCTTCTTCTTTTGAAGTGAAAAGATATCTTGCCATTAAAAGGAAAAAAAAAAAAAACAGCCAAAAAACTATTACATTATAGATGTCACAGCTAATGATCCTCATACAGCCAAGGCACCAGGGGATCAGAGAAGGAGCAAACATTTGGATGTACTTCTCAGAGATGATGGCTATATTTAACTGATGGCTATTGAATTTATCAGGGTCAGTTAGCATAATGAAAACATATTTTATTAGGCTGTTAAAGGGATAAATTGTTTTCATATTTATTCATCTGTTCCCAAGGCTAATTTGGGGCATTTTAAGACATGCTTTTCATGTCCCTAGAACGAACAGCTAAATAAATAAAGCATTAGTTTAAGGCCAGAAGTAGCCACTATAGACCCAGCGCCGTTCTCCTCCACACAGGCCTAAGTAATGCCTTTCTGCCTTGATGTTCATCAGCATGGCAAAGCTTCCCTGGAATTCCCAAGGTAATACAAAAATAAATACAAGTAGAAATATACACCAGCAAGGAAAAATAAAACAGCTTAGGCACGGATGCTCATTGAATGAAATACAAACCTAACGTGATGCTGTTTATGGTTTAAGCTGAGAACACTTTTGCTTCAGCTCATCGCTAAGTGCATTCTCGTGGTCTGAATAACATGAAGAATATGAAAAAGAATCCCTGTTTTGTTTTGTTTATTTAATAAAAAGATCTCAGCATTCCTAATTGAAAGTGGAAACTTTCAAATACTGGCTTCCAAAGCGTACTTGAGGTCTGCAGGTTTTTGAGTGACAAATGGACAAGAATGGCAGCGGTGGGCCCGTGAAATGGTTTAGAGGATAAATGCGCTCACAGTCAAGTCCGATAACCTGACTTTGATCCCTGGGACCAACATTACAGAAGGAGACACTGAGTCATGCAGATTTTCTTCTAACTTCCACACATGTTCAGCAGCACAATTACCACCACACAGAGATAAATAAACATAAAACAAAATTTTAAACAGAAGGGGCACAGTCCTCTTGTCAGTTAGCAGTGACACTTTGCCCTCATGAGTGGCTACTAGGGTCAGCAGCAGTGACCATGGCAGAAGCATCCCCATGGTGCTCAGAGACGACAGATACAAAGTACCTCTCAGGACTGGCTCTGCCTGCTGCTGTCTGTCATCTCTTATTCTCTTCCAGCTTCCTTATTCCATATTCACAGAGTGCAGCCACAAGCCAGTGGAAACCCTCACCTGTGTTCTAGCTGTTCAGCTGTCAAGTTTGCTCTGGATGTGTGTATGTGTTTGTGTGTGTGTGTGTGTGGGGGGGGGGGGGGAGGCTCCCTACTCCCCTACCACCTGCTCCTGAAATGCTAGCTTAGATGAACCTACTTCCCATTCTGTTTTATACTCTCTGCTTGCATGCTCACAGTCACTTTAATTGCTTCAGGAGTCACCTGTCTCCCTAACCCTGGAGCCACCGTGCAAAAACTAGCCTCATGTTTCCAACTATCCGAGGACATCTCATCTGGGAAGACACTTCTCTGTCTCAGATTAATGCCAACTAAGGGTAGCTTAGCATTTTGACACCATTTGGGCACATATCATGCGCCTATCCCATTTTGATTAAGGAACTCACTATTTACTTTGGCCGGTCCTCAAAGATCACATCAGTGGAACAGTGGAGCCTGTTGTGTTGCCTCAGAACTGCTACCAAAAGGGGATGTTCCTCTTCGTTCACACATTTCCACTGTCCCCAGTGGAACCAGAGAATCTGTTGCTGTGATACCTTGCACAGCGTCCCTCTTAGTTATTCGCTCAACTAGCTAGAACACCATCATATGTTTTATTTATTTACTTATTTAATCTTTTTCTTCCCCCAAAATGTCAAAAGTGAATAATGCCTTTAGACAAAAATGTTCTTTGAGTCCTTCCTGTTGCTTATTGCTTTAAACTGAGGTCCTTCCAGTGTAAGAGACTACAATTAGAGTGTCGTCTTTCTTGCAATCACCCACCCACATGCACTTCTTTCTTTTTCGCCTTGATAGTCCCCTTAGGATTCAGGATATTCAAACTATGCCTTTGAAAGTTCTTCAAGTGCAGCCGTGGAAGTTAGTTCAGTGTGTGTTATCGTTGTCAGCTTTACCTTAGCATTTTAGGAGGTGGTACAGCTAGTAACATGGGCACTCTGTGCCGGAAGAAAAAAGTTGGCAGATTTTTCCATTAGGCTTTTTAATGGAGAAGTGAGAAAGAAGGGACTTTCAGTGGGAAGTAAGTTGGCTTGGAAGTCTCCAGTGTAGAGGAGGTTCTCTCGGTGCCAAGAAAAACACATGCGAATTAGCATGGGAAATGCACAGGGTTGGCCAAAGAACAAAACCGGCTAGGAAGCCCAAGAGCAAAGTGATGGATACAAGAGCGTGGAAGGTGATCCCTCACACATCCCAGCTATCGCCGGAACCTGCCACCTTTCTCCACACAGCAGTAGCAGCAATCTAGGCCGCAATTTACATTTTACATTTCTGTTAACTCCTGGAATTGGGTAGTGGAAGTGTTAGGGGCGGTAGATTAGAGAGAAACAGACCGAGCAACAGCAGTAGAGGAACAGGCAGGCGTGCAAAATGTGCAGCAAAGGCCAGATAGAAGTATTTGCTTCAGCTTTAAACCAATGTGTGTGTAATTAACAGCTCCAATTCATGTTTTAATTTCCCCCAGCATATTACTTTTTATTGCAAACCCTTCATGGAACACTGTGAATTGGCTGTGAGTCAGAAAGATGCTTCAAGATGGGCCCCGCATAGTTTTCTTCAGTTTCTCCTGACTGAATTCAGCCTCAGTGACAGACAGCACCCCAAGGGCAAAGCTCACATTCCCTCTGTACTTCAGCAGCAGGTACATAGAGGAGATTGCCGGAACAGCCCAGGACACCTTGTTACCGTGACACCGTGGGGACCAGAGGTTCACTTAGGGAATTCTGATTTCTTTCCCGTTCAATTATTAGTCGGTCTACCAAGACCACCTACAATTGCCAATTAGCCCAAGTTGTAAAGAGATTCAGACTAAATGGATATTTCGATTCCACTCTACTTTCTCATTCAGAGTTGAAATTCTCGGATGGTAACGGCTTTCAGTGTCTTCTGAGAAAATGAGGTCTGAAACAGAAACCAGGCTCTCCATTTCTCAAAAAGAGAAACACACATGGCGCGGGTGGCCAGGGGGAGATATATAGAGGAAGAAAGAGAGACAGCTGCGGATACAGAGATAGAGACAGAGAGACTGACATAGACAAATGCACAAAACACTCACACACATAGGGGAAAGGAGGATGGAAGTGATGGGGCAGGTGGTCCTCAGTCTGCAGGATGAGAGAGGACCTATGTTACTGAAAGGGGAAAATAATAATGAGGCATTACAAAATCCACAAAGCCTTCCATTTTCATGGTAACACATTGCAGGTTCCGATTCTATAATCATCTCTAAAGTACATAGGAGTAAAGGGAAAAAAAAACAGTCTTTGATGGTAAGGAAACATCAATTATTTAGAACATGGCTCTATTCACACAAAAATGAAATTAGCAGCCCACAATTCTCTTAATAATTCAAACAGAATTTTCCACTTTCCCTTAATCAATTGTATGTTTTAAATAAAGTATTTTTCTGCCTGAAACGGTCAAGTGATTTCTTCACATGCCCACTCTATGTACATACCAGCAGAGTGTACACATTCAAGTATGTTCTGTAATTAATTTTGAAGTGAAAGGAGAATGTGCCAACATTTAAAGTATTGAGTCCATTACTGGAACAATTGGAACCTTGCTTACAAACGTGGGTAAACTATTTTCCCTTCTACTTAAACACTCATATGTTGTGTAAACAGAAAAAAAAAATCCATTTGTAGTAAGTAGGACCTTTTCCTCTTGTCTATCTGGAGACATGAAAGAAGATATATGCAACCACAAATTAAACCGGGGACCAGCACGAGCTCCGGTTATAACAGGCTACAGGCCTTCGAAAATATACTGTCACTCTGGCCCCGTTTTTCCTTGACGGCAAGGTCCAGGAAAAAACCCTTCTCGATCAAATATGATACTATCTGTACTTGTAAGAAAGTTTGGCTGAACTGACCTAGTTTACACCAAGTTAGAATGGTTAGGTCTGGAATTCTGGAAACCTCACCTTTTGGTGATGCAGCATCTGTCTGAAAACTGTAGTTAAGGAAAGAGGAAGAAAGAGCCATTCTATTTTCAAACTCTAGGTTTATGTCCTACCTCTTGCCGTGTATTATTAGACAGGCTTTGGAGGCGTGGCCTTCTCCCCAGTTACAAGGATGCTTCTGCCAAATGACACGCTGAAACCTTAAGCTTAAGCCACGGACAGGTTTGCTGTAGATATTCTCCAAACTGAAATTCAAACTTGGGATGACAGAGAAGTCACTGAAATGCTAAATATTGTCTAACTGAAAACTCAAGCAATGTGTTCTAAGACTGAATAAAAATAGTGGGCTATGTGGTATAAAATTTCATCTTTGTTTTTATGTCTGACAAGTTCTGATCACATTTCTACTTGACTCTTGAAGAATAACTCACACAGATACACACAAGTTTACACATATGGACATATACCACACTCCTTTTTTAAAAATTTTTTTATTTGCAATTTCCCGACTACCTTTTGCAGAGGTTTTTCATTGTTCGCAGAAACAATAATGGCAATTTTGATATTACTTTTGCACTAAACCAGTAGTTCTTAACTTCTTAATGCTATGACCCTTTAATACAGTTCCTCATGTTGTGGTGAAACCACGCCCTCCCCCATTTTAATACATGTTGTGCTGAAACCGCCCCCTCCCACATAAAATTATTTTGTTGCCAATTCATATCTGTACTTTTGCTACTATCAAAAATCATAATGTAAACCTCTCATATACAGGATACCTAATATGTGACCCTGAGGAGTTTGTGACTCACAGGCTGAGGAACACTGCTTTGAATCCAGTGTAAAGCACAAGCACATTAGCTCACGGCAGTGGATGTGTGCTATTGCAGGGCGAGAGAGCATCACCAATCTGCTGGATGTTTTCACTGTAGCACTAGTTCCACTCTGCCTTTTTCCTCCATTGTATCATGGTGGCTAGTTTTGAAAGTAGACTGACCTTTGAAAATTCACATAAAACAGAAATCTGTTTATACTTCAGGAATGCCTTTTCATTGTCACGTACGTCCCAAAGATAGCCTAAATTCTCAGTAGAACTGTGCTCTTAGTCTCACTAAAGCCTTCCAATTTTATGGATTCTGGTGCAACCCTAGATCTACAACTACTGAAATTCCTAAAGGGCAGTCTGAGTATCTGTGTTTCCAAAAAAAAAAAAAAAAAAAAAAAAAGTGAACTCTGAAATGCTGAAAAATCTGAAAAATTTTGTGTATCAACATGACGACATAAACAAAAAATTCCACCCCCTCCGCCCCCATCTCTCCCCATGTGAAAGGCAGACTTGAGAAAAATACTATGCAAGATTATTCTCAGAGCGTGTGGATATAGTGTGCAGGAAGCAGAAATGGATTTCATGTTTAGACTTGTATCCCACTGCCAGGATATCTCTTCATGCATATGTAAATATTTCAAAATAAAAAAAAATCCAAAGTAGGAGATAATTGTCATTCCAAGAATTTTATGCAGGGAATACTCAGCCTGCCTCTGGCAGTGTAGCTCTTTAATAAGTCCCCTGTTCAGTTAAGAACTAGGACTTTTTACTATGTTGTTTCTATCCCCAGATGGGACAAGTTAGGCAGAGCACACTCTCAAGATTTCTGGTATACTGTGGTAGGTTGTTCTGTGGTAGATAAAATATCACAGATAGAGTCAAAGAGAAGTGTGAGTCTCGTTTTAACATTGAGATCATTTGAAAGACAATGTGAATAATTTAGGCTTGAATTATCTGGTTGGGCCCTAGTGCCAATTAAGTTGACTGAATAAATTATCCTAGGCTGATAATTCACAGTGAACAAAGACACCGAGAGTTAAGATAAATACCTGAAGGATTCATGTACACACTCAGTTAATAATGTTTTCTGTCCCAATTATTCAGTTTGGATATCTAAGTTGATCTATTTGCTGTGTAATTATATAATTGCTTAATTCTCCACTCCTGGTTATGGCGAGGATTTAATGAAATAGTATTTTGAAGGAAATTTAGCAGTGCTTGCTTCACATGTTTACTTCAGGTTCAGGCCACAGCTGTCATGTCTCGTCATTGCTACGTTGGGTCTGTTGCTTTTGGTGGTAAAAGCCTGCATCACAGCATCATACAACTTTGCACTGTTTGCTTCCATGCAAGGTACATCATGAGTTCAAATAACTGAGTCAAAGTAGAAGAAAGGCACTGACACTTTATAAACACTGCTGTGGTCCAGTTTTACCCTCACACCAATCCTATAGAAATTAAATGGATAATTCCACAGAAAAGATGTAGAGATTTGGTGGGATAAACCAACTCTCAAGAGGACAGTCCAAGCATTTCTTTTGACTCTTTGCAGCATGCTGAGACTCCTTCACATACAGTACCCAAAGGGCAGAGAATATTTTCAAGCCATCAAAAATACATACCAAGGAGAGAGATAAATATTTGGCTAAATCTTACAGAGTCACTGGCTTACTGGCTTACTTTGTATTTCAGAGACAGCAAAGATGTCAACGCCCCTGAGTATTTCACATTCGCCTACATTATTTAAATATCAGGGTGAGAGAGTTCAGAAAGCTAGCACATCTATGGAAAGGTGTGTTAGGCTTAGACATATTAGCCATATTACACTCAGTGGAGTTTCTTACTCCTCTGAGGGACTTCTGGAGAGAAACCTCTGGTTCCTGGGTGATTGTAGGCATGGACAACAGAAGCCCTATAGAGAATGGAAGAGGAGGGGAAAGAGCCAATAAATGGCTTTAGTGTCCTTATCCCACAATAGAATCCTAATGGACGGTTCTTTGGTTTAAGTCAGAAAAGTGGGTTTAATTTTCTACGGTAATTCTTATTCACTCTGGGTGCCCTTGATCAAATCTGTCATCTCTTACAGTCTTGGCTTCATCGTCTGCAAAATCAAATCAGCCTGGCCTCCCCTGCTTGTTGTAGGGATTGAAGGCTAGGGTCTACGCGTAAATTCTTTGAAACACAAAGTAGAAAAAAAAAAAAAAAAGCACTGTACAAACGTGAGGATTAGTAGCAGCCGGCCTGTTCCATCTCTGTTGCCAGGCAAATGCTTGGCCACTTGCCCTGACCGCAACATCCCCATGACAGGCATGGTGCATGGCAGAAACCGGAAACAGGCCACTTTCACATTATTTTGAAATTTGTTATGAAATTTTGCCAAAACTTTATAAATACCAATGAGGGCAACAGGGTGTTGTAGCACATTCTTTCCACCTCATGAACCATTGTTTTTTGTTCTGGACTCCTCAGTAAAAATGCGCTCAGCTGCAGTTGCCTAGCTGGGCCATCCTGCGAAATGCCTGATATTCAATGCTTGACTCTAGCCAATTATCTTTAGTTCCCCTCTTTTATTAGTGTTAAATCTGAATTACAAGGGGAAGGGTGGGAGTGGAGTGAGGACAGCACACTAACCCTCCGTAGCAGCGAACTTAGTGGTTCCGTTTTATTATTTCTCTTCCGCAAGCACCGCCGGCTCTAGTCCTTCGTTGATTTTTGGATTCTCCGAAACTCGCCCTTCCTCCGCTTCTACTTTAAATATGCTTTTTTTTTTCAAAGCTGAAGACAAACTTTCTGGTTGGGAAATTTGAAAGAAAAACAGAAAAAGAGGAGGAGGAAGAGGAAGAGGAGGAGGAAAGTTCACAACAATCTTAAGCTCGTAGTTAACAAAATAAACTGCAGATAAAACCCCTGAAGGTCTTGGCAGCGAACGTTTTCCACTAAAATGAAAACTCCATGCACTCATAGTCTGAAACAAATTACGAAGGAGGGGGGGAAAAATCAACAGCTCTGGGGTGAAACTGAGGTCGCTGCTGCCTCATCATTTTTAACCAAAAATAAAACAAGCAAATTTTGTTTAACTGCAGGTCAAAATAAAAAAAAAAAAATTAAAAAGTCCCTCATCTGTTCGGTGTAATTACTAACAGAGTGAAGCCTTTGCCAGCTGCAGGGTTCATGGATACATGGAAGGAACCATAATTTTTTCTCCCTAGGGTTAACCCTGCAAGCTTCAAGTCTGTGCCTGTAGCATGCTTTTAATAGTCCATGGGAAACCAAGTCAGGACATTTTGAGGGAATTCCTCTCTCTCGCTTTTTTTTTTTAAAGAGTAGAATGAAATAATTGTGTTGCTTATGAATGGTTAAATTTCTGAGAAGAAAGAGGCTTCTAGAAATTTGTTCCTCTCATGCCCTCAGTCATGACACTCTGCCTTGACTAGAACATTGACTCTCTAGTCTGTAGGATTTTGTCACCAAAAATGAGCAAACTTGGCTGTGCTTTGGGTTGATGGCACTTCGGCCACTTTGTTTCCTGGTGTTCTTGTCACAGCATGGCCAGGAAATGCTTCTTTCTCGTCATGCACTTTAGCTTGAAGCACGTGTATCTTAAGGGAAATGTGAGCTGTGTGTTCAGGATTCATTAACACTTAACTTATTGACCTGTTTTCAAAAAACATGCCTGGTGTCCAAATTGTTCAATAAATCCTTTCTGAATAATCTTTAAGTCCTTATTTCATTTGCATAAAAATGTCAAAGTTGACTTGAAAGGAAATGGAATTTGAGCCGAAAAGTTTTAGTTTGGATTGGGGATTGAATTTACCAGGCTCATGTGGGAGTCCAAAAGAGAGAGAGAGAGAAAGTACATCTACTTTATTTTTCTACCTGTCTGGGCTTAATGGGCAATTTCATGCAAGAGTCTCCAGGAAAACCACAGACTAACTACAAGGTAAGTATTCATTTCATGGGAAGAATGTTGAGCTGGAATGGTGGGGTATCAGAAGCTGTCAACGGACTGTGAGAGGGAACCCTGCATCCAGTAAGTCCCAGCATCATCTCTACGCTTGAACTGGACAGAGGCTCATCTGCTTAGGCAAAGGGTGGCTTGCTAAGAAGGTGCAAGGGACGAGACCGAAGGAGCCTGCACCTGGGTAAAATCTGATTATGCATACCTGAGCATAGAGCCTTCCTGGGGATCATTGCTTTGGGGTTCTATGGATTTTCACAAGGAAGGACTCAATTTCTGGCACTCCACTCTCAATGTTAGCAACATTTCCCAGGTGGGAAGTCAATCACACTTGGGCTGTACAAGCATCCATCTGGGAGATGTTTTACAGTCCAGTCGTGATCTATGGAGTGGGGACTATGGGTAAGGTAAACACAGGTCTGGGGTTTGTATCTGCAACAGACCCAGTGAAGCAATATTGACTGATGATCTCAGTTCAACCACGTAGAGAAAGCACACTGCTCAGTAGCTTTGAGTCTCACTTTTTACCTGTATGTTGCTTATAACTGCTTCCTACCTTCAGCTGTGTATTGTAATTCTTGGCACCTAACTGTATCAGGGGGTTAGATGAAAAGTTCACACCAAGCATCGTCATATCCGTGGGCGATCACACCTTCTGCAATGCAGAGGTAGAGGTGTGTCTGCTTCATTTGTAACAAAGATGAAATGAATGAGTAGGTGGTACGCAGAACAGTACCCAGTGCAATAACCTGAAGGAGACTCGATGGATGCAGTCCCAGGGTATCTTCACGTTCTAACCATCCTGAAACCAGGCTGCGTCTTCAACAGAAGGTGCAGGATGAGCCCGTTTTCCAGGTGGCAGTGGTAGGGTAACTGATAACTGCCATTCCCTGAACACGTGTACACATCAGGAACTCCAGCATCCAAAGGAGCAGGGAGGGTCTGAATGCTTTAGGAGGAGCAAACAAACAAACAAACAAACAAACAAATAAACCAGGAAGCAAAGTAAGCAAGTGAGCATGCATTAATCATTAAGAACAAAGCTTGTGGGCAGGAGGAGGAGCACAGGGAGATGATCAGTCAGAGAAGGGAGTGAGCAACATTCCTCAAGTCTAGTCAACAGCAGGCCAACTCTTCCCAGCTTCAGAGCAAACTGAGTAGTCCAGCAAAAATGGTTTGTAGCTGTTATTCTTCCCTTATTAGCAGAGTCTTCTGTAGGCAGGGCAAGTACCCATGGCTGAATGGCATTTAGATTTCAATAACGTCTACTGATCCGGTACTAGAAATGAAAGTATTTGACATCACTGATTTAGAGGGACAAAGGTGATTGAGTAAAACTTTATGAATGTATAAATGAGTATTAGGTACTTACATCTCATTTTCATCTATCTGTGAGTACGTACATAGACATACATACACACATAGGTGTGGTGATGGGACAACTGGTATACTCAGGTTCGAAGGCATTCTTTCAATAAGCATATGTAAATGTGTCAGAAAAGTGTAATCAGATTCTTTGGCAGTGTCTTTTCCCCCCTCTTTGATTTTTTTTTTTCTATTTAATGAATGATATATTAAGCGAAAAGTTTGATTTATAGTTCATGAGGTCTTAGATTTATAAGATACAGAGTTACTTTGGCAAAGATTAGGTGCTGTGTTGAACAAAGGAAGTAGGGTGGGGTCAGACACAGCGCAGATTCATAGAATCATTAGTAGAAGTTGTAAACATAGTAAAATGGAGCCTGTGTCATCTGATACTTTCTATTACACCAGCCTTACTTTCTGTCTTGCTTCAACTTTTCTTCACGCTCTGTTCACATTCAGGGTCAGTGCATATACTCCTCATATTTGGATTATTCTTCTCACCATTGGACCAACAGTAGCAGATGTCAAAGGTGCCTCTCACTAACCATGTGAAGAATTCAACTCACGAGTCAGCCCTGACCATGTGCTTTGCTTCAGCTAATGAGCCCTCAGGGAAGCAGTGTCTTATGGGAAAGGGAACAAAGCCAAAAACCAGCATTCTATTCTCTGCACCCCTTCCCCTGCCCTGCAGCAACCCCTGGATAAAGATGACATTTTGGGACAGGTGATGCTAAGGCAACACAGGGACAACTGCTGCTCAGAAGAATGTTCTGGAACAATGACATGTTGCTCCTGTCTGAAGAATATATTTTTATGTTCTGGGGCCTTTGGAAGCACAGTACAGTTTAGGGAAGCTGATCCTGGCTTACTTCAATCAAATCCAGACCTTACCTTGAGGGTTTCTTAGTTTCTCTGCTTCATTTTTCTTCCCTGAGAAAAAACAGATTGCATCTATTTCACACGGCTGAAAAAAAAAGAAGTGTTCATGTAAGAGCTTAGACCACTACATCGTATATAGTGACCATTCTTCTGAAAAATTCATTAATTTTTTAATTTTACAAATTATGCCATTCCCAGAAATGTTTATTGCCTACTTTCCTCACATTTACTCCCCAGGACTCTCTCTTACACAATGCATTAATATTATTCGAGAAATCTTTCCTTGCCTAAGTCTTTGCAGTAGGTAGGTACTCACAGTGCCTTAAACTCATAGCACCTGTGTCCACTTGTGTCGATCAGAATCCTGTGTATTTCTGTGTTCTGATTTGGCTGCAGATATCATGCAGGCAGGCACCATGTTTGCTCAACCTACAGCTTTATCTCTGGAAGGCAGCCCATGACCACAGACAGATGATGCTCATAAGTATTTAATGGAGGAATGGAAAGATGCTGAAAATTCAAACACAGACTTGACTCTCCTTAGCATTTTGACCCCGGTAGTTAGGCAAAACATGGATGTTGTTCGGTTTCCCTGTATAGGCCCCTCCTACAGATGCCCTTAAAGACTTCCCGCCAAAAAGCATTTCCAAGAATTGATGCACAGTTCCTGAGAATGACCCGTGTGGCTTAGGAACATAGTGTTCTCTTGCTGCGGGAATCAATTCATTCTGTCATCTTGAATCATTCTGAGGATGACGGATACTTTGATGCATCTCACTTCAAACTTCACCTTTCCTGTTCCAAAGCAAAGCAGAAGTGAAGTCCACATTTGTGGTGCTCCACAGCCTTGTTCTGTGAAACTGTTGACAGATGACAGCTCAGGCCTCATGGGTGAAGTCTCCTTCAGCAGCTGTGACCCTGCACTTAGCTCAACCTTTTCCATAAATGGTCTTACTGTGTTCTCTGAACAATAATATCTTAAATTTTTATAGTGCCCAATAGCTAAGCATCTCTAGACATTTTACAGTAACATTAAAAGGAAGGCCAGTTCTCTTCTCAGCTTTGCCACAAGGGCCACACTAAACATGAGTTGTTGGACTTCATCCTGCAAAGGGTGGTTGCTTCAGAAATGGCTCGGCTCTAAGCACTCCTGGCAGGAACTCACCCTTCAGAGATGCAAACCTCCAGGCTGACAAAACCTTCAAGACATCTTACTTCTCAGAGACCACATCCCTCCTCAGAATTTTAGGAGATGAGTGAAGAGAATGCAGCACACACTCATATCGGGGGTTTGAATTATTTGAAGTGCAGTCAAATATTTACATGTCAGGAAATTAATTTCCTTATTTGAGCAATCCTAAAACTTGTTCCTGGAAATGTGTGAAAACGTTTCTCCCTTAGAATTCTATTTTTACTGCAAGTATATGATTGAGTATATAAATATTATATAATTTGTATTATGTTTTTATTTTTTATACTATACACACATATGCGTATGTATGCACACACCTATAATATTGCTTCTGGCTTTTCACAACTTTGTTAAAATGATTAGAATTCAGTGGGTCATAGCCTGGTTTGTCGTTTCTAAGTTTTCAATTACAACCATCTGAGGGGTAAGGCAAAAGATTCAAAGCCAACATAAGATTAGTACCATGAAGTGAGAATTAACACAATTGTCATAGTAATTAAGAGGACTGGCTGAACCTTTCCTAGCTTAAATGTCTAAGTAGAGAAAAATGTAGGCCAAAGAAGGAAACAGCTTCCATTTGGAATGAAGACTTTCTTTGGCCAGTTTGCTTTGAGAACTGAAAATCTGTGTCCATGTTTTGATTTCCCCCTCTCTTGGCCAAGGTTACACTGGGGACTACCTGCAGAGGCTTCAGGCCCCTAATACCTGCTCATTTACTCAAGTCCACGAAGGCTCAGCTATAGAGCCGGGTGAGGAATACACTTGCTTCACATTGTCTGGATCTGGGTAACATACCCCTGACTTCCAGAAGTTTCTTTACTGTGGAGACAAAAAAATGGATCTCCCTGGAAGGCTCAGCACGGTACTCATGGGTGATTTGCACCATAGTTGCCTAGGAGACACCTTCCATTTCTTCCAGATCGTTTGGACAATGTTGTTCCCACCAAGAAAGTTTCTCCACTAACTGTCACTGCTTTTTCTGTTCTCTCTCTTATGTCACTTCCAGAGAGGGCAGCCCCAGGGCACTACTGTTTTCTTTGCCCCTGCATTTACTACTGAGCTCACATGTGCTTGTAGCTGCCTTTAAAAACGACAAATGTGTTCTAATTTTAGTACGTCTTGGCAATAATTGTTTTTATTTCCTTGGTGAGGAAAAGCGAAGGAAAAACAGCTTGGGACTTAATAACCACCTTAGCCTGCAGCCTTCAACTTTATTCATGAGACTTTTCTTTTTAAATCTTTTTTTTTTCTCCTTCTCCCTCCAGTCTCAGTATCTTCTTGAAGGTGAAGCATTAAATTACCTTTGCAAAGGTTATATGTTTATTTACAAAGGCCCAGCTATGAATGCTTCTTCCAAGGGTGGCTTCCAGCAATACACTTTCCAGCTCTCTAGTCAGCAAGGCCGAAGCTGAATAAGGCAAGGTCTGGGCCTTCAGAAACAGTGGAGCTTACAGCTTCATCCACCACCTGACCCACAATATGTGCAAATCTCATAAAAGCATGATGGATATTTGTTCCTTGAGGTACACTATGTACTGGCATTTTGTTTTTATAGGAAAATGATACTAATTATTTTTCAAGGTGAGATTAATTTTCATACAACAAACCAGAGATTGAGTCAAATCCAGGCAGTATGTCTTGACAACCTCTAGCTAATCACGAAGTACAGACATAGTGCTGTGAGGACTCTCAGCCACACTCCAGCTCCCAAGATCCTCTAAGTGAAAGGAAACACTTGCAGGCTCACGTAAAGTAAAAGTTTCTATGTAGCGTCTCAACTGTCTGGTGATGTTGAAATACTACAGAGATGTATGTGTGTGTGCACACATGTGAACAAGTTTGTGCATCACTGAAAGGACCTTTAAGAGGTGGATTTATGTATGGAAAGGTGGGACTCATGAAAATAAGGCAATCACTAACTCAGCATAGATGTGTGTAGGTGATTATGTGGGCAGCCACACATCCAATGACAGATGCTGACTTGCCATATAGTTACACATCCCATAGCTATTCCCGAGGTGAGCCTCCCAGTCAGACATACACCCCCACATTACCTGTGCTCTTGTCAAGGGTCTCAGTTTCGAAAGTTTCATACTGGCCAACTTGTCCATCTGGCTCTCTTCAACCATTTTCTGCTAATCACTATCATTAGAATTTCTTCATATATATGTTTTTTTAAACCCAATTTGACTTTCAGGAAAGCTAATGGCATTAGTAGTCTATGTTAGAAAACAGGTAAGGGATGCACTGGAGATCTCTGTTGAGCTCAGAAACTGAAGCCTGGTTTTTTGGAAGTCTTCTGGACAGAAAATCCATGTTGGAGATGTGCTAGAAAGAATCTGCAGAGTCACAAGTTTCTGTTGAGTCTCAGAGTTGAGCTGAGCTGCAGGAGTGAGTCTCAGAACTATGGAAACTGTCAAGACCAAGGGCAGGACCTATTCCAGTGGAACACTTGTGTAGATGAACAGACGACCGGTGCAGACACCCTGACAGTGTTCCAGGAGGCTATGTCAGCCATAGAGGACAAGCTGAGCTGAAGCCCCAGGGACAGTAGAGAATTCCCTTGACATGTGTATGTCAGATGACATAGCAGTGTTTGGTGGGGTCTGGGTAAGGGAATTACACACTTACCTCAGTCCAGTGTGTTATATAAGTTTTCAGTCCTGCTTTTCCTGGTGGGATTTTAATATGCTCCCTGTTTATATAGTCCCATTTTCCTTTGATTAAAAGGATGGGGTGTCCTTCTTGTTGATTCTAGGAATAAACTGTGCATCTGCTTGGGACATGGGAGTGATCTGGACAAACGGTGTTGTTCCATTAAGGTGTAGAGTCATCCTTTAATCTCAAAATAGAGTCCAACACTCCTTGTAAAAGTCTGAGGGCAGGGCACAGTCTGAGAAAGCACTGTTTGGCACAATGTGGAAGAACTTGTGGGTGTAGGGCCCAGCCTTCCCTTAACACACAACTCAACCATATTCCCTACTTGTATTTCTCTGTGAGCTCTGTCACTCACAGTAGGTTGTCAGTAAACACGGTCTGATGGATAGTCAATCCAGTGGTCAGTGTAATGTATGGCATTCAATAACTGTTCAATAAATGTGAGTAATTTAGTTAGTTAATGGTGTGGGGGAAAATAGATGTTCTAGTACTTTCCTTGTTTAATACTGTGATGCAGGAGCTAGACAGAAGCCTCATCACCTGCAAATAAAACAGCAACTCCATGTTTCTCATGAGTGAGAAAGGCTTGTCCCTGTGATGACTAAATTCAGAATAGACTTCGCCTCCCGGCCTATTGGAGATCCATCCCTTTCTTTCTGATGATGTCTGAAGGCAGCTCACAACATCCTCTAGCCTTCGCCCACAGCCATACTCAGTCCCAGAGGATGTCCCCAGAGCCTCTGCTCTGCCTTCTAGGGTGGCATGAAGGTCAGCGTGAAGTTCCTTTATGTGATTTCTGACCACTCTTGATTTCTTTCACTTCTCATGGATCCAGTAAACTACAGGTTCCTAATCATTGCAATAAAAAAAAATCATTAGAATCACTCACCTTATGCTGGAATGTGTGAAACGTCTGCAGAACCTTAAGTCTCCCAGTATATGTAGGTGTTGGCAGCAAAAATGGCCTAATGCTCCCATAGTAGCTGTGCACACAGGGACCAGTCTGAGGATTTTTGCAATTGACCAGGTCTTTCCGTGGGAACTGGCAGCGCGCTGCCTTAAGACTTTGAGGATAAAACAAACAATTTGGGCTTCAAGCTTTTTCTCTTTGATTTTTTGACAAGAGTTATGTTTAATTTATTTTGGGGGGGTATCAGGAGACCCTCCTGCTTCATCCATAGTCTGTGACAGATCTGCCTTGTCAGTGACATTAAAAAAGCATTCTAATTATTTTTTTCACAATAATCTTTATTATCACCACAGTATTTTTCTTAGGATGAGGTCATATTTTAACAAGGCCTTACTGAGAACTATAAATTACTGAGCATTCAGAAAAATTTTAGAAATAGTTTTTATCTTATTTGAAATACATTTAAAAATTAAATCTGTACATGACATTTTAAGAGAAATCTTAAGGCAAATTATAAAATTGTTTAAAGCATTCTAATTATATCTCTACTTTAGAGCAACATAAAGTTGGGAACCCACATTTTTCTAGAAAATTACAGGTGTGTGTGTGTGCGTGTGTGTGTGTGTATATACTCATGTCCATACATATGTGTAGATGTGCACATTAGAAACAGAACCCAGAGCCTTGAGGATGCCAGACATGAGACATTCCTTTGCTGAAGTTATGGGCTTTAAAATGACACTGGAAATCTAGTACAAAATAGATTCCCCAGCGGGATGAAGCAGTAGTTCCCCATAGCTCAGAAATGGGGCTGCAATGCCACAAGGACTGAGAAAGGCCAGGAAAGAAAAGACAGAGAAAGGTTGAGAGGAAGTCAATATTGTAAAATTGCAACGCTCTCTCGTGGGAGAGAGCTTTCCCACTGTATTACCTGTCAGCTGTCTTTCAGACCTCACTGCAGACAGCAGATCCTGAGCACAGAACATTGATGAGAATCTGCGAATCACATCTCCTGGAGATCTGCTGTGCACACCTGTCAACACTTGGCGTTCTTACCATGGTATCACGCAGGTGGTGGAGAGTGGTCCGTGCTCTTCAAAGAGAGCTGATTGTTTCCCTTTCATTTAAAATATTGAGATTTCCCCCTGAATTTAAGATAGCTTGATTCTGCTTTCCCACCTCTCTATCCCTCTCAGCTCTTCTCCACCTCCCTTTCTGTCTAGATTTGCTCCCTTTCTGTCTCTCATTAGAAAACAAACAGGCCTCTAAGGGATGGTTAGAAAATATAATAAAAAATAAAATATGATTAAACAAATATGAACGCCTTGGAATTGGGTTTAAAAAAAAAAACAGGAGAAAAGGAACCCAAGAAAAGGCACAAAAAAAGAGATCCACTCACTCACACACTCAGAAATCTGATGAAAACACAAAACCAGAAAGCATAATGTATAGACAGAGGGCCTGGTGCAGACCCGTGCAGGTTCCGGGCATGCTGACTCAGTCTCTGAGGTCATATGAGCTTTGATCATGTTGATCTAGAGAGCCTTGGTTCCTTGGTGTCCTCCATCTCTTCTTGCTCTTAAGCTCTCTTTTGCCTCCTCTTCCACAAGATTGAGTGTGAGGCCTGAGTGGAGGCTGAGACTGGCTGTGGGCCTCTGTATTTGCAGGAGGAAGCATCTCCAACTTTGGCTGCACAAGACATTGATCTGTAAGTATAGCAGAATGTTTCTTGCTATGTCCTTTTAGTAGAGCATTACTATATGGTTCTGCCATCAGTCCCTGGGCTGTCTAGTCTCAGGTTCTTAGTCACTCAGGCAGTGTCAGGTATGATGTCCCTCTCATTGAGTTGACTTAAATAGAATTAGTTATCAATTGGTTCCTCCCACTAGTTTGTGCACCATTGCCTGGGTATGTCTTGCAGGCAGGTGGCCATTGCATATGGTGTTTACGTTTCTCATTGGTGGGATTCAGAGGACCTTCCAGTACTGAGAACACTAGCCAACAGTAGTAAAGGATCTAAAGGGGTCACAGATCAGCTTCTCTCTGTTCAGTGAGTTTTCCAGGTGTTGGCTTCAGCAACAGGGTCTTGCTATCAGATTTGTGGAGCAACCTACAGCCTTTGCCACAGCCTAGATTATTTGGGGATTTTCATAGGACCCCTTTGGCCAAAAATTCAATTAGATGCAGCCCAATTCCAATATTGGGTACTTCATTTGATGAAAAGAAATGACCAGTTGGGGCTCTTTCTCTTCCACAAGGTAGATATTCATTTAGATTCCTTTCATATATGTATATATTTTAGGAAATATCTACTGTACTAGGTTTCCACTCTATCCCTCAAATGGGTCTCCATTTTAGCTGTCTCTCCTCATGTCCCCTCTTTTGTCTGCCTCACCTCTCCTCTTCTCCATTTGCATCTCCCATTACAGGCCCCAATATCCAACCATAACTATTTTATTTCCCTTTCCTAGGGGGATGTATCTGTACCTCTTAGTCCCTTACCTTATACTTAACCTCTATAGTTGTATGGACTGTAGCTTGGTGTCACTGATTTAACAGCTAATATTGACATATAAGGGAATATATACCAAGTTTGTCTTTATGGGTCTGGGTTACCTCGTTTAGGATGATTTTTCTTGTTCCATCCATTTACCTGTAAACTTCATGATTTTATTTTTTTAGTAGCTGAGTGATATTCTATCATGTAAATGTACCATATTTTAAATATCCACTCACCTATCTGTGTATTTCTGGATATTGTGAATAGAGCAACAAGAAACATGGTGGAGCAAGTGTCTTTGTAGTAGGCTGCAGCATTCTTTGGGTATCTGCCAAAGAACGGTATAGTTATAGTACAGTTTCTACTTCCCTAGGGCTTAGAAGTCTGATTAGATTGCTTACCTGATATTGACTTAACTTTGATGACTGATATGTATTGAGAAAATTATCAATTTCTTCAAATTTTCTAATTTGAAGGAATAAAGGTTTTTAAAGTATGTCCTTATGATCTTCTGGATTTCCTAGGTGTCTGTTGTCATGAGCTCCTTTTCATCTTTAATTTTGTTAATTTGGGTATTCCATCTTCTACTTTCAGTGAATTTTAATGAGAGTTTGTTGATCTTACTGATTTTTTCAAAAATACAATGCATTTTTCATTGATTTTTGCATATTGTTTGTTTATGCTATTTCTATTTTATTGATTTCAGCCTTGAGTTTGATTATTTCTTGCAGTCTACTACTTTTGGGTATGATTTCTACTTTTGTACTAGAACAGTGGTTCTCAACCTTTCTGATGCTGTAGCCCTTTATCACAGTTCATCATGTTGTGGTGACCCCAACCATAAGATGATTTCATAACAATGAAATGATATACTTCATAACTATAATTTTGCTACTGTTATGAATCATAATGTAAATATATGATTTGCAGGATATCTGATATGGGGCCCTCTCCAAAAGAGTTATGACCCACAGATTAAGAACCATTGTCCTAAAGTTTTCAGATGTTGAGCTGGTAATATGAGATCTCTCCAGCTATTTTACATAGGCACTTGGTGCTATGAGCTTGTCTCTTACAACTGCCATTATTGTGTCCCATAAGTTCGGGTAAGTTATGTTTTCATTTTTAATTAATTTCAGAAAGTCATTAGTTTTTTCTTAATTTCTCTCTTTACCAATTATTATTATTTTATTCAGTAGAGAGCTGTCCTGTTTCTATGAATTTGTAAGTTTTCTGTTCTTTCTGTTGTTGATATCCAGCTTTAATTTATGGTTGTCAGATAGGAGGTGGGTGTTTTTTCAAATATCTTGCATTTGTTGAGACTTGCTTTTGTGCCCAAGTATGTGGTCAATTTTGAAGAAATTTCCGTGAGCTTCTGAGAACAAGATGGATCTTTTTCATCATTCTGTCAGTCTGTGTTTTTAAACTGGGGAATTGTGACGACTAATGCTGAGAAAAATTAATGGGCAGTATTTGTAGATTCCTGTTATTTTGTTGTTGTTGTTGGTGGTGGTGGTGGTGGTAGTGGCGATGGTGGTGTGTGTGTGTGTGTGTGTGTGTGTGTGTGTGTGTGTGTGTGTATGTGTGTGTTTCTTCTCTTTTGACTTGCTGGTCTGGTTTATTTACTCTTCTGTTTTCTTGGGTGTGCGTAATGACTAGAAGTTTTCTTTCTGGAGCCTTCTGTATGGTTGGATTTGTAGATAGATTCAATGCTTAAATTTGAATCATAGAATGCCTTCTTTTTCTTTGTTTATTAATTTATTCAGATTACAATTCAATTGTTATCCCATCATTTATATCTTCCCATTCCTCTCTCCCTCCCGCTTTCACCCTATGCCCCTCCCCTGCCTTATTTTTCAAAAATGTATTTTGATTGAAAGTTTTGCTGTGTATAGTCATCTTGGCTGGTATCTGTGGTCTCTCATAGACTGTAAACTGTCTGTCCGTTCCTTTCAGGTTTGTAAAGTCTCCATTGAAAAATCTCGTATTATTGTAATAGGTTTGCCTTTATATATTACCTGGACTTTTCCCCTGCAGCTTTTAACATTGATCATTTGTTATGTGTATTTTGTGTTTTGATTATTTTGTGATAAGGAGATTTTATCTTCTGGTCCAGTCTATTTGGTATTTTAGATGCTTCTTGTACTTTGATAGGCATCTCTTTTTTAGGCTAGGGTAATTTTCTTCTATGATTTTGCTGAAAATATTTCCTGTGACTTTAACCTGTTTTTTTCTCAGTCCTCTACTATTGTTATTATTAGACTTGGTTGTTTCATAGTGTTTTAGATTTTTAGATGTTTCTGGCAGGATTTTTTTTTTTTTTTTTTTTTAGATATAACATTTTCTTTGGCCAAGATAACCATTTCTTTTACTGTGTCTTTTATGCCTGAGATTCTCTCTTCCATCTCTTGTGTTCTCTTGATGAGGCTTACCTCTGAAGTTCCATTTCAAATTCCTAAATTTTTCGTTTCCAGATTTCCCTCAGCTTTTAAAATTGATTCTGTTTCTACTTTCTGATCTTGAACTGTTTTGTTCATTTCCTTCTACTGTTTGTGTTTTCAAAGATTTCTTTAAAATCTTTCTTATTTCTTCCCTATAAAAGCTGTTTTTTGCCTTTCCTCTCTCACTCATTCCATGTGTATGTGGGATGTGTGTGTGTGTGTGTGTGTGTGTGTGTGTGTGTGTGTGTGTGGCATACTTCAGCTATGTTGCAGTACTCAGGCCTGCTATGATAGGGCTGCTAGATTCTAGTGATTGTGGCTATTATTGATTGTGGTTTTTGCTGAGGTCTTGGGATGATTGTAATTCTAAGAGCTGATATCTGGTCTTGTCTTTGTAGTGCAGGTGTTTTGTTCCTTGTCTTCTGTTGCCCTCTCTGGTTCTTCCATGAGTATAGTGGCTTCGTAGGAAATCTTGGGATCCTGATAGGTATGTCTACTGTGTATTTTTACTAGGTAAAGTGTGCTTTTAGCTATTTGAGTTGACAATTAGGAATGAGGATGGACTGAGAGTGAGTAGGCTGAGGGATCCACAGAAGGAGGAAAGCAGGGTGTTTCACCAGGATTTGTTTAGTTCCCTGGGATTGATGGCAGTGAGTGAGGAGAGGCCACAGCAGATGGTCTGCTGCAGAGCTGGAGATGAGACTTGTGGACTGTAACTGGAGGAATGGTAGGAGAGGTAAAGATCTGTAGTTAGCCTACCTGCTTCCTTGGCCAGCGTGTTCAAAAGAGATCTTAGAGTCATTTGCCTTTGTGTGGTGCCCAGGGGACAGGCATCAGACATTAAAGCAATGTCCTATTGCACTTGTGACACCAAGGCTTTCAGTCCTATCTCTAACACCCAAGTCTCCTGGAAGGCTAGCAGTCAAAAAAGCCTGAGCTATGGGGTGGTGACTCTCTCAGTTCCGGGAATAGTGTTTGCATACATCAGCAGCTTCACACCATATGTACTTGTTCTGTAGAGCACATGCGTCAAGCGAGCACTTTGGGTAAAATCCCCAGGAAGGGAGCCTGGGGCTAGGTGTTCGATACCTCATGAGTGTCTTGGTTTCTGCAGGAGAAGAAAGATCCTGGAGGGTACACCTGAATGTGTTCAGAATTCTAATAGCTTCCCCTAGTCTTGATGCTCCACATTCCATGTCTAGGAGTCATCAATGCAGTGTGGCTATGTGCCAAGAGGGAGAGGCCAAGCCACCCAAACATCATCATCTGTGTCGGTAGAAAACGATGCCATATCACCCTCCAGCTGAAGCTGCTGTATTCAGACTTGAACTATTTTTTATGGAAACCATCATCCTATTTGGAAGTTTTGAACAAAACCATCAATGGAAGGTGGGATGATCACATACATAGGTCAAACTTGAATAGAAAATTTCATCTAAAAATGCTATTTTGAGATTATGGTATTTTATCTAGTTTTTAACATTTACTCCCTCATAAGCATTACGATTTATGATTCAACCTGTTAAGTGGAATTTTTGATTTATTTAAAAACATAAAACATTTTATAAATATTTAAAATTAAATTTATTTTAAAAATTTAACAAATATTGGTTTCTCTACCATGTGAAAGAAATAATGCTATTTCATTGGCTTTCTGGATTCCTATTCTAACTGAAAGTTGAGGGAAATATTTATTTAATTCTTTTTCATTCTTTTAAAATCACCTTCATTGATTTCATTTATGATTTCTTTTTTTAAAGACCATGGGGTATTCCATTGTGTTTGCACACCTTTTCCTTCCATTCATCTAACACTGGACACTTTGGTTATTTCCTCTTCATCTTGGCTGTTGAACTGCATCCTTCAATAATCATGGAAGTGAAGATAAGATTTCAATTTCTTGAAATACACTCTTGAAAGTGAGTGTGGAAACCCTACTTTAGTTTTCTGAGATGCCTTAGTACTAGCAATACTCTGAAGAAAGTATTAGGCTAAGCGAATGAAGCTGAGCACAGAAAGAGGAATGCTGTGTGCCCTCGTTTATTAAGTAGGATGTGGATAGGTTTTGGTGTGTATATATATATATATGAGTGTGTGTGTCAGTGTGTGTTTGTGTGTGTATTCATATGAAGATGCATGCCTGCCACGGCACCTGTGTGGAAGTCAGATGACATTTCACGGATCCTTATCTTCAATCTTGCTTGAGATAGGATCTCCTTTTTTTTTTTTTTTTTTTTTTTTTATATGTTTTTGGCCATTGTGTATACCAGGCTGGCCGGCCTGCCAGCTTTTTCCCCTGTCTCTGCTCCCCATATTGTCCTGAGAGCACTGGCAGTACAGACATGTGCTTCAGATCTGGCTTTACCTGGCTTTTGAACTCAGGCCATTTTGCTGACATGGCAAATGCCTTTTAGACAGAACGTGTCCCGAGTTTTGTTTAATATCTACACGTCTTCCTTTCTGTTCACTTTGGCTTCGGACGATGACTCACCTGTGACCTCTGAGCTCAGCCACCTCCATGCCCTCTGGCAGCAGGCTGTGTGCCTGGCCGACCGCAAGGTGTCCTTACATGAAAGACATAACTTCCTCTCTGTTTGCTGTACACTGGTGTCCATGTGGATGGTTAAGTTCCACGTTTTCCTGGAAGGCATTTTCTTAAAGACATGCACTTTGGTCTAAGTTAAGGAGGTTGCCCTTCTCTTCTCAGCTGAAATGCTTTGCACACACCTTGGAGAGCTTGACACCTCACAACACTCAAGCATGCTGTGCAGAGTTGCCATTCCTGTGATTCATCAGGCAACAGAGCCTGGGGCAGACACAAAGTCCCGGGCTATAATGTGGCTTCAATGGGGAAATCAGATTCCTCTCACATCATCTGGAATTACAAAGGCTTTCTGAGGAACGTAACTCAGGACAAACACAAGGGCTGCTTGTAAATTTAATGATAGCTGCTCCTTTCCCTCCAGGATGGAGATTAAAAGCACGGAATGGGATTCTTAGAGTCTAGCTGCTGATGCATCTTCAGCTCAGTCGCAGGCACTCTGAAGAGGTGCCTCGAAGAACAGAAACCGTCTCTCTTGCCTTTCCTCCCTGTCACATGGTTCTAAGTACGCCTATTCGAAGAGAGTGCCTCTAAGACTGAGGATTTGGCTCAGTGGGTGAGGGTGCTTGCTGGGGAAGCATAAGGTCCTGAGTTCAAGTCCCAGAAGCTATACTTTAGTTGGGGTTGTCAGCTGGAGAAGAGCTACTGGCTGTCCTTAATCTAATCTCATATAGACACTGGCATAGCCAGTAAACATTTTGGGGACAATAAAAAGCATGTGAGAGACAAGCCAGTTTTATCTGGGCCATCCCATTCTGGATCTTTTTAAGCATCTGTAATGTATTTTACTTTAAACTAAAAGTTACTTTACATTTACTGTAAAGTATTTTACTTTAAAACAATTAACTAAATTACTCCTTGTTTGCTGTATGTGTGTGTGTAGATATGTGTATATCTGTGCATGCACATACACATTGTGGCAGAGGTAGACCCAAGCACAACTTTCAGGATTTGATTTTCTCCATCTACCATCTGTGTTCCAGGGACTGAACTCTGGTCTGTCAGTAACAGACAATAGGAGCCTCTACCCACTGGCATATTTTACTAGTTTACTATTTTATAGTACTTTTAATAGCTTAAAACCTATCATCCTCTCAATTTGGATGTCTCTTTGCAGTCAACTATTTGGCATATATTGTCTTGTATCTATCCTTTCATCTTTCAAATATTCTTTCTTAAATGCTTATGGTACATTGTTCCTGGGCTATGTCTTGTGAATTTGGAGGCCCCCTTGCTGTTCAGTGAACAGACAGATGAATGGATTCATTGGTACTAGGTTTCCATTTTTCCCTCTTTCTACAAGAATTTACCAACTTCTCAGTTCTCTATTCATTAGACAGCTTTCATAAAAATTCAGCTACTTGGCTTTACCTCAAATCTTGGGCAGACTATCTCATTATTAAAGATATATTCAGCAATATTTTCTTTGACCTCTTTGTCAAGTCTATGGGAAGAAAGGCAGACAACATCTCTAAACATGATGGTAAAACTCATGATGTTTGCCTGTAGCTTGGCTGGCCCACATTTGGTTGTTTGGCTCCTCTGAGTTGGCCACACACACAAAAAGAATTTCCCCTTCTTCTTCTTTTTTTTTTTTTTTTTTTTTTTTTAATGTATAGGGAGGTGAGTAACATCTGTTTTAACTTGAGTGATTCAATATGTGTCTTCAGAATCATGTTTACAGAAGTAATTTGGTCAAAAATATGAGAACAGATTTAGGGTACAAACTCAACTATGTCCTTCCCTAAGGCAAGCTGATTCATAAAATCTGAAATCCTGAAATATTGTTTGGCTCTGAAGGAATGGCTCCATCAAGTTACCAGGTAAATGGAAGAAGGAGACCTAACAAAACTCAAATCCCCAGAGGCTAAAACTCTAACACCTGAGTGACAGGGGGAAGAAAAAGAAAGTGCTTGCAGGCCACCAGAGGTCTCAAACACATTAAACCTTTCTTAATGTTGTGATGCAATCTTTCACCTAACAGATCCCTTTGGTTGACCCTTGAACCATGGTTCTTTGCTCAGTATCATAGTAATGGATTTTGGAAATCTGAAAAACATGAAGTTAAATGCAAGGGTGTTAAGGAGTTGGAATTCTTTTCAGTGAGGGGAGGAAATCGTACCTGCAAGATTTAAATTGTCTTCCTCACAGGAGCAAAGAAAGAAGACACTACCACAGGCCTCTGGAAACATTACAAAAGTCAAGTGTTTCTTTTAAGGACAGAAAAAGAAAGGTTATTATCCATAGTGAAAAGGGTAAAGAGTGAACATAAATGATTCCTTCAGCAACTTATCTTTTTTAATTACCACCCAAACAGAAATCTTCACATAATAAGCCAAGGTTTAATGGAAATAAGATGTATTCCCAGTTATCCCAATCCTTAGAATTAGAAATGTTTTGAGAGATGGTAAGTTTCAACCTGTGATCCTATGAAATAGGAAGATCCCAGGTACCCAGCAAATTTCTCCTTGCTTTGGCATGATGAGTTTGGATTTTTTGCCTCATCTCTTCAAACATCCTGAATAGAACTACCCTTTGATGGTGGCTGTGACTCTTTCACACTGACATCAAAGGAGGCCAGAGCTGGTTGTTCTGATGATTTCAAACTATGTTAAAAAGTGCAAAATATGGGCCAATCACTCATAGTCACCACCTTCCAATGGCTGATTCAACCACACTAGTGTACTTTTCAATTTCATGGCCTTTTTTTCTGTCATAGAGTTTTTTGTTGAGGCTTTTTTCTATTAATTCTAAGTTTCTACAATTTAATACAGAGATGAAAAGAGAGGCACTGCTAACTTTTCAGTTGGGCAATGGGGATTGGTAATAAGGTTTAGAATCCACCAGTGTATCATAATCTTGAATGGAAGTAATAAAAGCAAATATCAAAACACCTCCAACAGGGACAGGGGTGACTTCAAAGGTGAATATCTGGAATTATTTGGCAAATCCAGCATTATGTACCTCTCTCTCTCTGTCTCTCTCTGTCTCTCTGTCTCTCTGTCTCTGTCTCTCTGTCTCTCTGTCTCTCTGTCTCTCTCTCTCTTTGTGTGTGTCTCTGTCTCTCTCTCTTTCTCTCTCTCTCTTTCTCTAATGAAACTCACCATTTATCCCAAGTGATCTTGAACTTGAGACTGGCCCACTTATATACTGAGACTACATATGAACTTACACTTCTGATCTCCTTATATACTTGTATTTATATCTATATCCTTCTGTCATTCATCAACCTTTGACTATGTCTTTTTACTACATTCTCATAGCAGTATTTTGTAACCATATTAACTGGTTCTTCACTTACTAAATCAGTCAAAAGCATTTTTAGAGTATAACTTGCCCTCTGCCAAGTAATCTGCTTAAGGATAGAAAGTCAAGGTCTTTTTTTTTTCTAATTTTTTTCTTCAATTAATTTATTCAGATTACATCTAAATTGTTATCCCCTCACTTGTATCCTCCCATTCCTCCCTCCTTCCCTCTTTCATCCTATTCCCTTCCCCTAGGTCTGTGACAGAAGAGGATCTCCTCCCCCACCATATGGTCACAGCCTATCAAGTCTCATCCTGGTAGCCTGCATATCCGTTTTCTGAGTGCCACCAGGCCTCCCCACCAAGGGGAAGTGGTCAAATATGGAGCACCAGAGTTTATGTGAGTCAGTCCCTGCTCTCCATACAACTGTGGAGAATGTCCTGTCTATTGGCTAGATCTGAGTAGGGGTTCAATGTTTACTGCATGTATTGTCCTTGGTTAGTACAGTAGTTTGAGCAGACCCCCTTGGGTCCAGATCTACACATCATGATGTACTTTTTGTAGGTCTCTAGGACCATCTGGATCTTTCTATTTCCCCATTTTCTCATACTTCTCTCACCTAGAGTCCCAGTAGGAAATCCTTACATCTATCCCAATCTCCTAGTTAGTGAAGACTTGCATGGGACATCCCTTTTGGGCTAGTGTCCAATTATAAGTGAGTATATACCATATGAGTCTTTCTTGGTCTGGGTTAACTCACTCAGTATGATCATTACTAGTTCCATCCATTTACCTGCAACTTTCACAACTTCCTTGTTTTTAATAGCTGAGTAGTATTCCATTGTGTAAATATACTGCAGTTTCTTTATCCATTCTTCAACTGGGGACATTTAGATTGTTTCTAGGTTCTGGGTATTATGAATAAGGCTGCTATGAACATGGCTGAGCATATGTCCTTGTTATGTGGTGGAACATCTTTTGGGTGTATTCCAAGGAGTGGAATAGCTGGGTCTTGAGGAAGCCCTATTCCCAGTTTTCTAAAAGCACCAGATTGATTTCCAAAGTGGTTGTACAAGTCTTCCCTATGATTAGCAATGAAGGAGTGTTCCACTTTTTGCACATCCTTGCAGCATGTGCTGTCACTTGAGTTTTTGATCTTAGCCATTCTGATGGGCATAAGATGGAATCCCAGAGACCTTTTGACTTGCATTCTCTCATAACTAAGGATGATGAGCATTGCTTTAAGTGTTTCTCAGCCATTTGATAAACCTCTGTTGTGAATTCTCTGTTTAATTCTGAACCTCATTTTTTAATTGGTTTATTTGGTTTGGTGATGTTTAATTTCTTGAGTTTTTTATATATTTTGGATATTAGACCTTTGTCAGATGTAGGGTTGGTGAGGATCTTTTTTTCCAGTTTGTAGGCTATCACTGTTCTGTTGACAGTGTCTTCTGCCTTACAGAAGTCTCATGAGGTCCCATTTATTAATTGTTGACCTTAAGGCCTGGGCTGTTGGAATTCTGTTCAAGAAGTTGTCTCCTGTGCCAATGTGCTCCAGGCTCTTCCCCACTTTTTCTTCTAACCGATTTAGTGTCTCTAGTTTTATGTTGAGGTCTTTAATCCACTTGGACTTGAGTTTTTTGCCTGGTGATAAATGTGTGTCTACTTGCCTTTTTCTAAATGTAGACATCCAGTTAGACCAGCACCATTTGTTGAGGATGCTATCCTTTTTCCATTGAATAGATTTGGCTTCTTTGTAAAAAATCAAGTGTCCATATGTGTGTGGATTTATTTCTGGTGTTTGATTTGATTCCATTGATCAAAGAGCCTATTGCTATGCCAGTACCATACTGTTTCAATTACTGTTGCTCTATAGTACAGCTTGAGATCAGGTATGGAGATTCCTCCAGAGGATTCTTTATTGTAGAGGATTGTTTTGGCTATTCTGGGCTTTTTGTTTTTCCATATGAAATTAAGAATTGATCTTTCAATGTCTTTAAAATTTGTATAGGCATTTTGATAAGGAATACATTGAATCTGTAAATTGCTTTTGGTAAGATGGCCATTTTTACTATGTTAATTCCCCTGATCCATGAAGAAGGGAGAACTTTCCATCTTCTGATGTCATCTGCAATCTTCTTCTTCAGAGATTTGAAGATTCTTTTCAAACAAGTTTTTCACTTGCTTGGTTAAATTTATTCATAGATATTTTATATTGCGTGTGGCTATTGTGAAGGGTTTAGTTTTCTATAATTCTTCCTCTGCACATTGTCATTTGTATATAGGAAGGCTACTGACTGTTTTGAGTTAATTTTGTATCCAGTCATTTTGCTGAAAGTGTTTATTACCCGTAGGAGTTCTCTGGTGGAATTTGGGGGGGGGGTCACTTATGTACAATATCATATCATCTGCAAATAGGGATAATTTGACTTCCTTCTTTTCCATTTGGATCCCCTTGATCTCCTTTTGTTGTTTTATTGCTCTGGCTAAAAGTTCAAGAACTACATTGAAGAGATACGAAGAAAGTGATCAGCCTTGCCTTGTCCCCGATTTTAGAGGAATTTCCTTGAGTATCTTTCCATTTAATTTGATGTTGGCTATAGGCTTCCTTATATAGCCTTTATTATGTTTAAGTATGTGCCTTGTATCCCTGATTTTTCCAAAACTTTAAACATGAGTGGGTGTAAGATTTTATCAAGTGCTTTTTCTGCATTTAAGGAGATGATCATGTGGTTTTTTTTCTTTCAGTTTGTTTACATGGTGGGTTACATTGATGGATTTCCATATACTAAACCATCCCTGCCTGCCTGGAATGAAGCCTACCTGGTCATAGTGAATGATATCTTTGATGTGTTCTTGTACTCGGTTTGCAAGTATTTTACTGAGTATTTTTACATTAATGTATATAAGAGAAATTGGTCTGAAATTCTCTTTCTTTGTTGGGTCTTTGTGAGGATTAGGTATCAAAGTGACTGTGGCCTTATAGAATGAGTTTGGTAATGTTCTATTTCTATCTTTTGGAGTAGCTTGAAGAGTATCGGTATTAGCTCTTCTTTGAAGATCTGGTAGAATTATGTTCTGAAACCATCTGGCCCAGGGCTTTTTTTTTTGGTTGGGAGACTTTTAATGACTGCTTCTATTTCTCTAGGAGAAATAGGACTATTTAGTTTGTTTATCTGATATTGATTCAATTTTGGCAAGTGGAATCAATGAAGAAAATTGTACATTTCCCTTAGGTTTTAAAGTTTTGTCCATATATGCCTTTGAAGTAGGCTCTTATAATTCTTTGTATTTCTTCAGTGTCTCTTGTTATGTCTTCCTTTTCATTTCTGATTTTGTTAATTTGGATGGTGTCTTTCTGTCTTTTAGTTAGTTTGACTAACTGTTTGTCTATCTTGGTGATTTTGTCAAAGAACCAGCTCCTGGTTTTTTTGATTCTTTGGATTGCTCTCTTTGTTTCTAATTTATTGACTTCAGCCCTGAGTGTGCCTATTTCCAGATGTCTACTCTTCTTGGGTGTTTCTGCTTCTTTTTTTTCTAGGGCTTCCAGATGGGTCATTAAGTTGCTTATATGGGATGTTTCCAATTTCTTTATAAAGGCACTTAGTGCTAGGAATTTTCCTCTTATCATTGCTTTCAGTGTGTCCCACATATTTGGGTATATTGTTCCTTCACTTTCATTTCATTTCATTCCTTCATTTTAGGAAGTCCTTAATTTCTTTCTTTATTTCTGTATGTGTAGACTTTTCATTATTTCTGTTGTTGTTGAAGTTCAGCTTTAAACCACGGTGATCTGATAGGATACAAGGTATTATTTCAATCTTCTTGTATCTGTTGCAGCTTGCTTTGTGACCTACTATATGGTCAATTTTGGAGAAGGTTCCATGAGGTGCTGAGAAGAAGGTAAAGTATTTCGTATTTGGCCAAAAAGTTCTGTAGATATCTTTTAGATCCATTTGATTCATGACATTGGATAGTGTCATTATTTCTTGATTTAGTTTCTGTTTCAATGACCTATCCTTCAGTGAAAGTGGGGTGATGAAGTCTCTTACTATTAATGAGTGAGGATCAATGTGTGGTATAAGCTTTGTCAATTGTTCTTTTATAAATGTGGTTTCCCTTGTATTAGAAGCATAGATGTTCAGAATTGTAATGTCATCTTGGTTTACTTTACCTTTGATGAGTATGAAGTGGCCTTCCTCATCCCTTTTGACTAATTGTGGTTGAAAGTCTATTTTATTAGATATTAAAATGGCTACACCAGTTTGCATCTTGTGTCAGTTTGCTTGGAATATCATTTTCAAGCCATTTACCCTGCTGTTATGTCTATACTTGTTGTTGAGATGTGTTTCTTGAATGCAGAAGAATATTGGGTCTTGTTTATGCATCTATTCAGTTAGTCTGTGTCTTTATTGGAGAATTGGGACCAGTGATGTTGAGAGACATTAATGACCAGTGACTGCTAAGTCCCTTGATTTTGCTGTTGTTTCCAATACAGTGTTTGTATGATTATGCTTTTCAACAGTGGAGTTATATATTTCCTATGTTATTTTGGTTGTATTTTGTCCCTTTGAGTTGGAATTTTCCTTCTAGTAATTTCTGTATGGCCAGATTTGTGGATAGGTACTTTTGAATTTTTTTTTTTTTTTTTTTTTTTTTTTTTTTTTTTTTTTTTTTTTTT
>OU015752.1:90727704-90767346 GCA_907169655.1 Acomys percivali
TTTTTTTTTTTTTTTTTTTTTTTTTTTTTTTTTTTTTTTTTTTTTGTCATCTTGTTTTCTCCATCAATGGTTATTGAAAGTTTCACTGGGTATAATAGTCTGGACTGGTGTGTGTGGTCTCTTAGAGTTTGCAGGACCTTTGCCCAGGCTTTTCTGTCTTTTATGGTCTCTACAGGGAAGATGGGTGTAATTCTGATAGGTTTGCCATTATAGGTTACTTGGCCTTTTTCCCTTGCCACTTTTAATATTTTTCTTTGTTCTGTATATTTTGTGTTTTGATTATTATGTGGCAGGAAGATTTTCTTTTCTGGTCTATTCTATGTTGTGTTCAGTAGGCCTCTTGTATGTTTATATGCAACTCATTCTTTAAATTGGGAAAATTTTCTTCTATGATTTTGTTGAATATATTTTATGGGCCTTGGAGTCAGGCGTCTTCTCTTTTCTCAATACCTATTATCCTTAGGTTTCGTCTTTTCATAGTATCCTTGATTTCTTGGATGTTTTATGTCAGTAATTTTTCATATTTAACATTTTCTTTGATTGTTGCTTCAAGTTCTATGATTGTATTTGCTACTCCCAAGATTTGTTCCTCCATCTCTTGAATTCTGTTAGAGAAGCTCACCTCTGTATTATTTGCTTTCTTTTCTAAGTTCTCTCATTCCCATCTTTCTTCTGTCTGTGCTTTTATCATTGTTGCCAATTTCATCTTTAGATCTTGAACTGTTTTATTGACTTCCTTCATTTGGTTGTTTGTATTTTCCTGAATTTCTTCCAGTGCCTCTCTATAGGCCTTCAGATCTTGAACTGTTTTATTGATTTTCTTTATATGATTATTTGTATTTTCCTGAATTTCTTCCAGTGCTTCTCTAGAGGCCTTTTTAATGTCTTTAACCTGTTTAGCAGTATCCTCCTGCATTTGTTTATGGATTTTATTCATTTCCTCCATTATCATCTTTATACTAAGGATTTGAGGTCATTTTCTTGTGTTTCAATTGAGTTTGAGTCAGGGTTGATTTCTTTGGGATAGCTGGGATCTGGAGATGCCATATTGTTTTGGTTTTTCTTGTTTGTGTTTTTTACATTGGCCTTTAGTCATCTTATTGTCTCTGATGTTGGCAGGTAGCTTCTGGTGCCCTTCATTGTTTGTTGAGAGATGTTTGTTGGTGAGAGACTATAGGCTGAGGACCCTTGCCTGTGGGGATCAGGGAGTTCCTTTCTGGAACAGGAAGATGACCTGGTTTCAGCTCCAGAGTACTTTGCTCCACACCCTATGCTTCCCTTTGGGTCAGCAGAGATTAGTGCTGGTGCTCTGCAGCCCCAGGATCAGATTGAGGTAGTATAGGTAGAGCCAGTTATGGTTATCCTGTCTTTGGCTGGGGTTTGAATACCCTGCCCTCAGGCCTTGGGGCTTTGAGTCCTAGGCTTAGATCATCCCCGAGTGCATGGCCCCTTGCTGTCTTCTAGCAGTTGTTTAGGTTTCTGCCTGATCCATCCAGGCAGTGGAGTCTAGGTTCAGCCTGCCAGGGAGAGAGAAGATACTGCCTTCTGGTTGTTGTTGGTTGGCTATATTTCTGCCCTATCCCCTCAGGTCTGCTCAGCCTCTCCCAAGAGCTTGGGGGACCCTACTGGGCTGTAGAGACTGGCTGGCCAGGTCAGTTCTGCCCAATTGCTCAGGAACAGTCTGCTGGAGTAGAGCACTAGGTTTATGCCCTGTCCTGTTTATACTGAGCAGCTGTGGTGTCTCATTCCAGTCTGATGTCATGGGACCTCCCACTGGGTTGAGGCATCTGGTTAGTTTTCTACCCTATCCCCCCAGGTCTGCTCAGCCTCTCCTGAGATGATGGGAGGCACTGCTGGCCTATGGAGACTGGCTTGGCCTCGTCAGTTCTGCCCAATTGTGCAGGAACAATCTGCTGGGGCAGGTAGCTGGGTTTCTGCACTGTCCTGTTTAGACCACATGGCTGGATTATGTGTCCACAGCCATCTGGGCCCCTGTGAGGCACATTGGGGCTTCTGTGGAGTGTCATGGGGTGGGTAGGTGAGGTCTGAAGTCAGATCTACCTGTTTTTCTGAGATTTCCCCAGGCCAGGAGCTCTGGTGCTTCACTGCCCAGTGTTCAGTCCCATATACTGAGAGTGTGCTATAGAGCAGGGCTGCAGTTTGCAGGCAGGTTTGGGTCCAAATTCTGGGGACAGGCTTCCCTTCCTCTATGGGCCATTGGAGGAGACCAGATCCTCCTGTGGTCTGCACTGTGTGGACCCCTTGCACCTAGGGTTCTCCAGGTCTCGCAGTCTGTAGCTCCTAGTCAAGTCCTTAGTCACCATCCTGTAGATCAGATACAGTGTGCATTCAGTGCTGCCATCTTGGAAAATCTCCACACAGTCTTTATGTGAAAGTCAAGGTCTTTTCCTGCAAATAATATCACATAACATAACGGCACTGAAGAGTCCTGTTAAACGGAAAATCAAGAATGTTGGCCATTAGGCCATCTACATAGTTCAGGATGTGTATGGCTTCTTGAAGTCACTCTGCCCCTGAAGTGAGGCTTTGTCCTTTAGTCCTATGCTCTAGTTCTCAGTACTGTGAAGTGTCTTGTGTTGTCCTTTCTGCTTTTCTCCTCCTACTCTCCTCTAGTAAAGATATCTTCTGTCTTCAGACAGGCTTCACTCTGAAAGCATCATGGAAAACATGGAGCCAGGTGCGACACTGTGCTGTCACCCTCTGTTCTCACAGTGTCATGTGTACATCTCTATTGTAAAAGGAAGCTCGATGGGATGGATACCTGCCTGTCTGAGTGTCACTTCTCCTTTCTTTGCCCTGTCTCTAATCATCCCGGGAACATGGCATGTGCCCAAATTCATCTGAATCACTGAATGAAATAACAAGAATCAGAAGACTCAAAACAATACCAGTGCTAATCTGACAGTGATTATATTACTTAAAGAATTTTATAAATGTTTTCCCCTATTTTAAAAATTGTTTATTGTTTTCTTTGTGTGAATGTGTGTCATGTTGTGTGTGCACACATCAGTTTGCATGTACATTATAACATGTGTGTGCGTGAGGTAAGAAGACAGCCCTGTGGAGTTGGTTGCCTCATTCCACTTTTATGAGTTCAGTGGATTAAACTAGTGTCACTAGGCTTGTGTGGCAAACACTTGACCTGAAGAGCTATGTCTCCTGTGTGCGCATGCATACACACACACACACACACACACACACACACACACACACACACACACACTCTGTGTTAATATAAGATGAGCTCTTAATTGTATGCTTTGCAATTATTTGGAGGACCTTTCAATGAGAGTCACCAATGGCATGGCTTAAAGCAGATGTCTTTTTTCAGGTTCCCTTTTTACAGCTGGTTTTATTAACACATCCTAACATTTGTCTGAAAGTTGTTTGATCATCTGTGTTAAGATACCTGATCATTACATTTGCTGACATTAAACATGTAGGGTCTCTTCTGATATTGATCACCTTGCTATATCTACACATAGAATTAGTTTAGCCATCTTTGTGAATATCTCTAGTGAGTTTGATTAAACAACCAAATGAGTCATCTCAGAGATGTGCTGGAGATAATGTGTCCCCAGTAAACATTTACTAAGTTAACATTTTCATTGAGTTAGTGAATTTGCATAAACTCAACTGAGAAGAAGGCCATGCATGGTCATCAAGCTGCATAAGAAGTCTTCAAAATACAATATTCAAGCATAAGTGTAGACTTAGGCCTATAGGAATCCAGGATAGAGAATTGGAGGCCGCCAACATTTCTCAATTATCTGTAGCCATTCTTCAGATTATGCCTATTTGATTTCATGTTTTTACTACTTTTGTTCCTGAGTTGGACTATGGGGCATAGTAAGCAGAGAAATGATGTTCTGGTTTTGCTTTTTGTTTCTTATTATAAACACCAATTTCATGGGTTAACATGTGTGGAAGAAAGACACTGCCATACATTTTGTTGTTGGTCAGCAACATGTATACAAAGGAGGCTTCTCAAATAGTAACAGTGAATGACTGCAAAGTTTTGCATATTTCTGAAATCTTGCTTCAGAAACAAATGTAAACCCAGAGAACTATTGAGTGAACACACTTCCTTACGACTGAAAAATTTTGCTGATGAACCAATTTGCTTTTATTCTTTATTTAAATCACTTAGGGAAGCCAATGAAGAGACTGATATGTTCTTCGCATTAAGATGATAATCAAAAAGAGAAATGTACATGTTAACATGTTGTTGACAATTGTACTTTCCTAAATGACTTGCATGGGCCTATTTATGGATTTACTGAGGGTAAATTAAGCGCCTATTTAGTTCTTTCTTGTCATGAAAAGCTTCACCTTATTCTTTAAAGAAACATCTGCCTACCCCCATTCCTCTTGGGGTTAAAGAAATATAGAACCAAGGAATTCCATTGATCTTATTCACATCCCTAAGGGCTTGTTTCTCTGTGTCTTTTCCCAAGTATTTGTCATTTCCCATGAAGCTATATCTAACTTCTAAGTACACAGAGTCCTAGTGTGAGCCAAAGTCTATTTTTAACCACAATCAGACTTTCTTCCAATGACTGGTGTAGAATTTTCCCCTTGTGAATCAGCAGCATTCTAACATGTGAGCAAAATTGTATAAGTGGGTTTATACAACTGGGTGATTTTGGGAAGATTAAGTCTCCTGTATAATTTTTCTAAGTGAGTAATGGTTATCGAAAATAGAATTCTGGCCCCTCCACTCCAGCCTCCTGGTCTTATCTTGTGGTATTTTCTCTCCTACTTTAGACTTATGGGTGTTCACTCTCTGAAAATCTCTTTGTTCTCTTCCTATCTCTCACCTTCAGTGTTGGCTTTGTCCTTGATTGCTATCAGCACACTTGCTAATGTGTGTGTCTGTCGTATTAATTCCCAACCCCCCCCTCCAGAGGGCTCAGGTTCATATGCACAGGATTTCTCTCCTACTTACACTAGTCTTTCCACTGACTGAAGCCTTACACTTAAAAAAAAAAAAAAAAAAAAAAAAAAAGCAATTCTCCATGCAGCTTCCTACACCACCCCTCAGATATTCTCATTTCCCCAGGCACAGTCAGAGAAATTTTTCAGTATCCATAATATAAATACTAAAAATTAAATTCTTCTTGCTTAGTTTAATATAAGACAAGTTTCTCAGGTTTGCCCAGCATGGCCATTTATGCCCACCCTCCTGCCTCAGTTCTTTAAATGCTGAAGTTCCAGGTTTGAGTCACCATACCTGACAAATGCTGAGTTGTTTACTCTTAATCTTGCCTCACAGCCTGAGTCCTACACACACCTTCCACTGTATCATCTCCCTTTTTCTGTTCTTCATCTAGCACCCCGTTATAAGTTCCTGGAATTTACCAAAGAACCAAAAACTAGAGGCCAACATTGCTGACTCTCTAAATAGGAAGTTCAACTACACAGGAAATAAGAAGGGCTAGACTAACCTGGCCTTAATCTCACATCCCATCATGCTCTGGTTGTGACAGATTGTATACCTTGAATGGCATATATAAAGAAGTCAGACTTTGCTGGGTGAAATAAATAGCCATGTGTAAGTGCATGCTGGGAAGATGGTACCAATTACCAATGGTCATCGCGTATAATATGGGTGATGGAAGACATTTCCATTCCTGTTACTGTCTCTGACATGTCAGGCTACTTAATTCCTTTCCTTGGGTTGGGACCACTTGCCTTAAGGTCTGTTTTTCAGAGAGGGTCAACACTTGGAATTCCATTTCCCTGAAGACCCTTGATTAGCAACAGCCTTGCTGGCAGGTTAGGTTCCCGTGCTCTGGAAAGTGTTTTCACTGGCAAATATCTTCTCATCAGTGTTTTCTTCTAAATAGCATCTTGCTCAGAAGTGCAGACCAAACTGCTTGAACTTCAACCCAAGCATGAGGCTGAAGAAGGCGGGACTGACCGAAGAGCAAGTCATTTTCCAAAGAGCCTCAGTCAGAGCTAAAGACAGGGGAAAATCTAAAGCTCTTTCCCAACTTGCTATGTCCCCATCCCTCACTGAACTCCATGATGTAACTGAAAAAGAAACGAATATGGCACAAGAGCAAGGTAGCATTTTCTTTTAATGTTCCCTCCAAACAGGAGAAAATGAATCAATGTGAGCTGTGAGCTAAGAAACTTACCCCACAAAATAAACATGTGGCTTGTTTGGGAAACAGTTTTACAAAGTGTTAAAGTATGTTAAAGTGTGCACTTCCTGCGAGTGTGGAAGCATGATGATAATTACAGTAGTTACTGTTGTACTTACACAAAGGGCCAATACATTCAGTAGTTTGAAATTCAAGACAACACAACCTTTAACATGGAGTGAAGATACTGGTTACCAAGAGGAAGATGGTTATTATTATTATTTTTTCTAACTCGCAAAGTTAGCTTCACTTCTCAGCTTGACACAGCTGGGAAGAGGGGACCTCAAATCAGAATGGCCCTGGGCCAGATGTTCTATGGGGGGGTTCCTTGACTGCTAATTGAGTAGAAAGGCTCAGCCCAC
The DNA here is from genome assembly GCA_907169655.1 of Acomys percivali. Classification (NCBI taxonomy): domain Eukaryota; kingdom Metazoa; phylum Chordata; class Mammalia; order Rodentia; family Muridae; genus Acomys; species Acomys percivali. The sequence goes on from OU015752.1 coordinate 90,734,237, forward strand.
TGTGGGTAGTATCATGTCTTATGTAAGAGAGGAAGCTGAATGTGAGTCTGGGAACCAGTAAGCAATATCCCTACTTCAGCTTCCTGCCATGGCAGCCCTAGATACCAGGCTGTAAAGTCTAAGATGAAATAAACCCTTTCCTCTCTCAACTTGCTTTTGGTCAGGGTTTTATGCCAGCAACAGAGAAGCAAAACAGAGCATTAAGTTATCTGTTAGTTCTCAGATTTGTACCCTCCCCATTGCTAATCATCAAAATCACTTTTGTTTACAATCCTGTAGGAGGTCATACCTCCATTTGATTAAATGTGATCTTTAAGAGAATAATGTTTTTCAGACATACTGTAAAACTTTCACTATGTAGGGAATTTAATGTGGTTTCTATTCAAAAGAAAAGACTCAAAAATATATGTTAACTGTGAAAATTTGAGTTCTGGAGATTGCCTATTTATTTTCTCAGAAGTACTGGACCTTGCATTTCCTTTTGTATGTTATTTCTCTCTGTGTTTCTTTCAGGGTGTGGCATTTTAGCAGGATTGTGTCCTCTAGTCTGTTCATGACTGTCTTTGCTCATCACTTATTTTAGACTTTTAAAAAAACTTTAATTGGGGTTCTCCATAGATGAGCCCAAAGCTATCTTTATTGTATTGGTTTTTTGTTGTTGTTGTTGTTGTTTTGGTGCTGTTTATAATTGCACTTAAAAAATTGCATTCAGAATGCAAATATTAAAAAAGTATTTGTGTATATTGGTCTTGCTATTTTCATTGTTTTGTTTTGCTTTAGATTCTGAGAAACAGATTCTGAGAAACTGATTCTTTAACTTAAAAGTAAATATAGTTTTATTTTTCTTTAAATTTCTACATTGTATATTTTCATTTTCATACTATAATAAGTAAGATTTTTAAAATGTTTCTGTTTGTTTTGCTATAGAAAGTTCAAAGTAGATTTTTATAGTTTTTTATCTAGTTTTTACATTATCGATTTCATTTTTATTCTTTCATCTCTGCTTACTTGAATTGCTCATTTGCTTTTATTTTTTAAATAAAACCATAAAGCATTTGATTTTTGATACCTGTATTTTTCTAACACAGTCATGCTATTACATACCCTCTCTCCATCCCTTTGCTATATTCCACAAACTTTAACAAGCTAATGTTTTCATTTTCGTGTTTTTTAGAACTGCCCCCATTAGGGTGAAGTGATCAAAAGCCAGCAACAGAGTCCATGTCATAGACAACACCCGTTCAGCTTGCTAGGGGACCCACATGAAGATCGCACTTCTCATTAGCAACAGTGTACAGGGCCTAGGTCCAGTCCATGAATGTTCTTTGGTTGGTGCTTCCATCTCTGTAAGCCCCCATGGGCCTAGGTTAGTTGATTCTGTCGGTCTTCTTGTGGTGTTCTTGTTCCTCTGTGCTCTTCTATCCTTCCCCCACCACCCCTGTCACTCTCCCTAAAACCCCAGGAGCTCCTTCTGATGCTTGGCTGTGAGTCTCAACATCTGATCCAATCAGAAGCTGGGTGGGGCCTCTCAGAGAAAGGTTATGCTAGGTTTCTGTCTGTAAACATAGCAGAGTATCTTTAATGGTTTCAGAGGTTGGCACTCTCCCATGAGGTGGGTCTGAGGTTGGGCCAGGCATTAAGTGGGCATTCCTTCAGTTTCTGCTCTGTCTGAATCTCTGCACATCTTGTATGCAGGGTAAATTTTGGGTTGAAGGCTTTATATGTGGACTGGTGTTCCTCACGCACCACTGTAAGTTCTTCCTGGGTAGAAGGTGGCTTCCTTTGTCTCCATGTCCCCACTGCCAGAGTGCTTAGCTTGAGTCATCCCCATATCCTCCCTGAAATCTTAGAACCTACCCTATGACAGGACAGCAGCTTGTCTCAGAGATGCCACCACCCTTGGTTTCCCTTTTCTCTCCAAGCTCCCTCCCTCCCTTCCCCACTCTCCCCACATCTGATCCCCACACCTTGCTTTCCTCCCCTCACCCTCTCCTACCCAGTTCCCTCTTTTCATCAATTTCCACTGTGTATTCTATTTCCCCATCTGAGTGAGATTCAAGAAGGGCCTCCTTTGGGCTCTCCTTGTTTTTTTTATCTTCTTTAGGTCTGCAGATTTTATTATGGTTATCCTGTAATATGTGGCTAATATCTGTTTATAAGAGAGTACATACCATGTGTGTCTTTCTGGGTGTAGGTTACCTCACTCATGATGATCCTTTCTAGTTCTATCCATTTGCCTGCCAATTCCATCATTTCCTTGCTTTTCATAGCTGAGTCATATTCCACTGTGTAAATGTATCATATTTTCTTTATCCATTCTTGGTTAGTGGACATCTAGGTTGTGTCCAGTTTCTTGCTATTATAAATAAGCTGCTATGAACATAGTTAAACAAATGTTCTTGTGGTATGGTGGAGCATATTTTGGGCACATGCCCAGAAGTGGTATATCTGGGTCTTGAGATAGTATTAGTTGTAATTTTCTGAGAAAGGGTCAAATTGATTTCCAAAGTGTTTGTACAAGTTGTGCACAGTTGTGCACTCCCACTGGCAGTGGAGGAATGTTTCTCTTTCTCCACATTCTTGCCAGCAATGTGCTGTCACTTGAGTTTTTGATCTTATCTATTCATAGGGGTGTGAGATGGAATTGCAGAGTGGTTTTGATTTGCAATTCCCTGATGACTAAGGACTTTGATAATTTCTTTAAATGCTCCTCAGCCATTAAATATTCTTCTATTGAGAATTCTTGGTTTAGCTCTGTACCCCATTTTTAAAATGTGTTTTGTTGGTGTTTAATTTCTTGAGTTCTTTCTATATTTTGGATGTTATCCTTCTGTTGGATGTAGGGTTGGTGAAGATTTTTTGTCATTCTATTGGCTGCCATTTTGTCCTATTGACAGTGTCTTTTGCCTTACAGAATCTTTCAGTTTCATGAGGTCCCAATTATTAATTGTTGGTCTTAGAGCCTGGCCTGTTGGTGTTCTGTTCAGGAAGCAGTCTCCTGTGCCAATGAGTTCAAGGTTGATCTCCACTTTCTTTTATACTAGATTAGTGTATCTTGGACTTGAGTTTTGTGAAAGATGATAAATATGGATCTATTTGCATTTTTCTACTTGTAGATATCTAGTTAGACCAGCACAATTTGTTGAAGATGCTTTATTTTTTCCATTGTATGGTTTAGGTTTCTTTGTCAAAAATCAAGTGTTCATAGGTGTGTGGGTTTATTTTTGGGTCTTTGATTCAATCCATTGATTAATCAGTCTTATTCTATGACAATACCATGAGGTTTTTTTATTACTGTTGCTCTGTAGTACACCTTGATGTCAAGGATGGAGATACCTCCGGCAATTCTTTTATTTCTCTGTTTAGTTTCTGTCTCAATTACCTGTCCTTTGGTGAGAGTCAGGTATTGAAGTCTTCCACTAGTAATGTGTGGTGATTGATGTGTAATTTAAGCTTTAGTATGCTTCTTTTACAAATATGGTGCTCTTATACTTGTGGTATAGATGTTCAGAACTGAGATGTCATCTTGGTGGAATTTTCCTTTGATGAGTGTGAAGTATCCTTCTCCATATCTTTTGATTAATTTTTCTTAAACATTTATTTTATTATATATAAGAATGGGGTCTCAAGCTTGATTCTTGGGTCCATTTGTTTGGAAAAACCTTTTTCCAGATCTTAACTAATATCTATCTTTGTTGTCGAGGTGTGTTTCTTGTATGCAGCATAATGATGAGTTCTGTTTACATATCCTTTCTGTTAGCCTCTGACATTTTATTGGGGAATTAAGTCAATTGATGTTGAGAGATATTAATGACCAATGAGTGCTTGTTTCTGTTATTTTTATGTTGGATGTTATAGTGTATTTGTCTGTTTTTCTTCTATTGGTTTTGTTGCAGTGGAATTATTTATTTCCTGTGTTTTCTTGTGGTTAGTAAACCTCTTTCAGTAGCAATTTTCCTTATAACATCTTCTGTAGGGCTGAGTTTGTTTATAGATATTGTTTAAGTTTGGTTTTGTCATAGAATATCTTGTTTTCTTCATCTATGGTGATTGAAAGTTCTGCACGTGGGTATAGTGGTCTGGAATGACATGTGCGGTCTCTGGATCAGCAAGACATCAGTCCAAGCCCTTCTGGTTTTAGGGTCTCTGTTGAGAAATCAGGTGTGATTCTCATATATTTGCCTTTATATGTTACTTGGCCTTTTTCTCTTGCATTTTTTAATATTTTTCTTTGTTCTGTACAGTTAATGTTTTGATTATTATGTGGTAGGTGAATTTTGTTTTGTCTAATCCATTTGGTGTTCTGTAGGCCTCTTGTATGTTTATAGGTATCTCTTTCTTTAGGTTGGGGAAATTTTCAACTATGATTTTGTTGAAAATATTTTCTGGTCCTTGGAGCTGGGAATCTTTTCTTTCTTCTATTCTTATTATTCTTTACTTCTGTCTTTTTATAGTTTCCTTGATTTCTTGGATGTTTTTGTGTCAGCATTTGTTTTTTTAGATTTAACATTTTCATTGACAGATGTATGGCTTTCTTTGATTGTATACTCTATGTCTGAGATTCCTTCCTTCATCTCTTATATTCTGTTGGCGATGCTTACTTCTGTAGTTCCTGTTTTCTTCCCTAAGTTTTCTATCTCCAGGATTTCCTCAGTTTGTGTTTTATTTATTGTTTCTATTTCCATTTTTCAGGTCTTGAACCACTTTATTCATTTCCTTCCTCTTTTTGTTTGTATTTTCCTGTGTTTCTTTAAGTGATTTATTCATTCCTTCTTTAAAGGTCTCTTCCTGTTTGACTGTATTTTCCTCTATTTCTTTAAGGGATTTATTCATTTCCATTTTAAAGTACTCTATCATCTTTATAAGCATAGTGTTAAGGTCATTTTCTTGTGTTTCAGTTGTGTTAGGGTATCAAGGGCTGCTTGTGGTGGGATAACTGGGTTCTGGTGATGCCATACTCCCATGGCTTTTATATATTCTGTTCTTATATTGGCCTTTAGGCATCTGGTTGTCTCTTATGTTTCTGGACATTGAATAGATACTGTTTTCATTTGCACATTGGCACAAGACCTGATACAAGCTAACCAAAATGTTGACATACATGAGAGAGGTAGTCTCCAGGACTCCTCTCTTACTCAGTATCTATTGGCAGTTGATAGCCAATTATGAGAGTTTGGCTACCAGTAGATTCTTGACCCTCCAGTGTGTGACTCCACACTCTTGTATGTAGGGCTAGTGGATATATATATATATATATATATATATATATATATATATATATATATATATATATATATATATGGAGAGAGAGAGAGAGAGATAAAATTGAGAAGAGAACATTTTAAGGAGGCTATGGAGAGTGGCGTATGGAGCAGATGGGGTGGATATGATGATATTTCATTGTACACATGAACATAATTCTGAAAGAATAAAAAACCCAACATCTTAAGCACCTTGTCATTTCCTCATATTCATCTCTACACACACACACACACACACACACACACACACACACACACACACACAAACCAAATAGAAATAAGAAGGAAAGAGAAAATAACCAATAAAAAGTATTTGTGGACATTAACATATTTTCTTGGCAAAGATAGAAAAATAATTGTAACTATTTTTAAAAAATCAAGTTCATAAAAGAAATAGGAAATTAGCCAAAATAATTTTGAGGATACTTCTCAAAATTGTAGATAAAAAATCATCTAGAGTCAACTAACCCGTTTTCATAATGGCTCACAGAGACAGAACCACCAACCAGGGGCCTGCATGGGACTGAGCTAGCTCTTCTGCACATATGTTACGCTTGGGTATCTTGATCTTCTTTTTGGGACTCCTAGCAGTGGAAGTAGGGGTTATCTCTGACTCTGTTGGCTGCTTTTGAGACCCTTTCCTTCTATTGGGTTGCCCCAGCCAGACGTAACAGGAGGGGATGTGCCTAGTCTTAGTGCAACTTGATAAGCCATGGCTGGTTGATAGTCATGGGAGGCCTGACCTTTTTTGAAAAGAAACATAAGAGTGGAGAGGGAGGAGAGACGGTAGCAGAAAGTGTGTTTGGGCTCTAAATAAGTATATATATTGCCTGGGTCCTCCTGCTGTCAGCATCCCAATGCTTCTCAGTTGTAATCCTTACTGTAAGACTGTTGAAGACACTGAGAAATGATGTCTGATTAAATATATATTGGTCACAGATTGAAAGTTAAATCTAGAACATTGTAGAGAGAGCAGAGCTATGTCAAATTAAAAGTCCTCTGTGATATATAGGTAGGCACCATCTACCCAACCCCACCTCTGTAATCACACATTTCCCCAAAGGATACATAATAGTACCATTGGTGAATGGTTCATTGAAGTGCTCTTGATCAGACAGTCAGTGCATGGGAGGCGGGAGGCAGGGAGAAGATCACTTAGGGGAGCCATGCTGATTTCAGAAAACTAGGGAGGAAATCTGAATGTGTGGGACAGAGCCTGCATCTCTGCATGACTCTGAATCCCTGTCTTTCTATGGGCACTGTCCATCACACAGCTGTGAATGCTTCTCTCATGGCCCTCAGGACAGCACTGCTCAGCCCCTCCTCCGCTCCGTTCTTTCTGTCATTCCCAGAGAGGAGGCTGAGGTTTGAAAGTGTCAGACCTGTGTAAATGCTGATGTATAGGCCACAGTTGTTTCTCTGAAAAGGCCTTCAGAACCTCCCCTCTCCTCTGTTCCCTTCAAGTTGGGAATGATTCATCAGCTGGCCCCAGCAAGAAAAGAGGCCAGCCTGAGGTCTTGGGCCTTTGACCTCTGTGAAGAGAAAGGTCACCGTGACAGCAAGTGTGTGAGCTCGGGAGCAGAGGCCACAGGCACAGAGCCCCAGTGGAGTGGAGGGGGCTGGTGGGAAAGAGTGGGTGTTTAGAAAAGTGAGGAGTATATTTCTAAGAGAGTCAGTGGCTCAGCTGACAAGCAGGGTCAGGGGTCATATTTATGCTTGATTCGCGGAGCACGTTACTGTAACGTCTGCTTATTAAGGGTCTTCAGGGAGCAGGCCCCAGGACCTAATGCTTCTGACCTTTTTCCTCAAAAGGGGACAGGCTAAGAGATTGGGAGGGGGGCTATTAACTTGTGTGCTTGACTTGAAGGCTGCTCCCTACTCTCCTGGGCATTATCTGCCAGGTTCACCCCATTTCTTTTTATAATCTTGCTACATATTTAAATGAGTCCCTTGCCTAGCAGTAAGGCAGAATTTAAACTCCAAAACAGAATGTCACATTTTGATTGTGAAAAATCATAGCAAAAAGCATAGATGGGAAAGAAACCATGGCAAGGAGTGGTCAGAAACTTCCTCATGTGCTAAAAAATACTTTTTCTCAGGAGTTGCTCAGCTTTTGGAATTACAAATAAAAGAGAAAGAATGGGTTGCAATTGAGCTGGTCACATTCTGTCCTGATCCTAATTGCATGAGAGATGCCTTCATTTATCTGTCAGGTAATCATTACTTCCTGTGAAAGCTGGTCCTGGAGACACTAGAAAGCCAAAATCAAAATGAAAAGAGAACTCATAGTCCATGGGCCCTCAAGACTGGATATTGGTCTCCTTTGGCTAGCCATGTTTGAGTGCTTTTTAATTTTTGAATTCAAATGTCCCTTTAAACAATCCTAGTTATTTTTCAGGTCACTAGAGACATGGACGTTTTATATGAGAACAGCCACTTTTGCCTGCTTCTTGGATGAAACTGGTAATAGACCCAAGCACCAGCCAATTGTTCTAAAACTGGATGAAGGAAGAAGAAATGTGCCAAGCTGATAACTTTACCTTCACTGCCCAAAAGGAGGAGGCGATTTCCTCTATGGCGCACACTTCACTTCCGTATTAAGTACCAGGATTCTGTGTTCTTGTTATCCGTGATGGTTTGAGTTGAAACTCTGTATGAACTCAGTTCAGTTTTATTTAATCTCTTGGTGTTGGCATAAGCCTGCATTTCATGAGCATATATAGTTGATGTCTTAACTACACACATGACATTTAGCCCCAAGCCTCCCGCAGAGGAATAAAAGGGAATAGGCAAAAGAGATTAGAGTTAGAGAATATTATTTTTAGCCAGAGAAAGAAGCCAAAATAAGTAAGTGGGTAACATCATGTATCACAGCACCCTCTGAGTTCCACAGTCATCCATGGCAAAGTCACATGGTCTGAAAACATGTTTGCTATTTATAGGGATTCCCTTGGGGGAGGCGGGGAGCCAGCTCTTCCTCTGAGGAGAATAAATTATTTCAAGGTGAACTGATGTGAGTAGATGGGCTCTTTTCCAGGGGATGCCTGTGTGTATGTGTGAGCCTTTGGAGTCAGGGTATGGCTGGTGCACTTGGTCTTGGGAGCTGTCTACAATGACTTTGTGATTATAAATAATAAAAAGAAAAATTCAATCGGAAGTGCGTTCTGCCAAAGTTCACAATGCCCCTCCTAGCAGGACATGGAGGTTTCCTTAGTCAGGGTCAGACCCACAAGCTTAAGGCCAATGAGTTCAGTGGGAAAAACGACTCTTCTTCGCAATCTTTTTTCCCCCTTTCCTTTTTTCTTTCATTGGGAAGGCACCCCTCATAAGCATGCGGAGCAATTTTCCAGTACATTAACCCAGGAGGGATCCTCTCTCTGTCTGCTTGAGAGACAGAAAAGTTGAGAAACAGGGTGAGCGGAAGATGGATGGGCCTGGGATATGAGAGAAGGCAGTTTTTCCACTGTCCTACCCTGTACACCTAGGACAAAGGCTTCATTGACTGCAATGCTTCACATCAGCCCCATAAACTAGTAGTCAGAACAAAAGGTCTGACACTTGAAAGTACCATTCCCTGCCTACTTTCTATTTCAGCTGTGCACGGGGGCCGAGCCTAACAGTGCTGTCCCTTTCTCAGCCCATAGGATAAGAGATGAAGATAAATAGTGTTGACTTTAATGTAGTCACACATTTTTTTTTTTTTTTTTGCTATTTCCCAAACAGCAGCATTTCCTCCAAGGCCTCACATCATGGCCCCAGGAGATAGAACCATCTTCCTTTTGGCCAGGCAGCAAGGGCAAAGTGGGCCTGGGGTAGCTCTAAGGGTACAGCGTGAACAAGTAGCTGGAGGGGATGGATGAGGGATAAACACAAGAGTCCTGAGATCGGTGCCTTGCCCTCTAGGAGGAGGTGGGATGGTTTTCATGCATTCCAGCTTAGTCACAGTGGTTTCTTTCATTTTCTTGAGATCCCTGGAAATGGCCCCAGAGGGGGGAAAATAATGAGTGCAGGAAGCAGGACTAAAAATGTGTACAATTACATGATTTAAAAGATTTTTCGAAAAACCCACCATGGTATCAGGCTGATTATCAGAGAGCCAGAACATACAATGCTTTCCTGAGAATGTTTTACTAATAGGACTTGCAAACCAGCAACTTGAGTAGGAAGCAAGAGTTCAGGACGATGTGTGCAGAAACCATTGTGTGTTGCTACGGAGTCTGTTGTATTTCCCCATCATCACCAGCACTAGCTTCTAGATGTCAGTATAGAAGGACCAGTTTGGACACAAGACCTTGTTTCCAGCCAGTCCTTTTGTAGATACCCTAAACCTGAAAGTATCCAGGCTCTAAAAGTCATCCAAAAGTATCACAGTTGCAGAAAGAAGGATTCTTCTAAGCTTTGATGCCCACAGGCATGCAAAAAAGTTTGGAATTGAGCCATCAATGCTAACAAAATTTTCTATTTAAGCACCAGTGCTGGAACTCAGGTCAAGCACACATTAGCTGGCCCTCAGATTTGCCTGAGGTTTCTTTTCTAATTTCTATCACTTTCCCAAAGCTGGAGACCCCTTCGGCTCACAACAACTTGTCGTATCTGTCACTTGAAATTGTATTTTAGAAAGTATATTTGAGGTATGTGTTTGAGGTATTTTAGAAATCCCTCTCTACACAAGGCTGTCACAACTTTATTGTAGAGAACATAGCTCTTCTAAAATGTAAAAAAAATCTCTTCTTTGATGAAAATCATCTGAAAGATTGGACTCTTTCTAGTAATCTTTAAGTAATCATATTTGCCCCACAAAACTAAATAGCTACAAGCTGAGAAACAAGTGGCCTGGACGTGGAGAAAGGGCTCCCTAGCTTTCCCTTCATGCTGGTACACACCACCTCTGTAAGAGAAAACGGATGCAGGTGTGTCACCTGGGACACTTAAGGCATTGGTCCTGAACTTACTGCGGCTAGCTTCTGAATGGTTTGGTAAACACATCATGTTTTGAGACCATGGGCTTCAGTCATTTGTTTTGACTTATAGAATCACTGCATTTGTTATTTCTAAGCTCTTGTTTTGTTCCCTTATATGAAAGAACAATTCATTTGTTCCAGAAACTTACAAGTCAGAATTCTGAGCACCATTTTTATACCCAGTATGGTTTCTAAGGAAACACTAATGTGAACCTGGCCACGTTCTCATTCCTGGTTCATGGCCATCTTCTCTTTACAGAGTCATTGTGTCTCAAGTGCCATCATCCTCTGACTTCTTTGGTATACTTAGGTCATCATTTAGCAGCTGTCAGACATGTATGCTGAGGTCTTGTGGTGTGTGTGTGTGTGTGTGTGTGTGTGTGTGTGTGTGTGTGTGTGTCTGTGAAGTAGCTGAAGATAAGCAAATAACAACCCTACTTTGGAGGGAGATGTAAAGGTTGCATGTTAGGCACTTCCATTTGCTAATGAGACATGAGTAATTGGAAAGTTTGTTAGGGTTTTCTGTGTTTGTGCACGCATGTATGCCCCTTGGAGCCCAAACGCTTCATGAGGGCACACAGCTCCACAGGCTTTAAGGACCAAGAATGCCTATGAGGGACAAATGGAAAGAGGATAGAGAAGGATGAGAGAGGTGGGAGGAAGACAAGGAGGTGGGGATATACTCTGGGTACCTCTTTGCACATGAACATTGGCTTCACATCCTACACTTCTTGCCATCCGACTCAAATCACAAGATAAACCTTCCACAATGGCTTGTCTTACAAACCTTAAGATCGAGGAGGTCTCTCAATATTTTCTTCATATGTCCCTGAACCAGAGAGGGAAACCCAGGGGCTGCTTTGGAGACTTTCTGCTTTTTATTGAGTTTGGATAACCAATCCCCCTCCCTCCCCTTTCAAGTCCGCAACATAGGAAAGTAGACATCTATAAGCAACGTTCCCTTCTTTCTTGTTCTCTGAGCTCCAATGCTGACCTGCAACACAAGTAATCATGAAAAACCAGAGACAAGATATTAAAAAAAATAAGCACTGAAAGCTGTGGTCTCAGGCACGTATCCTAGTGCTGTGTTTACAAAGGGTGGTAAACTTAATGTATCTAAATGCCCAAGCAGTTCCTTCTACTTTACATTCCGTGCTGTGTCATGGATGAATATGTCCTTTCAAGTTTTCTGAGTTCCACATAGTTTTAAAACCGCACCATTAAAAAACTATTTTTTCCAGGCAAAGACTTTGGCATGTTGCTGTCCTCAAGGGATCCAGCCATTTGCCTAGTGTCTTTCCTCTGAATCCATTTAAAAATTGGTTTAAGTAAACATTTGTGTTTTAGCTTGCTGAAGATCTATTTCTGTTGTTGTTGTTGAGAAAACTCTATTTCTCTGTGCATGATCTAAAACTTTTATTTTTAGGTCAAATGGATGTTTCAGACTATGCACGTGTCCAGCTATACAGCTTGTGGACACACTGTGACTTTGGTTTGTTGTTCAGAGTTGTGCTGAGCTGGCAAGGCAGTTCTCTATCTCGTTCCTATTCTCTTTCTAGATGCTGTTTGGGATGCAAAGACTGAAGAATTCCTTCTGCACAAAGAATGCAAATAGAACCAATGAATACACTAAAAAACGAAGCCTCTAACTTCTCACTCATCTTGATATGGAGAGATGCCTATGACTTCTCCTTCACTCTAGTTTTACAGGGCCAGGCTCAGCTGACATGGAAAGCTAGCTCTTTCCAATCCTCTACTTTGCATTGCCCTATGACTCTGCCTTCTATAATAATGAATAAGTAAATACTTTTGGTATGACACCTTTCAAATAGAAAACTCTGCTTATTTCAAGTCCAGTTACTGCTGCCTCTGCTTAGGAAGATGCTCAGGAAACTGGACTACTTTCTCGCTCTCCTCCTTATATCCCATTTGTAATAGTATCCTTGTCTTTGTGGTCTGAGCACAAAACATTAGCTTCACCTCTGCTGTGCACAGGAGTCTTCTCTTCACCTCTTGCTTTCTGTATGTTAACAGTGATGGACATCTGTGGAATTTCTTCTTCCTATGGCCTGAATCTATGCTTACTATTTCTGGTGTTCTATTTGCTGGCAACTCTCAGATTTTCAAGCATGAACTATGACAATAACCACTGAGTTCACACATGAATGCGCACACATGTTTTTTCAGACATGGTAATATAATTCTCTGATTCAAAACTCTTTGACTTGGGCTTCCTTTCCTTATGCCTCAATCTTGACTTTTTTATCCAAGAGACAGTCTTCTTATTCCTTTGTACATTTCGCCTTACCTCCCATAGCATGCCTACCTTGGCCCATGAACACTTTTTCTTTTGATATTATCTCTAGTATTGGCAGCTACCAGACACTTTAGTTTTCTGGTTGGAGAAAGCATAAAACATTCAATATTGTCTTGTAGGTGCTTCTAGGATTATGACATTGATCATTATTCCCTTTGACGGAGAGTCATTCATATCCTAGGCACTCCTCTGAAATACTGCTAGTGTTCACACAGTTTTGCAACTGTCTCTCTCAGAGGTTACTGCCCAGGTTTCATTTTACTAAGATATAGACAGACTTAGTAAAATAAGGTGCATCTTTTAATAAGACTCCTGAAAGATTATGAGGCCACAGAAGCAGAAATGACTACCATCCAGAGCAGGACAGGGTTGTCAAAGTTTATAAAGGAAAAGAAGAGTTGGCTGCGCAGTGGTGGCGCACACCTGTAATCCTAGCACTTGGGAGGCAGAAGCAGGTGGATCTCTATAAGTTCAAGGCCAGCTGGTCTATATAGTAAGTTCCATGACAGCCAGGGCTACAGAGAAATCCCGTCTCAAACAAACAAACAGACAAACAAACAAACTAACAAACACACTAAAGTCCAAAAAAAAGAGGAGGAGGAGGAAGAAGAAGAGGAGGAGGAGGAGGAGGAGGAGAAAGAGGACAAGGTAGAGAGAATTACCAGTATTTTCCATGTGGTCAATTAGGGATGCCACACTTTTTGTTTCACAGTACCTTGCTGTCTGAGTTCATGGTTTTGTTTCTAACATAACTCCAAGCTCTCTGAGGATGGCTATCATTTGTTGCCCATCCATATTGCTATCACCTCTTTATATACCAGATGTTTGTGTTTTGGAAAATTGCCTTCTGAGGTTGTGGCAGTGAGGCTATGCTTCAGCGTTGCTGCTGCCTAGAGTATGCAGCATGCATATCAGACAGACACACATTCATAACAGCTTCTGGTTTGAAAAGCATTTATTTTATTTGCATTGATGTTTTGCCTGCATGTGGTAGGGTGTTGGATCCTCTGGAACTGGAATTACAGACAGTTGTGAGTAGCCATGTGGGTGCCGGGAGGGCTCATGACCTCTGGAAGAGCAGCCACTGCTCTTAACTGCTGAGCCATCTCTTCAGCCTCCCAGCTTCTGGTTTTAATTCCCCATGAAATACTTCTGGGCTTGTGTTTCTTCACTTATTCTGATCATAATTATTTATTAGCCAGGTGTAGATCTGCAATAAAAAATTAGGCGTGCTAACAGGACTTACCAAAACTTCAATAAACCTCTGGCTGTTATCTAGGTCTTCATTCTGGTGGTGTGGCTTTGCTATGGTGTCAGTTACTTTCTCGAGGGCTTGTTGGGAATGTCACTTAGAATTAAAAACATGAAACAATTGCAGCAATTTCTAAGACATTGAAATGTTGTAAGAACGTTACACCTACCACTGCCATCTCCCCCACCATCACCTTCCTTTTACCAGGCTCACTCATGACCATAGGCCTCTAAATGGCATTGCCTATTAATGGCTAAAATGATGACATATTGTTATGTGAGGTTGTGTATATGTTTGTCCTTTCATGTATCTGTGCAAGTGCACAGAGCTGTGCACGCATAGAGGCCAGAAGACTGTTGGATCCCATGGACCTGGAGTCACAGGAAGCTCGAACTCCAGCTTGTTCTGTGGATACTGGTTTCCACGTTCTTGTCCTCATGGCTGCAGAATAAGCCCTTGTGACTGCTGAGCCCTACCTCTAGCCCCGTGGTCCGGCACTTAATACTAACAGCACTACAGTGGAGTTGGCTTCCTAGAGCATTGAGAAGAGCAGATTCAGTTCATCTTCCAGAGCAGAGCTAATGCACTTCATTAATACACAGCTGGCTGTCCTTGCTTCTCATGGGCCATAGGCTGCATTCTACAGTGAGGGTGTAGCTGAGTTTTTCTCTTAGAAGCAGTGTGTATGACTACCTTATAAGTCTCCTTTCCTGCCCAATGCCTTCTTCTGCTCAGCACATTTCAACCAAAAGTGGCTTCCACCCACATGTCACTCAATGATTATTACTTTCACTTCCATGTGAAAATTAGTACCTACAGACACCCCTGACATGTTTGTGCTAAAATTTTAATTTGTTGAGAGCAGAAGCATTTTAATAAATCCTCATGCTCTTTAAAATAAATTAATACCAATGTTAATGATTCATTGGATTAAACTGAGCCAATGCAAGTTTTAAAAATTCTACTTTTATTTCAAAATAAAATTTATTTTACCTATTGCCAATGGCTGTCATGTGTGTGTATGTGTAGGCTTGGAGATCACAGGATGATTTTGTGTAGAGGACAATTCTTTCCTTTCACCTTTGGTTCCAGGGACTAAGGCAAGGTCAAAATTTTACATGCTGAGAGAACTTATGGTCAGAAGTTCCACTTTTCTATGACTTACATTCTTTTTAAAAACTCATTGTCTATAATGGCAAGAATAAGAAAAGTCATATTTTTCCTAAACTGTTTTTCTGGGTTTATCAGAATGGGCTTGCTCATTTTTACATTAGATCAACACACCATGCAGTTACCCCGAGTTATAATAAGCAAGCAACTGATATGCTTACAGAAATAGTAGCTGTATTTTTTTAAGGAAACAGTAAAATTATTTGCATGCAGGCAACACAGGTCAGTAGCAGTGAGCTTACCTACCATGCATGAGGCCCTAGGTTGGATCTCCAATACCAGGAGCGAAAATAAAAAGGAAAAAGAATTTAGCACAGCTTCCTTTCTTCTTTCCAGAGGTCTTACATATCCCAGTGTCAAGATACAGTGTCAATGAAATGAAAACATATGCTAAGTCTTCAGAGGTATAAACAAAATAAGTGTTGAGAACAAGCGTTTTCTTAGCTGCCGTTTATTATACTTCATTTTCACCCATAAAGGAGTAGAAGTAGTATATTTCAGAATAGTATATAGTAACCAGCTATCTATTACATTTTAATATATCATTCTTCCTTTCTTCATGTTGCTACTAAGAGAAGCTAGAAAGTTCCTGAACTAGGAAAGATCTCTAGGACTTTCTGAGCTTATAGAGTTTCTGGGACACCAAGGAATGTCCAGGTGATTTTGATATAAACTTCTGACTTTATCCTAGAGCGATGATTACCTTAGTCAATAATAATTCCTACCAAGGTATTTTGTCATTTAACTGATATGCATGCACTGACTGTTTATGTTTTACTTCAGTCAATGTGTAATGAAGGGAAACCACAGAAATGTCTATGAAAGTAGAGTCAGAGTCTCACAAAACAAGTCTTACAAATACACAAATTCAGCAGCATGTTTGAAGAGGCTAGAATAACAACATTCATGTTTGTTTCTGACTTGGGTTCTATTGTATACAATGATTTGTTGATTTAAAAGAATGACTATCGGAATGGCTAAGATCAGTAACACAAGTGACAGCTTGTGAGGATGCTGGTGAGGATGTGAAGCCAGGAGAACCCTTCTCCTTTGCTCGTGGGAGTGCAAAGTTGTACAGCTATCATGGAAATTGATATGGCAGTTTCTCAGAAAACTAGAAAAAGCTCTACCTCAAGATCCAGCTATACCACTCCTGGATACTTGTTCATAACAACTTTGTTCGTAATAGCCAGAAATTGCAAAACAACCTGATGACCCTCAACAAAGAATGGATGAAGAAAATGTGATACATTTATACAATGGAGTATTATTCATCTGTTAAAAAAACGGCACTGTGCATTTGCAGGCAAATGGATGGAACTAGAAAATATCATCCCGAGTGAGGTACCCCAGATCCAGAAAGACAAACGTGGTATGTACTCACATATAAGTTAGATATTAAGTAAATACTAATCGTGATACATCCCACAGACCCAGAAAGGCTAAGTTACAAGGAGGGCTTAAAGGGGGACACAAGCATCTCCCTGAGAAAGAAAAACATAATAGATTTTGTAGGTGGACTGGGGATGGGTGAGGATGGGAACAGGAGGGCTCAGCTGGTGAGGAGGGGAGAAGGCTGGAAGAGATGACTGGAATTGGGCTCATTTCAGGTTGATGTGGAAACGTCAAGAGTGATCCTAGTGAGGACCTCCTAGTAATGCAGGACACAGACCCTGAACTTGCCATCTCCTGTAACCAGGCAACTTCCAGTAGTGGGACTGGTCACCAACCCAACCCCACAGAATCCTCAACCTACAATATATCGTGCCTACAAGATGTGTAGGGCCAATGAAGGCACAGAACTTGTGGAAATGGCCAACCAATGACTGGTCGAATTTGAAGCCTACACCACAAAAGGGAGCCATGCCTGACACTGCCTGGATGATCAGAAACCTAAGGCTGCATTGCTCAGATGCCAGGATAAAAATATCAATAAAAGAAGTCCTAATGGTAGACTGCAATGCTCATGTATCTGGAAGCTAATGGGAGTAGATGCAGAGACCTACAGACAAACACTAGGTACAGAGAGAACCCAAACTGGGTATCTCTGTGGGATCCTTTCCCTCAGAACTCAGGGAAGCTTTGGACGAGGGGCATGAAGGACTGTAAGAGCCAGAGGGATCAAGGACACCAGGAGAGCATGGCCCACAGAATCAACTAAGCCTGACTCACAGTGGCTCACAGTGACTGAAGCGGCAGTCACCGAGCCTGCAGATACCTGAGCTAGGTCCTCTGCAAATATGATATGATTGCTAGTAGGGTGTTCTTCTGAGACTCCTAACAGTGGCAATGGCAGGGTCTCTGACTCTTTTGCCTTCCATTGGGATGCTTTTTCTCCTATTGGGTTGCCTTGTCCAATCTTGATATGAGGGCGTGCACCTGGTCTTAGTGGACCTGTAATTACCCTGTTCTCTTGATATCCCTGGGAGGCCTGCTCGTTGGGAAAGGGGGAGCAGTTAATCTGAGGGAGAGAAGAGGTTTCTGGGTGAGGGGTGGGGAGAGAGAGGAAGGAGTTAAAGGAGGGAAAATGTCATTGGGATTTATTATATGAGAGAATAGCAGTAAAAAATAAAATAGAATAAAAGCTGGGAGGGGTGGCACACACCTTTAGTCCCAGCACTTGAGTGGCAGAGGCAGACAGATCTAAGTTCTAGGACAGCCTGGTCTACAGAGCGAGCTCCAGAATAGCCAGGACTACACAGAGAAACCTTGTCTCAGAAAAAAAAAAAAACACTATTCATTACAAAATGTTACAATTTTGGAAGAGCATATAAAGGCTGTTAACGTGTAATATAATTACTCAAAGCCACCCCGGCCTCCCTCAGGCTGTAATCTGTAAATCTTTAGTGGCAACATGGAAAATATTGAACACTGTCTCCAGAGGCATTGACCAATGGGAAACACCTCTCCTGGTGATAATATGTATGAATCTCTGCTGACTATCAACTGTCACTCATACACACATAGTTCCATATATACTGTGCACACATACACAATTTGTAGTAATCATACCATATGCACATGTGGCATACAACCTTATAAATGTATGCACCTTCGGATACAATTACTGCAATATGGGTATTGAGACTATATCAACTATTATTTTCAATTAATCGGTGGAAAGAACAGAGTTGCCAACACCAATTAGGCTGGTGGAAAGGCTGCATTTTTAAACAACGTAGTCTACGCTGTTAGGGCACCTGTTTATTACCAACCACTCAAAACGCACACCCTCCTCAGCAAAACTTAGCATGAGGAAAAGCTTTTGTTGGGTGTTCTTTTCTTATTACCAACGGGATTCCAGCACGGGCTTTTAAACAGTCTGCCTGGCTTTTAGAACTGTTTACTTGCACCTCTCACTAGCTAATTCATTTTCAGCACTATTTCCCAGCAATGAGTCCCGAGAAGCAAGTATTTTATTCTATTAAGATGTTGTTTGGCAATACAGGTTCCTCATTGGGAAGCACACTGAGCGTATGTATGGTGGATCTGATGACCCGTGCTTTAAGAAGTAATAGTGTGCTCCAGAGACACTGTTGTCTGTGTCTGGACTGAGGAACGTGGGCTAGCTGTTCCCAGAGCAGCCCTGAGGAGGTAAGCTCAGCTTCAAGCTCTCACAACAAGCCATTCTTTCCCAAGCAAATAACTGTTAGTTATAAATATACAAAGGAGTTGTGAAGTATAATTTTGAGACACAAGGAGAGAAGAAAGGTCTCTACCTGCTTTATTCTTGGGATAAGATTCACATAAACATATGTGGGCTCGAGTCAAGAGTGGTCTCTGGCTCAGGGATAACCTGTGTATTAACTTTGTACTGAAGGAAGATTTAGCAACACTGTTCGGCTATGAGAAAGATGCACTTACCTGTGCAGTCATTGGAACGCCAAAGCCTGCTCAGGAACCAACTGAAAATTGGGCTCCAGTATCTCCTCCATCCACTGTGGGGGCACCTCTGTTGGAGGAGACCACACTCTTACATTTATCCATACCCTTAAAATGGCCTGTAACAGAGATGCCACTCCATCAGAGGAGAGCGATTTCTTTGCTCATTTGTGTTTGAAACATGAAAACAACATAACAGCTGCGTGCTGGGTTGAATAAAGAAGATACACATGCATTTAAATCACTTATATCTTACTTTTTTATGATGCAATTGTGAATTATGTTTCTTTTGCATCTGTAATTAGAGGGCAGAACAGATGGTGAAGGCTTCGTTTAAAGTGATGTGTCCATTAAAATAACCTATGCTGCCAAATGATTGTTCAGTGTAACAGGGTGTTCATTCTCCACGGCAGGCACTTTGCTGCGCTGAAATATGTTGCAAAGGCCTCTGGACTATACATGCGCTTATTATTTTTAAGGGCTTTCCAATAAAAGGGTTCAGTGTAGCACAGCTAGCTCTGTACCTCATTCATCTTCCGAGCATATGTTTTACTATATTGTTCTAATTAAAAAGTGACCTTGTATATAATGATCAGAACTCAATACTGAAAATGATTCATATAGGCGCTGGGGATATGGAAAGACTGCCTCAGCCATATTAAACTGGCCAGTGAGATAGGATTGGGGCCAGGGGCTCTGGGGGAGAAATTTTTTTCCCAAGATCATAACTGCAAAGAGTTCAGAAGATTTAGTTCATCTCTGGGACACATTATCTTCTTATTACATGTTACTTCCAGGAGGTTTTCGAGAAAAACAAAAACAAAAGCAACAAATACAAAAGGGCAAAAGTTCATCGTAAAGTTTGTTCAAAGCACAGCTTCAAACTTAGCTATTTTCCATTTGGCCAAAGCGTATTAACTTCTGTTTTGCTCAAAGCCATTAAAGACCCATTTTGTTTTTACTTTGCTCGGTCAAGATATTCCAGATTGTTGTTGTTGTTTTATCAAATGAGATCCTGTCTGCTATAATCATAAATATCACTCAACTTCCATTTTAATCACTTCTGAGGACAAAGAGCTTGCAAGCATTTCATGGATTCCCAGAACTCTGCAAAATAATTATGGAGATCACAAGAGCGGCTCCTTCCCTGGGATTTTTGAAATACTTAATCCAACTACACAAAGCCAGAGGAGAAAACAAAAATGAATTTTTGTGCAACTTCTGGGGAACAGATTTTTTTTGTGAGCCGAAACTGATGAAACATAAATTCAGAGATGTTAAAATTCCATAAGCAAAGTTAAAATACCAACACCCGAGGAGAAAAAAAATGTGCAACTGAAAAGGAGAAGAGTGCTTTCTCACCCCTTATTTGGAGGATGTCTTTCATAAGTTATCTTCAAATCCTAAGAAATTCAAGACTCAACAATAGGCCGGTAAGGGCAGTGATGATTGGTGTATAGGCAGAAACACCAAAGACTGACCAGAAAAAAACATGCACACAATTTTATTTGTGATGAAATTATTTTAATGTAACTAATAGTTACTTTTCAGTTAAAGCCTTAGGAATAATTTTTTAAAACTCTCCATATTTGCATTTATTGAGTTGCTGCTGGGGGGGAAATTTGTAGTAGAGAGAGTGTGTGTTGAAACCATCTTTTCTGAAGAGCTTGGGCATCCAAAAACTCAGGTGCACTTAATCTAGCAATTCTGCTTTAACGACCACTCTTATGAGTCATATAGAAGTGTTGGCTAAATGCCGTGCACCAGGATATTACAAAACCTGGAAACCATAGTAATACTTGGATAATATGGTGTAAAATTTTAATGCCATCATGTAATACCATAATATTTCAGTGTTATTATTATGACGTCATCTCTGCTTACAAGGAAGAAATCTTATATTGGGATGAGATACATACAAATTTTCATTCAAAAATCATTCCTCTAAAATTTATTTTTGGCAAACTGAATTCTTTCTCTTCGACATCCTTTTAAATTTGGTAAATCAATGAGATATTCCCATACTTTGGCAGGTTTTCTACGCCAGCCTTTTTGTGAGTAGTTAATGATCTGTAAACAACCGTTTAAAAGCACCAGGGGAGTTTACCATTTAGAAGTATTCTATAGGGAACTCTATTGTAAAAAGGAAAATTCTTTGGTTAACACAAATATTCACCCTGAAACATCTTTTATTAATTGCCTCTAATTTTACATAAGGTTCTTAAGGTAGACCTGCCAGTCATCACAAAGAGGACTTTTATTTCTATCACAAGTGTTCCCTTCTTTTCTACAACACTGTTGCAATTTGCTCTGTGCCAGGCATGTACAGTGATATGTGTAAGATTCCGAATGTCACAAGCCTGGTCCTTAGGTTCCTTGTGTGGGTTTCCATGGAATCCCACTTTCTTTTCATTTTTATGGGCATCACAGGCCTTTTGTGATTATAGGTGAAGTGCAAGTACAGCTGAGTGGAGCATACTTGCCTAGTCCTTGTATGTTCTGAGGAAGAAACTAGAAAACTTGCAGGTTCTGTACTGTGGAAGAGATGCTATGGAAAATCACAGCCTCTCCCTGCTGTTTGAAAGCTAGGAATAAGGAAATGGGCTCCCAGTGTCCTTACATGTCCTGATGGGGAGTTAAGTCCGTAAATAATACCAGTTCATAGAAAAGCCATGGGGCTCTGGAAGATGGCTAAGGTTGAGGTGCTTTTTAAATTTTGTGTGGGGGAAATGGAGCATTTGCTCTAGCACATTTCTTCTTTTCCTTTTACAACTTTTTACTGAATTCACATCATGCCCTCAATCCTGCTTATCTCCCCGTCCAGTCAAAACAAAACAACAAAACAAAACAGAAACAACTCACCATGGAAGCTGCAGTGTGTTGCAGTGTGTCATGCAGTGTATCTGCTTGCCCAAACAGCTTTACTTGCAAATGTTCACTGCAGTGCATCACTGGTCTAGTTCAAGGCCTGTGGCTCCCACTGTACCATCAATACCCTATCACCTAGGGGACTCCTCTCTGATGTTGTGTTGTTGTTCGGTATCATGGAGACCCTGAAGCCTTGGATCTGCAGGACTGGCTCCTTAGCTCACTCCATCGGTTCATAGGTGAGGTAGATGTTGGGATGGGCCAACTCAAAGCCCTGGATCTGGCCTGGGTAGTTGCTGATTTGGTTAGCCCACCAGCTCTCTTGCTTTGCCCAGGTGAGGAGTGGAGCTGGCTCTCCTGCCTGTGGCAGCTGGCAAAAGGTCCAGTGTGTACTTTCATTGCTGTCAATTCCATCCTAAGCTGTTAACTTATTCAGTCCACATGAAGGCCTGCTTACCCTTCCTTCTGTATAGCTTACTTCAGATGCTGGATAGGAATCCAAAGTGTTAAAACCAGAGACACTAAATCAGTTAGAAGAAAAAGTGGAGAAGAGTCTGGAACACACTGGCACAGGAGACAACTTCCTGAACAGAATACCAACAGCCCAGGCCTTAAGGTCAACAATTAATAAATGGGACCTCATGAGGCTAAGAAGCTTCTGTAAGGCAGGAGACACTGTCAACAGTACTAGGCAACAGCCTACAGACTGAGAAAAGATTTTCACCAACCCTATATCTGATAAAGGTCTAATATCCAAAACATATAAAGAACTCAAGGAATTAAACACCACCAAATCAAATAACCCAATTTAGAAATGGGACTCAGAACTAAACAGAGAATTCTCAACAGAGGAATATCGAATGGCTGAGAAATACTTAAAGAAATGCTCAACCTCCTTAGTCATCAGGGAAATGCAAATCAAAACAACTCTGAGATTCCATCTTATACCCATCAGAATGGCTAAAATCAAAAATTCAAGTGACACCACATGCTGGTGAGGATGTGGAGAGAGAGGAACACTCCTTCATTGCTGGTGGGAATGCAAACCAGTACAGCCACTTTGGAATAAGACTTCCTCAAGACCCAGCTATTCCATTCCTTGGAATATACCCAGAAGATGCTCCACCATACAACAAGATCATTTGCTCAACCATGTTCGTAGCAGCCTTATTCATAATAGCCAGAATATGGAAAAAGTCTAAGTGTCCCTCGGTAGAAGAATGGATAAAGAAACTGTGGTACATTTACACTATGGAATACTATTCAGCTATTAAAAACAAGGAATTCCCGAAACTTGTGGACAAATGTATTGAACTAGAAATGATCATGAGTGAGTTAACCCAGATGCAGAAAGAGTCAAATGGTTTATACTCACTCATATGTGGGCACTAGCCCAAGGGGCATGTCCCATGAAAGTCTTCACTTACCAGGAAAGTGGGACAGAGGGGAGGATATCCTACTGGGACTCTAGGTGAGAGAAGCATGGGAGAATGGGGAAATAGAAGGATCCATAGGGTCCTAGAAACCTACAAGAAGAACATTATGGTGGGCAGATCTGGACCCAGGGTCCTGCTCAAAATATGGCACTAGCCAAGGACAATACGTGCAGTAAACTTTGAACCCATACCCAGATCTAGCCAATGGACAGGACATTTTCCACAGTTGAGTGGAGAGGGAGGTCTGACTTTCACACAAATTCTGGTGCCCCATATTTGACCACGTCCCCTGGATGGGGAGGCCTGGTGGCACTCAGATAGCAGGCTACCAAGAAGAGACTTGATACCCTATGAGCTTATACAGGGGGAGGAGGAATAGTATCTGTCTAAGGCAGTGGTTCTCAACCTTCCTAATGTTTTTACCCTTTAATACAGTTCCTCATGTTTCAGTGACCCCCAAACACAAAATTTTTCTTGTTGCTACCTCTAACTGCAATTGCTACTGTGACTTGTAATTAAATATCTGTGTTTTCCGATTGACATAGGCAGTCCCCATGAAAGGGTCATTTTACTCTCAAAGGGGTCATGGCCCACAGGTTG
Source organism: Acomys percivali (assembly GCA_907169655.1). Taxonomy (NCBI): domain Eukaryota; kingdom Metazoa; phylum Chordata; class Mammalia; order Rodentia; family Muridae; genus Acomys; species Acomys percivali. The sequence goes on from OU015752.1 coordinate 90,757,984, forward strand.
AGAACTACTGGTCTAGCACTTCGGCGGGGAGTGCTTATTGTGAAGATGAGTAATTCTGCCAGTGGCTATGCTCTTTTTATTTACCGGCTTCATTCCCATCTTCACACAAGGCCCTAGACCAAATTTAAAGACACTTTGCACTCCCTTAAGATCTCAGACTGTATACCTTCCAGACACAATGTGAGCAATTGAGAATGAAGAAACTAAGCATTTGGCATTCACGATTCAGTCATTTCACAAAGTGGAAAACTATTCGAGACATATTCTTGATTGTTTTGAAATGGAAGCAGGGCGTGAGAGTCACACAGGACTGACGCAGAGTAAAGAACAGCTATATGCATTGAGATGAGACTGCCAAATACACTGAGACAAAATGGTTCTTCTTGTTTTTGTTTTCGTTTTTTTTAACTTGGAAAAAACTCATTCTAAAATATCAATATTTTCCATTTTAATATTTGATCTCTGACCAAGATATTTGCCCATCTTGGAGTGATGTTTGGCTTCTTATGTGCTCTTAATCTTCCATGGTCACTGTCTTTCACCAACTACATCTATCTTTCTGGGTTAAGACTTTCTGATTTTACCTTCTCAAAGGTCACATCTATAATAATTGTGTTAGCCTACCTGCCAGTAGTCCTTGCTCAATTATTCTAACTCCTACATTTGTGGTTTTCTGAGGAGTGGCGAGGGGGCATGTTCTCTGTTTCCAGCCCAGGGAAAGATGTTTGCTTAAGGAATGCCTGTGGTTTATTCCCTCTGCTTCCTGAAAATTAAGGGGCCATAGATCAGAGGAGAAAATGATCATTTAAAGGCCAGGCATGGCATGGCTCAAACCATCCTTCAGCCTAGCATCGATGGTTTGTTCAGGGGATTTTTTTTTTAAGTTTATGTAGCCTGCAATCCATTAAGGACAATTCGAGAAGCCAAGTAACTTTACGCATCTGGCCACCCAGGTGAGCTCTGCCTATGAATGCGAGTGTGAAGGTGTGGGCACACAACTCCCAAGACCTGGAACATTGTTCATTTCAATTGTGAGTGAAGGGATGACTGACGTGTTTTCACAGGGGATGAGGTTTAGGTCTTGAAGGGACCTGTTGGGGTAAACACATTCAAGATAATAGCATGGGGGCAAGACAAAAGAAGAGTCATTGTGAAAATGCCTTCGACCTGAAACATTCTGATGGAGCTAACGCATGAACAATGGACACAACCTGCCTAATGTGGTACATGCACACGGCAATAACCCTTAATGGTGACTGTAAAATGAAGCATTATGTTAGCCAGCAGAAAGGAAAATGCAAATTGATTCTCCTTTTGTTTAGATGTAAGTGCTTACCAAGGTTAGTAGGTATTCAAGGTCTGTGACACCAGAATAATTTGTTTTATTATCATACAAGAAAAAGGAGAGTGCGTGGGGCTGTCTGGGTGACTCAGATGGCCAGATGAAATTCTATAGTTCTGGCTTTAACCATCTCCTTTCAACACATCACACACCCAGCCTGATGGGGAAGTGGCTGCAGAACCGAAGCCCTTTCAAGGATGAAATGGTAGGATTTTTCTGTTAACACAGTAGTGCTTCATTCTTCCAAAAGATTGCAGAGCCAGGGTTTGCATTTTAACTCACAGGGCTTTACATCTGCCCTGTAGGAGAAACGGTTTCCAGAGGTTTTCATCCCAGGCACCCAGACAATGGCAAAATATGCACTAGACCTCACCCTAGGGCCTCCTGGGACAGTAGAGGTAGGGGCTTAGGTTTGTGTGTTTGGCAGGAAAATAAGCATTCCTAGCTCTAGCATTATTCCTCTATCTCTACAGAATATAGTGCCTATCGGTCCCTCGATTTGGGGTTGGTGTTTACATGAAATAACAGCTTACTGCATGGATGCTATCACATAGTGACATCCACTGTTGATCGAACAATTTTGGGTAAGACCTTACTGTGTCTACGTAGATGTTGGCTCAGGAAGGGAGAAAGCCGGAAGGCTCATGGAAGCATGCTGAAAGGCAAACCCTTTCATCTGAAATTCGGAGCTACAGTACTATGCTAGTCTCAATACGGTGTTTGCCTTTAATAGTAAGGCTGATCTGTAGAGACATTGACAACAGTCAGAATAGCTTCTCAGAATTTTCCATCCTTCCCTTCCTTCCTATTTCCTCCTGTGCTTTTTTCCATTCCTCCCTTTCCCTTCCCCACATGCTTTTTCCATTCCTTCTTTTCTTCCTCCCTTCCATTTTTCTCTCCTCATTCTTCCCTTGTTCTTTGTGTTCTTAATTTTTGAGTCACCTCCTTAGCCCAACCTCTTGATTTATAAAATATGTTCTAATTGGGATTTTCCTTATTGTAGATTGCTAAGTGATGAAGTCTTTGTAAACAAGCGAGCAAGCAAGGAACCAAAAGAGATGACAACTTAACTTAGTCTTTTGACTATATGGACCAGACCCATTGTGCAACTCAGCTGAGTGCATCCTAAAGGAAGGCCAAGCCACTGTGAGGACACAGGTGAGATGATGGAGCACACAGTCACAGAACGATCACCAGAACACTGCTTGTCACCTCGTGCTGTGTGACTGGCATTTGGGTTCCTGAGTAGCAGTGCCTGTAGAACAATGCAGGGTAGGTTAAGAAGGTGTGAAGAGTACTCAGTGTGGAAGGTGACATTCCCAATGAGGGTTTTTCCAGTGACTAGATTTTCTGCTGTGTATACTTTGATGATCACCAATACGGCCGGATGGCTCAATCTGAAGTGTGTGGTTGGAGATATCACATTGGTCTTTGATCTCACCACTCTACTTGGTGTCTATCATTAAAACTCTCTTTGAGGCCCCAGTGATGAAGTGCTTGGAGTTCATTTGCAGCCACGTCTGATACTTATGATTAGATTTGGAGGCATATGCCACTTCTGTGCCTGAACAGAAACCAAGGGCCCATTGAGAGCTACAGGAAGGCACCTTGTGATATTGTCAGGTCCCAGCTTTGAAACTATGGCAGAGGGTCATCTGCTGCAGAAGCTGGGCATGGCTTCTGTTGGCATGAACACAGGACAAAGAGTTAAAGACATTGGGGGTTTCCTTTTGGCCTTCCACTGTCACCGACAAAGTCATCCTGAATTATGGAAACTGGATGGAGGACAATCAAAAGGAAGTAGTAGAAGCTGGGAAACAAACTGTCCTGAAATTAAGACTTAAGTCTGTGCCATCTGTATAAGCAAAAAGGAAAGAGGAAGATGCAGTCCTCTCATGTTCGGGCAGGCTTGGGTTTGTTTACATAAAGCACTACAGACCACATGCCAGGCAAATAAGGAGAAAAGAAACACACACATACACACACATGGGCACACACACACACTCACACAACACACACACCTACACTCACCCACACACAATCACACACCATTCACACATACCCACTCACACACAAACACACACACATACCCCTTTGAATGATGGAATGGAATCACTCCTTAAGTTAGTTACTATTCTGAGAATTGTACAAGTGTAGTGCTCCTGAACCATACAAGATGTGATTCATCCTTGGGGAACTTAGGAACAAAACTTTGAATTGATGGTTGCTAGTCTCTTGTACTATTACCCTAAAAATAAATAGAACACTTCCCTTGGGAAACTGTCATTAGCCATCAAGGAGAAAAATCACCAAGAAGATTTATAGTAATTCAGAATAATAAAATGTAAAAATAAAGTGAACTATATTAGTGGGTTCTTTGATTTGCAGGCAGTAGAAAATAACTTGAGCTAGCTTAGCCAGAAAAAAAAAAAAAAAAGAAAGAAAGAAAGAAAGAAAGAAAGAAAAGGCAATTCATTGGAGGGATACTGACATTGTGCTGGAGAAATTGAGTCATACGGTTTTAGACAGTGTGGAAATCAGAGTCCTAGGATCTCAAAGAACATTCGGTTCTGTGGCTTTCCTCTTGAGATACACCAGAGCTTTCTGCTAAAGTGAAGAAATCCAGTAACAAAGAATCTGACTGGTTTTCCAGTCATGGCTAAGGGGATGAGTTACAAAAGCCACACATGTCCACTGAATGCCCTTCTTCATGTGACTGTGGATGAGGAATAAATACATTTTTGTTGACTTGATAAGCTTCCTACTTCCAGCCAGCAGTAATATAATAGAATCAAATTGGAGTGATGGACAAACAGCAGCTCATTGCAGGCAAGACGCAGCTGAGAAGACATGGAAAACACGCTGAGCCAGCTTGAAAGAGTTTACAACCTTTCACAGGGTATAGATTTACCACTTTCTTAAAACCTCAGAGTGTCTGCTATTACTGCCCAAAGTTCCTACATAGCAATGATTTTTGAGGAAACTGAGTTTAGACTGGACCCCCTTAAATTCAACACTGACGATCCAGCTTCCTAGAGATATTTCCAGTCTGGTAATCCATACAAACACCTTCCTACAACTTCCCTGATCCTCCCTGTCTCAGCTCCCATGTCAGCCTTAATAGTTAGTTGACCTCTAGCCTTAGTCAGCAAAGTTCTTGAGATCAGGACTGGGCTTATGTATCCTTGTATCCTGTATTAGTCAGGAATCTCTAGAGGAACAGAACCACTGAGCTGAGAGGGGAAATATGTGTACACATGTACACACACACACACACACACACACACACACACACACACACATACACACACACAATTTATCAAGTCAACTTTAAACTAGAACATGAAAACCACACCTAAAAACTGAGAACCTGATGCTTGTTCAGTCACAAGGCTAAATGCTCCAGCAGCCACAATATAATACTAGAAGCCTAGACATTTCCTGGAGAGCCACTGGTCCCTTGCTACAGTGAAGTCTTGAAAACAATGGTTATACTATTAGTCTAGGAATGATCATTATCATCATCACCACCACCACCACCATCAGCAACAACAACAACAAAAGAGCAAAGTAACATTGCAACAAGAGGAAAGGCCAAGTGAGTAAAAGTCAAAAGGACCTTCCTCATATCACATCCATTTTAATCTGGACTACTAGCCAGAAGGTTCCATCCACAATTGCATATGTCTTCTCATATCAATCAAAACAATCAAGATAGTTCCTCAGGTGAGGCCATATATTTAGGTGCTTCTATTTTATGACAGGTTGGCATTAGCCATAATATACCTTTGGTCCTTAACAGTGCTTGGAAGATTGCATGTCCTCATCACACATTGGCCAAATGTGACTTTAATTGGTAACTAGAAATTTCCATAGAGGATGTTCTTGACAAAGAAAGAACTTTGAGCTGAACAGACATCTTAACATATATCAACTAACAACATAGAGCAATGTACTCTCTCATCGCCCTTTTCCATTTAAGAGAATCAAGTGCTGGCTGAATGGGAGTTTCAGGATGTTGCTGGGTTTACATTAATAAAAATTAATAATTGACAGCAACGTGCTGGAGCTTGGACCATGATCACATAGGTTCACTTATTACCTTTCTTTCTCTCAACCCACTTTTGCTTTTTCTCCCTGCACTTATTGGCCAAGTTTCCCATTAACCCATGCAGAGCTCCAGTGGGCAAGCACTAACTTCTTAATTAACTTTTACCATGGGTTAAGAAAAGAAGCAATCTTGACTACAGTAGCAGCTCAAATGTCAAAGCATGGCTAGGTCTATATGTTAGATAATTCCAAACATGGTGGCTCTCTATCTCTACACTAGCCATTGGAGAAGTGATGGAGGGGAATTTCTAGCTACACGGGTATCTTCTTGTAGTTTCTTCAATGCCTGGCATGTTCTCTGTGCTGCTGCCATTTGATGCTGCCCGTTTTCCTAACTTGCCCTGCACTCTCTCCCCTCTCCCAGGAAATCTTCTCCTGACTGTTTCGATCACATAGGGAAGTTCAAATATCATCTTTTCCAGACCTCTCTACCCCAAGCTATCAAGTGCGTGTCTCCCAGCATTTATGTATCCTCAATTGCTTTCTTACCATGTGTGCCTCATATTCCAGTTCATTAAATACAAGCATAAGAACCCAGAGTTCCACTGGAAGAAGTCATGTGAAAGAAAGGCATGTGGTGTGTGCTTGTAATCTCACTACAGAAGATCCCTGGGATTTGTAGGACACAGCCTACATGGGAAGCTCTGGGTTCAATAAAAGGCCCTGTCTCAAAAAGAGGAGCTAGAAGGCATTTAGGAAATGACAACTGAGCTTGTTTTCTGGCCTCCAAGAGCACAAGAACACATGGCCCCCATAAGTGTGCACATGCATGTGTGTGCGTGCATGCACATGCATATGAAAACACATACACATATGTGAATACAAAATTGAGACTTCTATAACACATCTTCCTGTTGGTACCCAGAGTCTCACTAGGTAGCAATGAGAAAGGCTTCTCTAATGCTTCACTTTTCTTCAGATCTGAAGGTAATGGCAAACCATCCAGTAGCATTCTGTCCTTGGAATGAAGCAAACACAGCAGCAGTATTAAATATACTCCAATCTCTGTCAGTCATGGCTGGATATTTAGGTGAGAATTTCAGGTTGAAAGGGTAAACATCCTTACACATTCCCTGAATATCACAGACAAAACCAAAGACAAACACAAAAGTACCGAACACCAACCAAAGTCCAAAGAAACCTGAAGCATATTTTTGTTCCTCAGGGTAGGACACCTCTCACTGTTTCCATTAATGTTTACATAAGGTCACATGCTATTTGGGTTGTGCAAATTGTATGACTCATGTACACTGTATACCTGGTATACATTTACATAATTGATTACTTAGACTATATAAACCTGTATGCATGTGTGCAACAACCTTTCCTGAGTCTGGAGTGATCAATCACATACACAGAGAGAGTAAAAGACTAGGAAAAAGTTAGTGTCTTTACTGCTTTGTAGGCAAGTATCATTGGATGTTAAAAAGAGCACAGAATTTTGAATGATCCTTACTAAAAGTTCCCACTTTTGCACAGGCTAGTGTTATTGAACTGGCTTATCAACAATCAAGGCCAGTGTGACCTTTTGCCTAATTTAGGACTGCAGTGGAATAGGGATTGGTTTTGAACTCCTCACTCCTCACAGGGTACAGGGGAAGAAGAGCCATCTGGTGGAATGAACTAAATGCATAAGTCCCTTTTAACCCATCGTCTCTGACAATGGGGGGGAGAAGGAGGGGGGGAAAGTAACTGGTCGACCACAGAGCTCTCAGGGCTCTCTCTGTTCATAGTAAGAAGCACGCTTTGCCTTTGAGGAGTCCACCAGCGAACGATAACATGGAGAAAGAGAAAGAACAGGTTGACAGGAATCCCTGGCTCTCCCCTGACTCGCTTTAGGAGACCATTAAGGAAGGAGTCTTGCTGTAAAGTACACCTCTCTTCCTCTGATGACAGTGACAACCAGGGCGACTTGAGTCAGGAGGCACCCTGCTCTCCTTTGACAAACAAACACCCACTCTGGTAAGTGCCCTTTAATGTGCATGGAGTCTTTGTCTAGGAAAAGGATGCACAGTTGGCCAGTAGAGAGCTGTAAGGGAATAGCTCTGACACGCCGATAAAGCTTCTCGGTTTACATTGGACTTGACTTTATCATTTACTGAAGGATATTATTAGTGTAGAGATGATAGGCAGTCTCTGCCTTCTGGAACAAGAGCCAGGGAAATGTATACGAACAAAAGGTCTGCTGTGGAGACTCAGACCCTGTTTGTTCAGTGACTTCGGGATCTTAATCCTACAACTCAGCAGAGATAAGGCCCGAGGCAGAGGCAAAATAGCCCACCCAGCTTGGGGGGCCCCAGGAAGAAGAGTGAAAGTCAATCGTGTGAAAAATGGAAGTTCATCCAACACTGAGCATGTGTGTGGCGTTCCCCCATTGCAAATTTGATATTATAAAAATAGATTTGCTCTTTGGGGCCAGATGGCATGCAATACTTCTGAAGTAAAATTTAGTCTGATGACAAAGGTCATCGCCAGCAAGGAACCACTTGGACTGGGCTTGTTCAGAGCTTGTTGCGTCCTTTGTATCACACATCTAGTGCTTGTTGAATTGTTCGCATCAGCAAGTATGTCTCCTTCCTTTAGTGCAAACACACACACAGGCCCCATGACTCCCAGTGACATAGACATAGCCAGTCAGTTTCTGATTATTATTTTTGGTAGTAGAGCAACTTCTTTTTAATTTCCTTTTTATCTTTATCTTTATTTAATGTGTATAGGTGTTCTGCCTACATGGACCTCTGTGCACCAAATGCATGCTCCCTTTCCAAGATGTGAGTGTCGGATTGCTCGGGATGGTTAGGTACAGAGGAGTGTGAGCTGTCATGTGGATGCTGGGAATTGAACCCTAGTCCTCTGGAAGAGCAGTAGTACTCTTAACCATTAATCCATCTTTCTGGGCTCAAAGGGTATCTTCATTATTGTAGTTTTTGCTGGTTTTTCATGTCTCACTCTTATGTGAAATAATCTCAGTTAAGAACAGGTAAGTAATAATATTGGCTGTAACCATCTGCTGGCTGTCTGCTTTATAATGTGATCTCATCACTTGTTTTATTATGGTTTCACAGATTAGCTAGCTGGTCGTTTGATGAATGTACCATTCATTCATCAAAATCTATAACTACACACACACACACACACACACACACACACACACACACACACACACACCTGGAATCTGGATTGAAAAGTTACATGTTGGGCATCTTATTTAAAAGGTCGTGACATCTAGGCTACACTTTTCTCAACTCTTACCTTTATAACTTGCATTGAGGATAATAGTGATTGTAATTAGATGCCACTTGTAAAAGTGACTTTTAGCTATAATGACCACGAAAGTGCACTCACTGTATTTTCAAGAAGTAGAATGACAGCTGGAATATTGTATAATTTAAGTGACTAGTTATATTCTAAACCCCATGCCGTGCACAGAACTGTGTGGTTTCATAGATAAAGTGACTAATCTTACAGAGATTCTGTACCCAAGAAGGTTAACGTCTAAGAGGAAAAAATAATTTGGTCTTAGAGAAGATAAAAACTTTATCATAGAATTCTGCTAAAATTTTCAGTTAGTAATTTATTTACAGACAAAGGCATGTTAGGTTTCTCTGAGACTTTCAGCCCTTTATAAACCCACCCCTTACTGCTGCTGATTCTCCAGTTAAAGATATGCTACAAGCCTTTCCAAATATATTAAAACATTTATTTTATTTAACAATATTCTGCTTATGAACTGCTATCCTAACTTTGGCTGGCAAGATGGCTCAGTGAGTAATAGTACTTGCTGACAAGCTTGATGACATGAGTTTGATTCCTACGATCCACATGGTAGAAAGAATTGACTCCTGCAAGTGTTATTATGGCCTCCACATATATAGGAACACACACACATACACACACACACACACACACAC
>OU015752.1:90767356-90818889 GCA_907169655.1 Acomys percivali
GTGTGTGTGTGTGTGTGTGTGTGTGTGTGTGTGTGTGTGTGTGTGTGAATCCATTCAATCAGGTGGAAGGAAGCTTCTGTTTTGAAAGCCTATAAATCTGGCACCAGGGACTCAAGCCTGTCAGAGGGTTCTCAAAGAGTTTCCGTACCTAGGTGGATTTTCTGAACCAGTGTGAGCAGCCATCTATCAACTGGGGTTTATAGGAGTTCTGAGAGGGCTTCATCCACCCTCCCCCACCCCTGAGGCCGTGGGACTTCCAGGCTCCGTGTTGTAGTTACAGATGGTGCTGTAGGTGTCAGATGGGGACCCAGCATGTATCCTTGTCACCTCTTCTTCCCCAGAAGCCACTTGCCCAAGACTCTCCTTGCTGCCAGCAGAGGCTCAGGTGCCTGGCTGGCTGCCTTCTGTCTGGAGTTCTCTTTGACGTTGCTGCTTATGCATCCCGTGCTGGGGATTATGAGGAATCACAGGAGTCAGAGACCCTTGGAGGGGCACCACACAGCGTTTCCGGCTCGGACTCCTTCTTACGTCTCTATTCAACATCATGTGACACCTTAGACAATCCTAACACCTCAAACAGTGTAACCAAAGGGAGTCAGCCGCCTAGTGTTCCCAGCACAGTGAGTGGTTGATGACTTTGAGGTGGGACCAAGAAAAAGGTCCAGTTGGGATTATAAACAGAGTAGGGGATGTGACCAAGTCCAGAGAGATGAAACAATCTCAATAGCATGCTTAGGCACACAACAAAGACCTCATTTATACACAGCTTGAAGGATGAAAGAAAGGTCTAGAGAGATATGCTCATGCACACCTGCCCCCAGACAACATCAGGTGAGAGATGTTACTATAATTTGCAATATTTTTTATGTGATTGTCACATAAAAATATATGAATTATGAAACAAGCTTATAGACTCCATGGTATAGCAAATTTATCAAATTTTACTTTAAGATTTTTGGCATATCTTAAATTTATCAACATACATCTTTTAGTATATGAAGCAATTCACTTGAATTTTGTTGTAAATTATAATAGATTTTTTTTAAAAAGTGTATTTGTGCCCAGGGGAGTAGACTGTGTGGCTCTGCACAGGGAATATATAGGTGATTACTTCCCTTTCTCTACTTGGGACAGTCTGGGCTCACCCCTATAGTCAGTCCCATCACAATTATTGCAGGACTCAAAACCTGTCTCACAGTGTTAAGTGGTTTGTCCAAATTAGCCCTCTACTCTGCTGGCTGCCTTCTTAACTGTGCAGTAGCCAACAGCTCAGAGAAGAAACCAGAACGCCATATCTCAGGCATCTTCTACATTTTGTGAATGGGTCTCATATTGGCCTGGAACTTCACCAAGTAGCTTAGACTAGGTTTCCAGAGGTTTTTGCTTTGTTTTGTTTTGTTTTGTTTAGCTCTGAAAACTCTATTTGAAAAACCATCAAATTCTCAGGCAGTGGCGCTGACATACTGAGTGCATGAGGTGCTCTTCCCTACTCTCTTAGAGGTGGGACCATCATCACCTGTTGTCACTCTTATGTGTTTTGGACTCTGTATTTTATGTACCAAAGCCCCATCTAGAATGTTGGTCATGAGTATGTCACCATATACACAAGAAGTCAGATCCGAGAACAACCTACAATGTCATTGCTCAAGCAACATTCTTTTTCTGTCTGCGTGAGACAGCTTTGCTTTCCTCCCAGCCACCCTCAGTGGTCTGTAACTTCACCGAGTCTACTAGGCTAGCTGGCTAGTGTGCTTGCAAGAATCCTCCTGTCTCTACCTCCCAACTTAACACCACTGGATTTACAAGTGTTGGTTCTGGAGACAGTTTTTCCTAGTATCTTATGACAAGGGCTTTACTGACTAAGCACCACCATAGAGAATCTTACCTGAGGTTCTGAGGCTAATATGAGGTTCCAACACCACAGCGAGGTAACGAAGTATTGTCCCAGGTTCACCTTGGGTGAAAGCAGATCCAAGAAATGCCAGAGTCTCAAGCTGTCTGTAGTGCTAAGAGGCAGAATAGGATCCAAATCCAGACTTGAATCCAGAGCAGTTTCCCCAGTGGGAATGTTGGACAATTCCCACCATTCATTTGCTCAATGCTTCAAAAGCACTGGTCCCTGATGCTCTGCGTCACAGTGAAGCTGACCAGCGACCGGCATGAGTTGTAGGGCCCTGTGGAATCAAGTTTCCCTCTAACACCTGATGTTACCTGGGGGCAAGTGTGCTTGAGCATATCTCTCTGGACCTTTCCTTCATCTTTGAGATGCATATAAGTGAGATCTGTGTTGTGTGCCTAGGCATGCTACTGAGGAGGCTCTCTGCCATCCATCACTTCTTTGAAGTGCTTGTGGATTGCTACTGGCTTTACGATCCTGTGTGATCTGGAGGAAGCAGGGAAGAAGGATGGAGCTGCATTATATTTCCATGAGTGATGTCCCCTCTCACCCTGGAGATGCTTTAAACTGGCAGCTGAATCTCCCAGCAGATAACACAGAAATTTACTCTCTGCTCCTCACAAAACACTGAAAAAAAACTGAAATTCTCCATTATGAGAAGGAAATTTAATATTTAAAGGTAATTTGACCCGAACATGCATAGACCATGAATATTTGATGAAACCTATAGCAAATGTATTTATAGGGTGTTAATCTGAGGATATTTATTTCTTATTCATTTTCTGGGATATTATTTCGTCAGCACGTGTGAGGTTGCCCTCTCTACAAATGCTTTCATTCTGCTGATGCACATAGAAATGTGGAGGGGTCGTTCCTTTTCTCACCATAGCTGGTGAAGCCACAGTCATTCGCCTCCGAAGGAAGCAATTGTAAGAGAATTGGGGTACCCCAAGTCATACCTGCAGTAGGGCCACATTCACATAAATGTCCCAAACGGCAGACAGCAAAGTATAACCTCACTCTGTCTCTTTGCACTGCTAATTCTATACCTTTCTGAGATTTCAATATAAGTCCATTGATTGAAATGTATATATGATCAAGTTTCACAAATAGTTTGATGTAACATCAAATTCAGAGACTTGTCTTTTTAAAAATTGCTTGTTGTACACATCTAGAAGACAAATACTTTTCTTTGCTTTATTATCAATCTTAAGATAAAATAAAAGCAGAGATGATGATGATGAAGATGATGATGATGATGATGATGATGATGATAATAATAATAATAATAATAATAATAATAAGCATCAAGAAAGAAGAACATCATTTCCATAAATATGCAATTTAAAATTATTTTGTTACATAAATTTGGGGAGGAAATTGTTGTCTAACTATTTTTATTTTTAAAAATGAATATAATCGAGACAAAAGTTTCAGACTAATAAGTATGAACTCCTTTCAGGGCCTAGATGTTGACTAAGTTAGAAAGAAATGCCTACCCTACTCAAGGGCTGGGCAGAGTTGAGTATATGAGTGAGCTCACGCTGGCCAGTATGGAACCACCCAGCTCACACTAGGCAGTACAGGACTGCTGAGCTCATACTGGCTGTTCAGAAGTCACCTGATATTTTCCATGTTGTATAAATAAATAACCACTCTTTTACATGTCACTTTGGCAGGAAAAAGAAAATCACCATTTGTAATCAGTACTATTTTAAAATTGAATTAGCCTGATATCATGGCTTTCTAGTTAATGGAAGAAAAATGAGGCATAAGATGGGAGGTTCAGTTGTGTACTTTTTAAAAACTCAGGACTCTGAATGGAGATATTCCAAAGACTGTAGGTTGAAGTAGCTCAGACAGAGTGATAATATGTTTGCACAAGAGTAAATGTTTCTTGGTTGACGAGGAGGGTTAGGTCACATATGACTTAATTGCACAGTTACCAAATTCTGTTCTGAAGTTTTCTTACAACTGTGTTCCAAAGTCCACATTGTCTGCCATCTAAGAACCTTAGCCACCTGTGTCTATAGACTCCTACACTTCTGAGCTTTAAAGCCTTGCTCTTTTCCACTCTAGATACTCAGAACACTGTGTGAAGGCAGTGGCCTGCCCACTTCCCATGCCCTTGCATTTCACACCATTTTCCCCAGTGAAATGATGACCAACACTTTTGGAACTGATTTCAGAATATTATCTTGCCATAAACTAGCCTTGCTTCTTGCTATTGGGCACACATATGCACATGTGCACACACACATGCATTTGCACATACTATCTATAACAGGAGAAAGTTTTCCTGGAAACGTTTCTCCATATTAGATTTTGATGTTTTCTGTTCTGGACTATTCTGTTTCAGTAATAAGATCATACAAGTTTGACAAGTCAGTAATTCTAGTTCTGCGTCTGTACGTGGGCCAGCAACATAAGAAGCACTGCCTGTCTGCTAGGCAGGCACAGTGCAGAGATTTTGTCAAGGCTTTTAGTTTCCCACTTGTTTTTGAGTTAGCATACAAAATAGAAAAGTGGCTATGGCATTGTCATAGAAAATCAATTTTGGTGGCTCCTCCTGCCCTCACTCTTTCCCCCTTCAACCACCTTGACTCCTCTTTACACTTTCCACTCATGGGTTCTGGAGATTGAACTCAGGACACTAGGCTTGATATTAAAGTCATCTTTGTGGTCCCTAGTACAGCTTTCGAGCTAGGCTTGTACTCCTTGAGGTGGTTCTAGTCAATGCCTGGGCAAGATACAGTACTAGGTCTGGCCCTCTTTAATGACCACTCTTCATGTTGGACTTCCCTGTTGGTTTAGTTGCATTTGATGAGACCTGCTCTATGGTGGAAGGCTCTCCCTGGAAGATTCTACCATTGTCCTCATTATCTTCACAGGCCTCTAGGAAGCCCCATGTTCACAGAAAGTGTGGATGCCTGCCAAGTCCTCAGAAGCTGAAGGGGGTACTTCTCTCCCTGGCAGACTCCCTCTTATTCCCACTGTGCTGGGCAATCCTGAAGGTCTTTCACATCTGTAGTATCACAGAGTCCACCACAGGGGGTGGCTGTACCTACTCTCATGGTTGCCAAGGAGGAGAGATTTTCTGTTATTAGGTAAAAGGAACCTCAACAAGTTGAGCTGAACAGATATCTTAGCAGCTTGCATTAGACAAGGCAACACATTCGTACACAGAAAATAAAAATAAATAAATAAATGTCTTTAAGAAAATCAAACTTGACAAATAACTTGGAGAAAAATGTAGTCAGATCTCTTTCACTGTGACCTGAGACAGTCAACTTAAAAGGAAAGGTTTATTGTCATCAGGGTTTCAGAAGTCTCATTTCGTGGGTGTTGGACTGAGCGTGGGGCAGCAGAGTTCATGGTATGAGCACACAAAGAAGGACTGTTGAAGTTGTGGTGGCTGAAAGTGAAGAGAGAGAGGAGAAGGGGCTGGTTTCCTGTCCCAATATCCCCTGCAAACCTTAGCCTTCAAAAGTCCAACCACTTTTCTCTAGGCCCTCTGTAGTACAGCCCTACTGATTCCCAATAGCACTAAGGGGTGGGGGCCACGCCTCCAACACATGAGCCTATAAACTAGAGGAGAAAGGGGATTATGCTTGATGCTATTCTGAAAATAACTTTGGATGTAAAGAAAAATAAAATGTTATTAATGTCATTACTTTTACAATGAAGAATAGAGAAAAGGAGATGTGAACTTGGTATAGCCTTACCTTCTTTATAAATCCTTCTCTACATGGGCACCATGTCTGCCTAGACTCAGGATGGAGAGCTCTGAGCCAAGCTTCTCTAAGGAAGAGAAACTATGACTCACCCAAATAGGGAAAGGGAAGAGTCCCAGAGCTGCTGGCCCTCAGGATGTACATCACTCTAAATCCATTGTGAGAAAAAAGCATTTCATGGTCTATTAAAACATGAAATCAATCAAGATAATAGGCCCAGTAACTAAGATAGGATAATATAAATGTAAAGTATAAAAGGGAAAAAAGAAAAAGACATGAAACTCTCACCAACTCCAGCTTTGCATTCCTAAATATAGTTAAAGAATGGATTTGGTATATCAAAAGTAATCCTTGTAAGGGTAGATTTAGAAACAAAAAATTGTCTGGAACTTAGATTTCAAATCTGATTTTTTGAAAAGCACAGAAGAGGAAGAAGGAAAACGAAAGCAAGATGGAGATGTCATCAACTTAGGCGAATTAATGACTATGACTGATGATGAAAGGAAGTACAGAGGAATGAAGGCATCCTAGTGATGAGGGGCACAAAATCTTTTTCTTTAACAATTGTAAAAATTTTCCGTTTAAAAGGAAGTTATCTCATTCATTTCTATTATGTGTGGGTAAACACATGTTGGTGGGATGTGTTCACGTGCCTGTGTGCACAGGTCTTAGAAGAGTTGTTTGCTCTTGTTGAGGTGGAATTACAGAACTTTGCAGACTTACAGGGCTGTTATGCGGGTACCAGGATCTGAACTCTGCTCCTCAGGATTGTGCAACAATTCCTCTCAACTGCAGAGTTCTCTTTAGCCCTGTAATGATATTTTCTATATGCATAAATACTCTCTTTGCTGGAAGGGTACATTAACTTATTTACCCCTCAGCCATTTTCTGTGCATATGAAACAAGGGTCCCTTGTGCGAATCCATGTATAGTGTCTACACTATTTATGTGTTTGTGTACATGTGTGCATGTGGCTTTGGAAGCCAGTGATTATTGTCATGAGTGTCCTCTATCTCTTGTCACTGATGTTGAGTTAGTGTCTCTCACTGAACCCAGAACTCATTGATTGCTTAGAGTGATAGGTCAGTAAGCTCAGTAGATCCACTTGTTCCCCTGTCTCCAGAACTAAGGTCGCACACGTGTGCCCCTGTATCTGCCCTTTTATGCAGGTGCCAGGGATTGGAACTCAAGTCTTCCTGTCTTCACAGGGCTACTTAGCCCACTGAACAATCTTTCCAGCCTTCCAACTCCGGCCACTGGAACAATATCAATCAGTGCTGTCCTTGTTCAGGGGACATGCTAATCTTGTTTGATATGTGTTTTATAATATGTGCTGCTGATACTAGTACCCCTTGGACTTTCAACTACACTTCACACGTATTATTTTGGATATGTTGACAGATTATTTTCCAGAGAGTTGGCTATTTTATAGACTCAACAACATTGACTAACAGGGCTATTGCCTCACTTTCTAGCCAACACGCTGTTAAAATAGAATCATAATAGCTGCTTACTGTTACATCACCCACTAAAAATTTCGTGCACACAGGAGATAGTTCCCTTTCCTGAAATAAAATGTTTGATTTTGTTTAAAAATGAGTTAGTGATATATTTATATACCAAGTGTATTCTTCCCCATAAAAATATTTAAAACCTGTCTTTCAGAATAAAACCAACTGCTAAATGCTTTCTGTATTGAGGAAATATTTCATTTTGGGCCAAAAATGATGTGAAATGGCTTCAAAATATTTGGTAATAATTATCATTCTCTTTGATAAGATAATAATAGGGTTGAATGTAAGCAAGGTAAACACACAAAACACACACACACATACACACACACACACACACACACGCAGACATGCACACATGTCAAAGTGATACTATTTTGTATCCCAAACAAAAATATGTCAAGTTTCAAAAGTTAAGGAAAGTCCCCCTCAGTCACAGCCATAGAGGAGGGGAGTAAGGGGAAAATAGGAGGTAGGAATGGGAGCATACAAGGGAGGGGATAACCATTGAGATGTAATATGAATAAGTTAATAAAATTAAATTTAAAAAATTTAAAGAAGAAAAAAAGTTAAAGATACTTACAAAAGTGTGGTATTTGATTAGGTTTGGCTTATCATATTGTGAAAAGCAGTATAAAATAAGTTTCAAGAAATATTGCAAAAATGTAAGGATATCAAATTAAGACATCCAATCAACATAGGTGGTGGGAATTGTAGATGAAAAATTCATTCTTCAAAATTATCATATTAGCTAGAAGACCAGGATTTACGTGACATGACACCATAGTTGCACATGAACTCAAAGCAGCTGTGGCTGTATGCAGAAGACATGTACAGGATCTAGCCAGGGAAACCCCCAGCATGGATGAAGGAAGGGCTCTTGAAGTCCCACCCCGAGTTTATGACCCATGGGGGAATTGATGGCTTTTGAGGGAGAAAGCATCTGAGTTCTTTAGTAATGCAGCCTCTGAGATGATACTCATGCTCCATTCAGTGGTCCCACACCAATGTGTGCAGAGGCAGCACCAAGTGAACTCAGTGGGTGTTTTAAAAATGATGAAAATAGAGAATTCAAGAAAATGAGACAAGAACATGATGATGTAGACAGGAAAAGAACTAGAGGAGAGAGAAAGAGGTGAGTTTGGTCCAAGCACATTATATACATGTTTAAGTATTAAATAAAATACTGACAATTACTATGTCTGTTGTGGGTTTAATGAAAATAGCCACCATAGGCTAATATATTTGAATGGTTGGTTGTACTATTTGGGAAAGACTAGGAGGTGTAGACTTGGAGGTGTGGGGACTTTGAGGTTTCAAAAGCCCAGGCCAGCTCCCATCTGGGCCTCTCTCTGCCTGCTCACTGTAGATGATATATAAGCTCTCAACCGTTTCAGGGCCATGCCTGCCTGTCTGCTGCCATATTCCCCACCATGGTGGTCATGGGCTCACCCTCTAAAACTGTAAGCAAGATCCCCAATTAAATGCTTTCTTTTATAAGCTGACTTGCTCATGGTGTCTCTTCACAGCAATAGACAAGTAAAGAAATGTCAAATCGTGGCTAATATATTATTGAATATAAATTTGCATGAATGAAATATAAAATATACATTATGAATTAACAAAATTATTATTGATGGAAACAGACTTTGATGGGAAGTTTGACAATACAGAGCTAAATGAACAAGTAAGATATATGTGATATAATATTTATATAACAATTATATATTAAAAATAAATACATATAATGCAAATAACATATATTTATTAGGAAATGTTATTGCATATATTGTATTTTTAATATATACACCACAGAGTGATCCAGTAACTCCAACCTATTGCTTGAATTGTTTTGTATAATAAACTATAAAATATATTTGAACTGTAATTAGTTTAACAGTGATTCAAAATTATGAAATATAATTTTCTTAGGTCATATTAAGTAGCCATTGAGAAGACTGAAATATAGCCAACTGTATTATATTTTTACATCAGTCCTCATCTGTCAAATACATACATATAAAATGTAAAATGAAAATTTATGAAAACTACAACATAGTATTTGTGACTTAGGGATACGTAGTAGCTTTAATAATCATTCAAATCACAAACTAAAGAAATGATAGACTATTGCGACAAATGTAAAGAGATTAACAAATAATACCATGGGTTAAAGCTATGAATGTTTAGCAGCATAAGAGAAGGTATCATCAATACCAGAATTGTGAGGAAAAGAGTGTTTTGAATATACAAGGATTCTGAATGGCTCCAGGGACTGACCTAATTGAAGCAATGAGGGAATGAAGAACGGACAGATACTTGGACACATGGACAAAGAAGTTTGATCTTGTGGGTTAGGCACACTGATGGGGAAAAATATAGAAACCTGGACATTTAGTGTGTTTATTATGTGCAATTCAGAAAGTCAGTGTGCTTTTTATATACAGTTAAACAAAGAGGTCTGATTATAATATACAGATGAATATAGAGGAAGTTTTAGCATATCTCAATAGCAACAGCCTCTGCAGAGGAACCCCCTTCAGGCAATAAACACCCAGGAGGAGAGGTCAGGGGAAAAGCTATGGTGGACACAGTGTCAACATTCACACTTGGACCCAAAAAAGGCTCTTTTTAACCTCACCAGGGAAGGGTTTCACACTCCTATGGGCTTGAGACATTGGTTCTACCCATTGTATGTGCCCATGTCAGTAGCACACATACACTCAGGATTTCACTTGTTTCCTACAAACAAGCCCCTGCAAGGCAACAAGAGGAAGATAAACGGAGATGTTCATGGACATTTCACCTAAGCGGAATTCTACATCTTTACAACTCAAAGAATGAGTGGCATCAATGGAGTATGGACACCCTGGTACACAGTGATTAGGAATATAACCTACTGTGGCCATTCTGGAAAGCTGTGTGGGAGTATTTGGATAAATTGAATAGCTCTATATACTGCTGATTCTGCTATTATGTCCACGTATGTAAAAATTGTGTTCAGGTTTATTCAGAGGTATGCCCCGTGTCTCATTCTGGGTTACCTGTGATGTGTGAAGTCGGAGGAAGAATCTGGCTGTGCCTCCAGTTCCATAGGGAGTGGGCAAAATGTGGTCAGTGTTCACTATGGAGTGCACTAGGACAATGATGCAATCATGAGAAATAACACACACATACACACACACACACACACACACACACACACACACACACCACAGTTATGAGATAGTTAGTGCCTGGGTGGAGGTTGGGGTAAAGAAAGTTTGAATAGTATGCACCACACACCAAGAACACTCATTAAATGTTAAATGTATGTTGACATAGCAACTTAAACTTTGTTCTAAACTTTTGAACAAATAGAATGGCATGTGATTTTTGGAGTGAGAGTATTGAGGAGAGGAGGGAAATGGAAAGAACTGCAAATGAATGTTTATTTAATGAAGATCAGTGATAGTAGGGCAGATACTATGAATGTTATTTAAAGCCCTGCTAACTGAAGTAACTCAACTAGTAAAAGTGAAGATGAAGGACATCTCAATCGGTTGATATAAGGAACTTCAGTAGAGCTCATTTCATGGAAACTATGAGTTGCAGAAGAGAATCTGGTATAATTGTATGTCATTGTTACAAAAACATGTGAGTAGATGTCATCTATCATCTATCTATCATCTATCAATCACCCACCATTTATCTATTTATTATCTACCTATCAATCATCTTTCTATCAATCTATTTCTCTATCATTTAGCCAGATAGCTATCATCCATTTATCTCAATCTATCATCTATATATCTACCTACCCAAATTATGCATATTCATATATTTGAGTAGATATATTAATGTATATATAGAAAAGGCATGTGTACACACAAATATATAATTTTGAATTATGTGAATTGTTTGTCATGATATATATTTATTTTAAAACTATGAATGTAAATTAGTAAAATCTCCATGAAAAGCAATACAGTATACCCTCGAAAAACTGAACTGATAACTCCCATATAATAGATCTATATAACACTCCTCTGATTATACATGAGGGATGCAACTCATTTTCATATTCCCGCTTCCCCTTCTCAAATTCATGACCTCATGTTCTTTGTTGTTGTTACATATGTGAATAAATGCATAAATATGTAGATGCAAACTGCTGAATCTATCTATACATAGATACACCTAGGTGTGTGTTGCTTACATGTATATGATTTCAGTGCTCACTACTTGGAATTGGACAACCAACTAGGAGATTGTGCCTGAGGGTGACTAATTTTCCCTTTTCCAGAAGTCCTTCGTTGTCTGTAATTCTTTGTTGATGGGTGAGGTCCTTTGAGAGTCCTCCTTCCAGACAGCACTGTCTATTGGTGTTGTCTTGAACTCTCTGCCTCTCTTTGATTCTAGTGCAAGTAAGCTGACATCAGCACACATAGTCTTTACTGGAGTATACTTTACTTCTCTGATCACCGCTGAATCCTTGCCTAAACATATGGATATCTTTCTGCATGTGTTCTATTCACCTCACTTACAACCTAAATTTGAATTTCCTTTCAAAACTAGAATATACCTAATTCCAATTTTATAGTTATCCACAATTTTAAGTTCTGCCTCAAAAGAGCTCTTCAAAAATATTAGCCTGAAAATTCAGTTCTCTGAATTCACATTAGCAAGAAGACATTTTGATTTAAAAAATAATATTAAAAAGTGTCTAATTTATATTGTATTCCATGTTTATTTATTCATTTTATCATTCTGAAAGTAAGTATATATTTCCTGTGAGATTTTTGTCTATGAAGATCTATGCAGTTATATTAAAGTAGCTTTAAACTTAAATATATATGTATATACATATATTTTTAAAATTTAAAGAAAAGATTCCAAATTTAGGAACATTATTTTTCATAAGATTACCTAAGTAAAAGCATTCTCAACCAAGCTGAGTTAGTGAAATGTTTATGGAATTACCCTCTAAATTGATTGTCACCTCTTGGCTTTCTAGGGCTTAATACTTAAGACACAGTTCAGAAAAGAATAGCGACAGATACAAATACAATAAAGTCAGCCTAATGAGCATTTTTGTAAGGTGTTTAAAAAAAATAAAAGTGAACTTTGAATGCAAAGACAAGAACAAAGCAGAAAGGCACCTGGTTTTGTAAAGGAATGTGCTTTCTGTTTCCCAGGGTGCAACACTTGTCGGTGGCTGTGTCGCTAAAGCTGACTAGAAGGAAGAGTGAATCACAGATAATTCAGACTTTGAAATTAAAGTGTTTTAGCTATTGGCAGATGTCAAGGCAGCCTGAGACTTAATGAATACTAAGCTGCATACCTGCCATCCTTATCTGTCTCCTGCACAGTTGACAAAACAAGCCAGGCTTGATGTCAAAACAGATGGGGAAGGAAGAGAGAAAGACAGAAGAAACTTGGGCTGAGTTAAGTCTTGCTTTTCCATTTCTTCCCGCTCCTGTGTTAATTCTCAATGATCTGAGCACAATCTAGGCATGCCCAAAGTGAACCGTTTGCTGATCCTCAGAAAATTACTTCTGAAGCATCCTGGGCCACTACCTCCAGCAATTTGATCGATAAAAATCTTATTGAGCGATTCTTCCGGTACAGGCTCCGGATCCTCGTATTTCCAAGACCAGCTCTGATCTGGGGATTGACCGCTGTCTGACTGGGGCCTCTTGGCTCTGACTCCCTGCGTCTCTTGCCTGTGTTGTTCCTTCTTCTCTGCTTGAAATACAATATGCTATGGGTTCTTCTGTCACTGGCTTGTTGTCCAACACTTTTCTCTAGGTGATTGTGAATTTCCAGATGCTGTGCTCAGACTCTTGGTACCCAGTCCAGATTCTTGATCAATGCCAAGCCCACAAATTCAGTTGTACAATTATTGTTTCAATGATCTTTTTCTTTCCATTTTATTGTAGTTTCTGTATATCCATTCATACTATGGACTATATATAGACTTCCATCCCTGCCTGGCTCCTAAGAAAACTTTCTGCTTCTAACTTTTACATTTTAAGTCTCTCCTCCATAAAGAAAAATAAATTAATAAATTATTTTAAACAAGCACCGACATTGCTACCGTCCTTAAGGTAGTCAACAGAACAGAAGTCAAGTTCCTTCTCTGGGTGTCCAAAGCCCATTCATGGTCTAATTCATCTCACTCTGTCCAGCCATCTCTCTCTGACCTGTGCTATTTTCCTTTCACTCACCACACATTTTCTGAATGCTCTAGTGTTTTAAAGTGAGTAAAATCTGGCATTGCTTTTTCTTTAAGAAGATTTAATTCATTTGGTGGGATCAGATATTAAATAAATGGAAGGCAATTTTCAATCAAGATAAAATAATATATAAAAATATGAGAGACTGGACCTAGTTGAGAAGCTGAGGTAATGACCCCATCTAAAGGATGGATAAAGACCTTGTAGTGAATGTTTGATTTTTGTGTTTGCTTGCTTGTTTCTTTTCTGTGACAGAGTACCTGGGAGAAACCATTTAATGAGCAGTTTTTTTTAGCTCACAGTCTAGAGGGTCCAATCCATCATGCTGGAGAAGAAAGTCATGGTGCCTGATATAGTTCCACCCATGGTGACGGGGAGCTTGCTGGTTGGACCATTCATATCTTGGTAGATGAGGAAGCTAAGATCTCATACCAGAACTAGATCTCAAGGCTTTTTCTAGTGACCAATATTTCCAGGCAGGTTGTATGTCCCAATGATTCCATGATCTCACCAAACAGCACCATCATCAGGGGATGAAGCACTCAGATACATGAGGCTGTAGGGAAATTCAAACCATGGGGAGCGGTGGGAATATTGGGCACAGCATCTGAAAGTTTCCACTATGGGAGTGGCTTGTGTTTAAAGAATGGAAAGGGAGCTGGTAAGTGGTGAAGCACGCTTTTAATCCCAGCAATCAGGAGGCAGAAGCAGGAGGATCTCTCTTAGTTCAAGGCTAGTGTGGTCTACAGTGGAAATGAAACCATATGCCTACATGAAAGAATTGTGTTACCAGTATTCACAGTAGCATTATTCTTAATGAATAAATACACAGAAACAATCCAAATGCCTACCAATGATGAATGCATACATAAAATATGATACACTCACATCCTGAATTAAATGAAAGTGATTAGGCATGCTCCAATTCACAATCCTCAAAAACACAATGGAGAGTCCAAGAAGCCAAATGCCAAGCACCATTCATTATTTGAGTTCATCTACTCATCTACTACCAAGCAGTCTATGGAGAGTGAGTCACTTAGGCTGGATGAGGAGAAAAAGGAGCAGATGAAAAGTGATAGATTGCAGACACCAAAAAGCATTTGGAACCAATGGGCATGTTCTAAAATTAGATTGTAATGACAGTCATACCCAACTTCATGCCTAATAGTAATCAGTGAATAGTACACTCTATGATTCTTATAATATGTACTTTATTCATTAACAAAGTGAATGAATGAGTGAACAAGCATAGGAATAGATATTCAAAAAAAAAAAAAAAAAAACTGGGCAGGAGGCAGATACCCTGCTAGCTCCCATGAATTAGCTATCTGGTGGTAGGGACTAGGTTACAACAGGACTGATGACCACTTGGGTGTACGGCTAGCCAGGGACTGGAAACAGGAGCACACTTAGGCCTAGCCTCTCTCTTCTATAAACCCCACACTACTCTGAGTACTTTAGCCACTCCTGCCTCCCCCCCATGCTTCTCACCTTCCTCCCTGTGATCCTGGGTCCCTTAGGACAGGCTCTTACATCATTACCTAGCAGAAGTCAGATGTCCTTTGCCACTGAAAATCCTCCAGAGTCCTCCACAGTCTTTTGTTTCCAGTGACATCTCTCTGTTAGGTTTTTCTTGAATACAACTGTTTGTATATCTGCCCCTGTTGCTGAACACTTAGGTCCTTAATTCTACCCATCACATGATCCCTGCTACACATGGCCAAACACTGTCTTCCTACTGAGTCAGATTCCTCTCAAGCAAGTGCCAATGGTAGCCTCTGTCAATGAACTGTCATTGCCACATAATTAAGTCTATTTGCACATTTCTTCCTGACCAATGTATATAGATGTATCAGGTAAACTGGATTGATATAATAAGTGGTTAAAAACTTTCATGTAAAATATATTCACATTTATCTGTGGGCAATATGTAAAAGAATTTATTCTTGTCTATAGTTTTTCTTTCTTTATAATGGTTGGTGCTTTTCAATCTCCTTAGAACCAAAAAAAAAAAAAAAAAAAAAAAAAAAAAAAAAAAAAAAAAGGAAAAATGCTATTTCCATCATTTTTTGTTTTTGTCTGGATCCTTGTTTTGCTAAATCTGGGCAAATAGTCTTTCATTGTGAGCCAACCAACTCCAGTCTATAATGGGGGTAGCCTTTACACAATACTCTTTATATTTTAGACATTTTGCCTTTGAGAGCTAAAGCTTTCTAAGTCTCGCATTAAGGTAATGATTTACTTATTTATTCCTTTGAACCAGCTACTTTGGTGACTCACTTTTCTTCATAACTCATGCTATTATGCACTAATCCAGACGTTACTTTTCTCCAGTACTGATGACACAGACTGTTGACTTAAGGTGATTTTGCAATATGCCCATTAACAAAGACTTTGTGAACAGGAAGAACACCAGTTATTCAACCAACTTGAAGAAAACAGCTGAGTGGGAGACCAGCTTAGCAGGGTGTTGGATATCCATTCATAATGGCAGGGAGTCAAACTTCAAGGTTTTAATTTTAGTTTGGATAAGCACTTCAAATTCCAGGCTTGGCTAACTACATATCCGTGTTCCTGTTGAAGAAAATCTGACCTTAACTCACAGCAAGGCTGGCCTATATGAAGACAAGACAGGCGTTTTCCCAGTAGCTTATGAGGTGGTTATGATCATGCAATGCACCCTAAAAGTACTGTTAGTGTTGAATTTTATGGGGTAGTCAAGATAGCAGTAAAGTCCTGGTGGTAGGCTTTGAAGGTATCACCTGCTTCCTGGTGCCATTTTCGATACCCGGAAGTGAGCCATTCTGCCCAGAGTTCCCCGCTATGACAGACAGAACCCTTTAAAACCTGGACGTCTTTCCTCCATGGAGTGGTTTATGTGAGATATTTTTGTCGGGGCCCGGAAAGGTTCGACTAACCTAGGAAGTCAGTAGTAGAAAAGGAAGTTTATTGCTGCAACTATATCTGACCATATGATTTTAAGCCTTTAGGCGTTAGCTTCCTGAGGCAATCCAGGCAAGCTGGACGAAGCAGAGTGTCAAAGACTAGATGGCTATAAGCAATGCGAGCTGATGGAATCCGAGAAGATAAACGCTGCTGAAAGGACTATGGACAGTAGAGACTTTGCTCCTGGAGTCTCAGGTAGGACTCTCTTGGGAACTGGGTTAAGGCCTGGCAGAGAAGTTGTTGATATATTGCATCTGCCCTGAAATTTGTCACGAGGGTGAACTGGAAAGAACTCTACCAGCTAAGGTGGTAGAGGAAATGTCAAGACAACCTAATGTGCAGGCCG
This sequence comes from Acomys percivali, assembly GCA_907169655.1. Lineage (NCBI taxonomy): Eukaryota > Metazoa > Chordata > Mammalia > Rodentia > Muridae > Acomys > Acomys percivali. The sequence continues at coordinate 90,784,012 of OU015752.1, forward strand.
TAATATAGTTATTAGTAGCTGGGTTGAGCCAGGACTGCAGTGAATATCTGGAGCAAAATGCAGAGGGAGAGATCTGAAACATAAGCAGAGAACAACAGCTGGAGATCATTGAGACTTGGTTTTGGAGAAGAGAGCCTTGGGGCACCTTACTTAACCAGGGCTGGGAAAGGAATGGCTACACTGCATTCACGCTTCTACATACTTAAGGGCTCCTCCAGCCATGGTCTCAGGAGACCTGGCTGAAGTTGAGCTGGAGACAGCCCTTGACTTCATTCATCCAGTGCTGATTTTGAACGCATACAGGAAGGATGTAGGAAGTTGCAGGCTGTGGTGACGTCCATCTAGATTTCAAAGAAAAGCCCGGTATGCTGGGTGGTCTGGGGCTTGGCCAGGATCCCTACAAGCAGCTTTTGACGGGAGACCGAAGCTACTATGTGGGAAACGGAGATGCCTGGATGTTAGAAATGCCAGAAGGATGCCCAAACGCACGTGAACTCCCATCACCACATCATGTGACACGGATATTGGCTATGAACCCACAGGATTTAACGCCTGCCCTACTGGGCTTTGGTTTTACTTTGGTCTTATCTCTTTTCTGGGACATTATTCCCATCTTTCAGAACAGAATGGAATGTTTTCTCTCTGTCGTATCTTTGAAGTACATAATTTTATTTTATTATTATTATTATTATTTTTAAAATTTCCGGGAACTGGATGCTAAGCCATTTCCTCGATTCTCAGAACAGACATGGGACTTGAACTTTTAAAAAAATGTTGGAACCGTTAAGACTCTGGGGACTCCTTTAGACTGACTAAATGTATTTCATGTGTGATAGCTAATTTTGGTTTTTCAACTAGGCACGCTTGGGAAGAGGCAGCCTTTATAAAGGAATTCAGATTGCCCTGTGGGAATGTCTGCGGGGCATCTTCTCCATTGTTATATGACACGAGAGGGCCAGGCCTACTGTGGGTGGTACCATTCCTAGGCAGGTGAGCCTGAGCTGCATAAGGAAGGAAGGAAGCTGAATTTGTGCCTGGAAACTTTGATCTCCTACTATGCCTTCCCTCAATGATGGACTATGGGCTGAGAGCTAAAATAGACCCTTTCCTCTTCCAGTTGTTTTTGTTGGTGTTTTATCATAGCAAAAGAGAAGCAGACTAGGACATTATGATACGAGATGGCCATAAGCCTTTGGGGCCAGGCACAGGATGTTAGAGTTAGGATTTGAATGGTTTCCCATGGGGCTGTGTGTACCTCAGCTAGCATTGCCTTTTTTAGAGATAATCTGAAAACTTCTTTGTAGAGGGCATAGCTGGAGGAAGCAGGCCCCTGGAGGCATCTCTTCTGAAGGTTATGCCCTAGGCTTAGTCTTACTCTTTGCTTTCCGGTCCATGTGCCATGAACTGTCCAATACACCTTCCCCCACTAGGATGAACCGAAGCCTCAGGTATCCTGATCCAGAACACACCACTCCTTAAGCCCTTTACATAAAATGTTTTGTTGAGTGATGGGAAAGTTGCCCAGAGCACTGCAGCTTAAAGTTAGTAAAGAAAACCTTTACTGAGGTTTTCACCAATGGGGAATCTATTGCCAGTGACAAAATCACTATTTTCTTTTGGTTTTTCCCAAAGTCACTTGCTGTGTTCCATACATTTTCATCCAACACTTACCTGGAAAGGTCCATGAAAGTAAAGAAACACTCCTTGTTTTATGTTCCAGCATTTCTCCACTTTATGTGCTCAATTGTTGCCATTAACATCTGTGATGTGTGCCAGGCATGGTGGAGCACGCCTTTAATCCCAGCACTCGGGAGGCAGAGGCAGGCAGATCGCTGTGAGTTAGAGGCCAGCCTGGTCTCCAATGTGAGTCTAGGACAGCCAAAGCTACACAGAGAAACCCTGTCTCAAAAAACAAAAACAAAAACAAAAACAAAAAGAATCTGTGATGTGGACCAGAGCTCACGCACTGATCTCAGAGCCTCTTTCTGATTGGCTGGGAATTCCAGCTCTGTCAAAATGCCTACGTTTCCTCAGTTTCACAAATATATGACCTTGTGTTACTTATATGTTCTGAGTGGTTACTATGGGACTGACACAGCAATGGTAGTGTTACCTGGATTTATATTCATCTAGAAAGAACTCTTCCCTGAGCACATAGGCCATTTAGTGTAAGAGTACTGATTTTAAACAGGGCTCAGGAACCTAAAAACTATTTTAAAAATATGTATGTATATGAGTGTGGTTATTTGAATAGGTATGGCCCCCATAGACTCATGTGTTTGAATGCTTGATCCATATGGAATGGCCCTATTAGGAGGTGTGGCCTTGTTAGAGTGGGTGTGACCTTGTTGGAAGAAGTGTGTCACTGTGGGTGCAGGCTTTGAGGTCTCTTATGCTCGCTCAAGCTATGCCCAGTGTGGTACACAGTCTCATTCTGCTGCCTACAGATGAAGATCTCAGCTCCTTCTCCAGCATCATGTCTGCCTGTGTGCTGCCATGCTTCCCACCATTATGCTAATGAACCTCTGAACAGTAAGGCAGCCTATATTAAATATTTTCCTTTACAAGAGTTGCCAGGGTCTTGGTGTCTCTTGACAGAAATAAAACTGTAACTAAGACAATGAGCTTTTTGCCTGCACATATGCATGTGCACCATGTATGAGCCTGATGCCATCAGAGGCCAGAAAAGGACATTAGATTTCCTGGAACTGGACTTGTAGTTGGTTGTGTACATGGATGCTGGGAACCAAACCCAGGTCCTCTGCAAGAACAGCAAATACTCTTAGCCACTGAGCATCTGATCACCACTGAGATAATGAATTTTGCTTCACATTTTAAAAAGGAAGAACAAACAATTTTGGTTCAGTTCTGTATGAGATTTTTGTGTGTGTGTGTGTGCGTGTGTGTATGTGCACCAAATTTTGTCAGGAAAGTTAAACCCTTTGAATAAATACCTATATTAAAAGTCTACTGTTTCTTCATGTCATTCCTGTTGTTTAAACCTCGGTTTAACAAATCAGAAAAGTCCATTGTCTGCACTTGCAAAACCTGTCCTGACTCTCACTATTCCTCATGTTTTTTGATTATAGTCACCCTGATTTTTTTATCTGACTGATACAGTATCTGACCCCATGTACCCCAATACTATCTCCCTTTCACATCCACAAACAAATCTCTAGTAGAAGTCAGGGTATTCTTTTCAGAAAGTGGGATACATCATGGCATGTATGTCCCCAATTCCAATGACTTTCGTGCACAGTAAAAAACAAGGTATTCTCAATGAGCACATAGCTGGTGACTCTGAGGCTGTCTCCATTACTGTGCCTACTATGTACTGTCTCTCTGCCCATCTCTCTCTTTTCTGACCTAACTGATAACTATGGCCTCGGGGCCTTTGTCCATACTATTAGGACTGCCTGGAATCTCTTCTCCAGGGCAAACTGCTTAGCTTCTTCCTTGAATACTTTGGGTTTTTTTTTTTCTTCTTCTTCTTTATTAAATCTTTCCCTTTCAGTGAATCTTTTTCTGACTGTGATATTTTAAATTATTATTATTATGTGGCTCTGCTTTTTCTCCAATCACTTCTATATCATCACCACAGAAGATCATATCTAACTTACTACAGAATTCAATTATTAGTTGGATGTCTGTTTTTATGCACTGGAATTTGAGGCCCCTGAGGGCAGGAATTCACATCCATTACATTCCCAGCAGCATCCCTAGGTCTTGCATAATTGCTTTGCAAATAATTTGAGAAATAGTGTAGAATAAGAAACTCCTGTATTTATCCACAGCAATAGTTTTTCACCTATGTTCTGCGAAGTAGATGAAAATTTATAATTTGTAATTATTAATTACAGCTTTACAAAGGCAAACAGCTAGAAGGACGTCCTACAGCTAATTGGTCTATCGTCTTGCTGCTTTATAAGTAATTCTGATTTTTATGTAACTTGTCCACCCAGTCTCTTTGTAAGGATTCATACATTTTCCCCCTTTCCGAAGATGTTTCCAGCCTCTGAAGTTAGAGATACTTGGTGAAACAAACTCTAAGTTAGTGTGAAACTCTAATTAGGACTTTATTAAAATTGTTCACAGTTAAAGACAGACAAACTCAATTTTGTGATTGGAAAAGAAAAAGTTAGAACAGTAAAGAGGAAACCAAATTCAGTTTACTTTTGTAGCTTTTAAAAATGTGAAAGTAAGAGTTTCTGTTTCTCAGTATGATTTATATTGTAATAATCCTATGACTGAATGAGTTCCTTGTAGACTGCTTATAAAATTCTTTAGACTCACATTTTTGAACTAGATTCCAAAGCAAGTATTTTAAAAGCATCAAACAGCCCATGATGTAGAATACTGTATTAAAATGATTCAGGAGACTCGAGCCAAATACAGAAAGAATGTCAAAGTATAAGTCTTAAAGGCTTGTTCTGCTAAGCTCAGCCTTCCTTGAGATGAATAAGACATGGGTTTTCTGATGTTTTTGTGAACTATAATCAATATATTACCTGTATTAATACTATATAAAAATCATGTGAGATTTCTAAGGTCTTAGGAACCAGATAGAAATGTGACACATTCTAGAGAAACTACACCTTCACAATAGCCAGAAAAAACATAAAGGATCTTCATGTAACCCTAACCAAGCAAGTGAAAGACTTATATGCAAAAAATTCAAGTGTCTGAAGAAATAAATTGAAGAAGATATCAGAAAATGGAAAGATCTCCCATGTTTCTGGATTGGGGGAATTAACATAATAAAAATGGCCATCTTACCAAAAAGATTCAGTGCAATCCCTATCAAACTACCTGCACAATTCTTTACAGATCTTGAAAGAGAAATTTTCACCTTCACACAGAAAAACTAACACAAACAAACAAAGAAACAACAACAACAACAAAAAACCAGAATAGCTAAAACAATTCTGTACAATAAAAGATCTTCTGAAGGAATCTCCATCCTAGATCTCAAGCTGTACTATAGAGCAACAGTAATAAAAACAGCATGATACTGGCATAGAAATAGGTTGGTTGGCCAATAGAATCAAATAAAAAACCCAGAAATAAACCCACACACCTATGGACACTTGATATTGGACAAAGAAGCCAAAACCATACAATGGAAAAAAGATAGCATCTTCAACAAATGGTGCTGGACTAACTGGATGTCTACATGTAGAAAAATACAAACAGATCCATATTTATCACCCTGCAAAACACTAAAGTCCAAGTGGATTAAAGACCTCAACATAAGGGCTAGAGAGATAGCTCAGAGGTTAAGAACACTGCCTGTTCTTCCAAAGGTCCTGAGTTCAGTTCCCAGCAACCACATGGTGGCTCACAACCATCTATAATGAGATCTGGTGCCCTCTTCTGGTATGCAGTTATACAGGCAGGCAAACACTGTATATTTAATAAATAAATAAATCTTTTTTTTTTTTAAAGACCTCACCATAAAGCTAGACACACTAAAACTGTCAGAAGAAAAAGTGGGAAAGAGCCTTTAACTTATCGGCATAGGAGGCACCTTCCTGAACAAAACACTAACAGCTCAGGCTCTAAGGACAACAATTAATAAATGGGACCTCATGAAACTCAAAAGCTTCTGTAGGGCAAATAACACTGTCAGCAAAACAAAAAGATAGCCTACAGACTGGGAAAGGTTCTTCACCAACCCTACATTCGACAAGGGGCTAATATGCAAAATATATAAGGAACTCAAGAAATTAAACATCACCAAACCAAATAACCCAATTAAAAAATGAGGTACAGAGCTAAACAGAGAATTCTCAACAGAGAATATCAAATGGCTGAGAAACACTCAAAGAATGCTCAATGTCCTTAGCCATCAGGGAAATGCAAATCAAAATGACTTTGAGATTCATCTTACACCTAAGAGAATGGCTCAGATGGAAAACTTATGTGACAGAACTTTCTGGCAAGGATGTGGAGAAAGGGGAACACTCCTTCATTGTTGGTCATAGTAAAAACTTGTATAACTACTTTGGAAACCAATTTGGCACTTTCTCAGAAAATTGGGAATAGTGTTACCTCAAGACCCAGCTATAATATACCAGTCTTGGGCATATACCCAAAAGATACTCCACCATACAACAAGGACATATGCTCAACTATGTTCATAGCAGCTTTATTTACAATAGCCAGAATCTGGAAACAACCTAGATGTCCCTCAACTGAAGAATGGATAAAGAAATCATGTTACATTTACACAATGGAATATTATTCAGCTATTAAAAACAAGAAAATCTTGAAACTTGCAGGCAAATGGATGGAACTAGAGTATGGTAACCCAGAGTCAGAAAGACAAATATGGTATGTACTCAATTACAAGTGGATATTAGCTCAACATTGATGTCCTCTGAGAAACTCCACACAGCGGGGGTTTGAGACAGATACTTGCAGCCAGACTCTGGGTGGAGAGCTGAGAGTTGTATGGAAGACTGTGGTGAAGGTGGGGGCAGGAAGCACTTCATGATCTCCACAGGGAGACCAGGGGACCTGCACAATCTGATGCACCAACCAAGGACAATGTACCTAGACTCTCTGTTCAGATGTAGCCAATGGACAGCTCATTTTCCATGTGTATGGGGAGGGGGCAGAGAGGGGACTGCCTCTGACATGAACTCTGGTACCTGCAATTTGATCATTGCCTCTTCATGGGGCAGCCTTGTGGGCACACAGAGGAAGAGGATACAGGCTACCTTGATGAGACCTGATAGACTGTGACCAGATGTGAAGGAGGAAAGCCCCTCACTGACCCCCGCCCCCCGTTAGAAGTCTAGGCGAGGAGAATAGAGCAGAAGGTGGGACACTGGAAGATAGGAGTGAGGGAATAACAATCCATGTGTAATGTGAATAAATTATAATAAATAACTAAATTAACAAAAAAAGAAATATGATGCATTCAATTTTGTTTTGACTTTCTGTCACTAAACATCAAGTATTACATTTTACTGCATCACTAAGTAAGAAGAGGCAAAATGGTGTCTTTCTGGCTGAAACAAAAACTGCATGTTGACCCTGCTGTAGTTTCCACTTAGAATGTCTCAAGAAGACTCATGTCAAAAGCTTACTCCTCAGCCTGGTGCTGTATGGTGGAGCCTAGAGGGGGTTGGACCTACTGGGAAGAAGTGAGATCCAAAAGGTTATGCCCTTGAAGGGCATATTGGCTTCCTTGGGTGGAATGAGGTAAGTGGGCATCCTCCATCAGGATATGAAGTGCCGCAGGTCCAAAGCAGGAGGGTCAAGTGATCATGGACTAAAACATCTGACACCATTTCTGAAAATCAACCTTTCCTCTATATCAACTTCAGATATTTTATGACAGTGACATAGAGATAAACCAAAGATATTTAGCAGTGTAAACTTCCTTAGAACATTAATGTATCTTTCTAGTGCTGTGTGTGGTTGCTATGTACCTTGGGATACTGCAATCCTTATGCAACCCTCTTTTCTCTAATATCTTCCAGTCCCCTTTCCAGCTTTTGTTTGTTTGTGGCACATTGCTGTAAAGTTGAAGTCTGACATTTCCGGATAACCTCTGTATAAGATGATGGACTCCCTTTAGCAGCTGGGTTCCCTTTCCACCTGATTAGGGAAACCCAGATCCTCTAAGGAATGTCACACAGCCCTCAGGGAGATTACAAGGTCAACCCTTTCCTGATAAGAAACCTGTTAAGCAAGTACCTGGGGATTCTTGGAAATACCCACTCTATGCTAATAAGATGTCTTGATGTCTTGGCTTTTAACCAATGACCTTTAAGTTTGCCTGAAGTTTCTTTTCCCTACCCATAGTATAGATAAGTACTGTGTTCCCCTTCTTATGATAGGACTGAAGTATCCCTGGTGACTCTACCCCCAGTGAATCAAACACATTCACCTTCAAAACCCCTCCCACTATCCAAGATTCTTAAGTCCCTCTTTCACATAAAATAAATGGGCCTGCATCATTTGTATCATCAAAGACTGATTGTCTGATATCCATCACTTATTCTGGGGAAGGAAGGGACCACTTCTCCCAAAAGAATTCATTGCTAGACCCCCTGGGAGTTGGCTGCTGAGTTTCCACTATTTATGATCATGTCAGTGCTGATGGCTCTGCTCTGCCTACTGCAGTGCCTGCCTATCTACAGGAAGGAGCAAGCAGCTGGCTGTTGCAGAAGCAGCCATTTTGTCTGCCGGGACAAAACCGAGATCATGCCTTTGCCTCTCTCTGTTTCAGAGCTCCAAGTGAGCCTCTGTTACCAGCTACTCATGAAGCAGCCACTAACTTGCGCAAGTCAGGCCCGACCCTCATTGACATCTGGCTTCATTTGGGAGCCCTGATCTCCTTTGACTCTGCCCTTCACCCTTTTCCATTCTGAGTATGCACTTCCGGTTTCATGCTCCTTGGGGCCGAGCTTCCTGGGAGAGTACCTGATAAAGCCCAAGTTCCCGCCCAATTCGGAACATTTATTTATTTGTTTATTTAGGGTTTTTTTTGTTTTTTTTTTGGTTTTTTGTTTTGTTTTTTGTTTGTTTGTTTGTTTGTTTTTTTTGAGACAGGGTTTCTCTGTGTACTCTTGGCTGTCCTGGAACTCACTCTGTAGATCTGACTGGCCTCTAACTCAGAGATCAGCCAGCCTCTCCTCTGCCTCCCAAATGCTGAGATTAAAGGTACACACTGCCACTGCACCACCCATTTCTGGCTTTTATCTATGATGCATAGCCAATTGAGTTGCATAAGGATAGTCTACACTTGACTTTAAAAACCCAGTAACCATTAATTTAACTGAGTTGATATTATTTCCTTGCAAAGCCTTCTGTATGCCTGGACTAGGAGATGGGCTTCTAAGACTGATCCTGAGTCCTCTCTTCTGTACTATTTTTCTTCTCCTGTTATAACATATACACTTGTTAAATTATCACATTGATGTACTTATTTGTCCTAGTTCCTCAATAAGTCATATCCTCAATAAAGCCTGTTATTGCTTATAGTGTATGCATTAACTAGTTGTTGCATGAATATTAATTGAGTAAATAAGTTTCGTACTATCAAATTGTAACTTCAATATTTGATCTAGAGTGTCCATATGCAATGATTAAAGGAGTAGTTAATTTTTAATAATTTATCAGTGGTTTAGTGTACAGAATTAAGGCAATTTCCAAGTCTAGTGGATCTGGGGAAAGGGCAGATTAATGCATATACAAGGCACAGAAGATTTGCAAAGGATATTGCGTAATGATATTTTTCTATAGTTATTTCACGTCTCCAAATCTCCAACAAAGTAGGTTGAAAGATCTTGTAGGGAGTTCAAATTGAGAAGAATTAAAAATACAAACCAAGAAAGGCAGCATGTAAAAATGTGCTTGTTCAGGCTTGCTACTATTTCCTGGAGTTAACCTTGGTTTAAAACACAATAAGCAGACCCCAGCTTGTCACACTTAGTTTCTCCCAAGATTTTGAAACTGTAATGAAAGCATTTTAACTCAGTGGTAACTGGATTAGACTCATGCAAGAACCTGCCACTCTGGGACTTCCTGTTTGTGTCTCAGCCTGAATAACTGTGCATGGAAAACGTTCTAAATAAACTGATGGCTGTGCAAGATCACAAGTTACAGTAATGTTGACATGTTCTGCTTGGAACTTGGCAAAATGGCAAAAGAGCCACAGAAGCAGATTGAAAGCAGCTCATTTGCTGACATGAAGGTAGCTCTTAGAGGCTTAGATGTACAACCTTTGCAGGTCAACGGTGACAATATTTGCAAAATGCCACTAGCATCTGTCCTGCAAATTGAAGCGACTTTCATACAAATCCTTGCTGCAAATCTCAGACAAGTTGATTTCTTTTCCAGCCTCCAGTACTCGTGAGGAGCCATAAGAAGTTTCTCAGACTTAACGTGTGTGAAAGGATACTAAATCTTCCATCTCCTGGAGGCGGAAAGGGAAATGGGAAGGTATAGTTGTCACATTCCGTCAGAGCCCAATATCTTGGAGATAATCAAATCTGTTCACTCCCTTCAGAAATAGCTGGTGTTTGGGTACAAAATCCACCTTTGTTATTTCACAGGTTTATTGTACTCTGTCATGGGGGGGGGACATCTGTTGGTGAGGACAAGGGAGTATGCCATCCCATCTTTCTTCCTGGCATTCACAAAGAGCTTCTGCTGGATTTATTCCCACTGGAAGGTGTCAGCTTGTCACTTTCCCAGATCCCAAGTTCAGGGACGCACCCAATGCCTCCCAGCTAAAGGAAAAGTAAGTGCTTTGTCTTCACAGTGGAAGTGTGCCTCAGTGTTGCTATTTGCAAAATGGATGCAGGGGGATGTGAAAGAAGGGGTAAAGGTTACCAGGTTACCGCATGGATTGCAGCATGCCATGGAGTTACTGTCTGGCAATCAATTTGTTTCTTCCAAGAGATTCATCTTTTCATATTGCTTTCTTTCCATGGAACAAAAGAAGTAGCTTGTCATAAGAAAAAAATAAAGAACCCCACAAATCCTTCAATAAGACACAGGAAATGCTGCACAGTGCTGCATCCTTCCTTCAATTGGCTGGAGCAATAGAGTCTCCATCTTAGAGATCTGGATAGTGTGACTTGGAGACTAGATGTGTTCACATGTTGCATAACAGTCACGTGATTCTAAATTGTAGGTCTTGATTATGTACACCTTCTGTGTGCAGGGGCTGGGATGTAGGAGAGGCTCTGGCACATCATCAAGACTTTGCTTTGTTGCTGTTGGGTGAACAACCACATCTTCTTAGGTCTTTAGCCAGCATGAAGAGTTCAATTTCCCTTAACTCCTTTTTAAAAAATTAATTCATTCATATTACATCTCAATAGTTATCCCATCCCTTGTATCCTCCCATTTCTCCCTTCCTCCTTCTTTCCCTACTCCTCTCCCCTATGACTGTGACTGAGGGGGACCTCCTCCCTCTGTATATGCTCATAGGGTATCAAGTCTCTTTTTGGTAGCCTGCTATCCTTCAGGCCTCCCCATCCAGGGGACATGGTCAAATATGGGGCACTAGAGTTCGTGTGAAAGTCAGACCCCACTCTCCACTCAATTGTGGAGAATGTCCTGTCCATTGGCTAGATCTGGGTAGGGGTTCGATGTTTACTGCACATATAGCCCTTGGCTGGTGCCATAGTTTGAGCAGGACCCCTGGGCCCAGATCTGCCCATCATAATCTTACACCCATCAGAATGGCTAAGATCAAAAATTCAAGCGACACCACATGCTGGCAAAGATGTGGAGAAAGAGGAACACTCCTTCATTGCTGGTGGGAATGCAAACTAGTACAACCACTTTGGAAATCTATCTGGTGCTATCTCAGAAAACTGGGAATAGGGCTTCCTGAAGACCCAGCTATTTCACTCCTTGGAATATACGCAGAAGATGCTTTAGCACACAAGGACATATGCTCAACCATGTTCATAGCTGCCTTATTCATAATAGCCAGAACATGGAAACAGCCTAAGTGACCCTCAGTAGAAGATTGGATAAAGAAACTGTGGTACATTTACACTATGGAATACTTCTCAGCTATTAAAAACAAGGAGTTTCCAAAATTTATGGTCAAATGGATTGAACTAGAAATGATCATAATGAGTGAGTAGGACAGCGGGGAGGATATCCCTTAACTCTTTGAAAGGGAATATCTGTCGTTTGTAGCCAAGAACCTTCTTTCCCTGGCATAAGGGAGGGAAAATCCACATTTTATAAAAACGTTAGATAGTCTAAATTCCCAGCTAGCTCTTTTTTTCATCAAAGTCACTTGAGTTTGGAATTTTCATTCAATTTTGAATTGCAATTAAAATAAATAAAGTACTAATATTAATGTTGGGAGGCAAAATCATAGTTTGCATTTTACTTTCAAATGGTGAAGGAGAGAGCAATATGAGTGCAAAATTAGAACGGAGTATAATGATGTATATGTACAAAATTTCCATAACGCCATTGCTTTGCATGAGAATCTGAAGTAATTAATAGAAACAGAGAATGGAAGGAAATTCCTGGCTTTGATGGAATTGAAAACCAAGAGGGTATCCTTAGGAATACATGACTTTGTGTGCACATGCTTTATACCCCTTCCTTCCCTCTTTATACTTTGGACATATCTGTCTTTTGTTCTATAAAGAACCCCAGGTGTTCTGTAAACCTTTGTGTGAGATACATCGAACTAACACCAGAGTCTCCACCTATATTGAGGACAGGTTGCTACTTCAACGTCTTCCAACTGAGTGAGGCAGCTGAGGTACTTTGTACCCAAGGCACAGCCTGTTCTCTTCCTGCCCTTCCTTCTCTCTGTGAAAGCTCAAATTTTATTATAAAACCGTAGCTAAGTATGGCACCTGCTCGTAGGCTGGCCCAGCAAAAGAAAAGCAAAGAGGAGATAAGGGAATTTGGTCAAATATTAAAAAAGCTAAACAAAATGACAGCAGATAAGGCTTTCTCTGAATTTCTATTAAAAATATAATAAATAAGAAATCCAAAAATTTTTCCAGGCCCAGCAATTTTGTTCCTATATTGCTTGTCATAAATGTCTAGTATTTTCATCAATACACAGATTCTATTCACAATCACAGAAATACTCTCTGCTAGAGTCATGTTTCAAACATACCAGTGTCAGACAGATGCCCCCAGACTCTCAGGAAAGTCCATTATTTGAATAAATAGACCTCATTTGCATACTTAAGGAAGTTGTCCATTAAGCCTCCATGGAGGCCTGATGGGAAACATAGGGTTACTCAGCAGATTTCTAGAAATCAAAATGTACATGGGTGTGTGTGTGTGTGTGTGTGTGTGTGTGTGTGTGTGTGTGTGTGTGTAAAGGTGGACTATTTGCCTACTATATTCTTTAGGGAAAATTCATAGTGTTTCCTTTTACCGTTTATTCTTATTTTTCAAAGACACAGTTCTGTCAGGACACTGAGAGTACTATTGTTGATAATGGACTTTGTTGATATTTCTTGATCCACTATGGAATTGAAATTGACCTAAATCAGAAAGATCATAATAAAACAGACACAGCTTCCCTCAATGAATTTGCACAGCTTCACGTAGCTCCATTCTTTTGGTCTCTTTCACCTCGAGGATGTGGGGACAGTTGAGATCTGAACATGAAGAGACTCCAGTGGAATGGAAGGTCTCTGGAGTCTGTAACTTGAGTGACATTTGTGGCCTTAGGCGAAGTGGTCCATGTGTCTGCTTCATCTCTAGAGGGCAATTGCCCTAGGTCATAAAATGTCTCTTTGTATGATACTGCACACATGCCAGCTCCAGCATGCCTTGCATTCAGCTTATATCCATCTTGGGATGGTTCATGGATGGAGAAGATCTTTCTATCCAGATAATTTAGCAATTTCATCTTATTCTACCTTTTGTTCCTATGTGCTGTGTATACATATAGCTTTTGCCTGATGGAATTGATTACATATATAATCAATTATACAAAAATATAATCAATTATCTACCTATATATTGATAGATGATAGGTAGATAAATACATAGATGATAGATAGATAGATAGATAGATAGATAGATAGACAGACTGACAGATAGATAGATAATAGATAGATAGATAGATATATAGATAGATAGATCCTTCAGAGGACCTGGTTATGTAACTCAGTAGACTGTGGTTTCTGCTAGCTTTATTTCTGGGAAACAATCATGCACTTTCAGGAATACTTTCTATTATACATGACCATAGATCTTTTCTGGACATAGTAAAGTAGGCACCATAATAGGATACATTTTACTGATAGCCCTGAGTCTCAAACCATAATCAGTAGCTCTATTAACAGTCAAAGCCAAAGTGCACTAAGAAAGGGGTTCTGTGGGTGATTGCCAAATTTACAATGCTGTTACCCAACACCATTACATTTTTAGTGTTCTGTTATTTTTTTTTTATATTATCACATCTTAGGTTTTCTGGATGTAGAAGAATGTTGGAAGTCAGAAGTGATAGTAGACTCCAAGAAGAGGACCAGATCTCCTAAGCAGAACAACCGAGATGTGTGGAGAATTATTACAAATCTCCCATTTAAAAACTGCAGTGTAATCTGAATAAATTATACTAAACTAAAATTTTAAAATTAACTGCTAAAAAGGAAAAGAATTGCTAACTTAAAAATGATTTACTTCTCTGACTGCACAAAACTTAGATCTGATGTCAATAGAACACTTTCACTTTATTATAAGAAGATTATCATAAATCTTCACAGTTTTTGTGTTAAGACCGAGATTAAGAAAGAGTCATAAAAATGGATAAAGGTTGGAAACCTTGACCTGTATGTTTCCTGTGACTTATGTGATAAAATGTCTTCCACTTTTACCTTTAGAGTCTCACTGGATTCCTCTTCATCCTATGCAAATATATTTGGTCAATAAAAACTAGAATCACATGAATCAGCATGTGTAGGATTTTGAGGGATGTGTGTGGCACATGGTGTGTGTGTAAATACAAAGAACCATATTCATTCTTAGTTTATCCTTTTTATTTATAATTCTAGACTAGAATACAACAATAAGAGAAATCATATTTGTCAAAGTCTCTAAGTAAACCAAATGCAGAAACTGTGGAGCAATGTAAAAAACAGGGATGAGGTCATTACTCTTTCTATATTTATTTATTTAAGTAGGAGATTATAACTTAAAAATATCTGTGCATTTTCTAAATTCATAACTTTTATAGCATATGACAAACATTTTAATCAGGTAAGATCCTATTGCTGGAGAATTAATTGAAGAATAATTTCATTGAGTATTGATTAATGAAGCTGTGCTGTAACTTGATGGCATCTTGAGTTTCACTTACAGCTATAAACCTCATTTGTGGGTGAGTTTATATGGGTGCATATGGGTGTAATTATCCATCCAGCTTCTTGTGTGTATATCTTGAATGCCCTGTGGGCAACCTGGAGCCTTCCTTTGTGTCTCACAAATTCTTGTTCCTGCTTACATTTCTATGAGATTCTGCTTATGAGAAAACACACACACACATACACACGCATGCACATTGTTTTATATATATATATATATATATATATATATATATATATATAATTGAATGCTACTTTCTCCATAAACCCTTTCATACATACGCGCGCGCGCGCACACACACACACACACACACACAACACACACACACACATACACACACACCTATAAAAATATCTTGCATTTATCCGTTTTGTCTAGTTTTGTGGCAATTTGAAGAACATTTTCAAAACGAGTTCCAGTTGTATGAAATAAAACCAAAATAAACCTTGCATTTCTTTAAAATGGAAATAGTTTACTAATATTTCATAGTGTTAGTAATATGTTCACAAATTCCTTAGGATATATAATGTTACATCTCAGTATAATTGTGCAATTAGTTGTTTAATTAAATAAAAGAGTATGAATTAGCTTTGCCAATTTTAACTTCCAGATTTATTGACAATGGAATTCATACTAAAATATTTTAAATCTACCATGCAGTAAAAATCATACAGGGGAACATACAGGTAAGAATGTGGTCAATTTAAACTTTAATTAACAAATGAAATTAATTTAGGTTTTTCAATTGTAACACCTTCTATTCCATGTACTAATTATATCTAAAAATCTTGGTCAAAACCTTATTAAGTATAATAAGCCATTTTTAACAATAGGTCATTTATGATAGCTTTAAAAAAGTTACCTAAAGCAAATCCATTAATGAAATTTTTGTTTGCTTTTGTATTATTAAATTATCTTAATTCCAAAGTGGAAATGTCAGCATTCATTAAGAACTTCAACTATTATAAAATTGTTAATGCTTCACAGAATGGTTATGTCTTGAATTAGTTATTACTATAACCCATTGCTTTTTTTCAATACTAAATAGCTTCCATATTTAACTAAATCATCATTTACTTAACAAATAAATTCCATGTTTTAATTATAGAGGAATGTAGATGTATTATATTGTTTTACAATAATTCTTCACAGTATAAATTTACAATAGGCCATTTCACTGCTGTCATCTTAACAGAAGCACACCACACACGCACACACACACATGCTCACTTCATCAGGCCATTATATTGTCAATGTGTGTGTGTCTTTGTGTATGTCACACCCTCTAAATTCAGGTGGCCTCAAGCTGTGCCATATAATTCCAGCCTCAATTAAACTTTCCAAGGTCAGCTGTGCTGTACTAGGTCAGGCATAAATAAGGCAGGGGATGATCCTGAGGTACTGAAAAGCCATGCACATCCTTTGTCCACAGTTCATGGCCATCAGATGGAATCTTGCAGAGAAGGAAAACTGAAGAAAGGGGATCTTGCCAAAGGTACTTCCTATGGAAGTATAGCCTTGTTACAAATAAAATCAGGACATGTATAATTCAGGACCCAGTGAATTGGTGCAGTGTGTCTTTATTTGTACCTATTTCCCTTTTGAGAATACAGTATATCTAGAACTTAATAGAGAACTCCTAATTTTCCCTATGTCACAGAGAAGGTGGGTAAACTGAGGCATATTTTTCTACCATCAATTTCCTGTTCTTAAAACAAGACATTTATGGTAGGTCCTTCTATTTTGATTGTGAATTCTAACCTGATTTCTACTTTGATAATATTGCTAAACAAATATCTAATAAATTCACATTAAGAAATTGAGAGATTTATTTTATCACATATAATATGTAAGAATTTCTTCTTAGAATATTTAAATAACTCTTATTTTTAAAGGACATCCGTATGAAAATAGCTAACAGATTAATAGGCGATTCTGTGACTAGGAATCAGGGTAGCCAATAAACACCTGAAATGCTATTCAACTTTTGTAATGGCTTGAGAAATACAAACTAAATCCCAATACTATAGCACGTTAAACCCATCACTTCTTTAGAGTTAATAAGTCTTAGCAGCTGGGGGATGTGGGGTGATATTCCTATATTATGCACCAAAATCTCCCAATGCAATCAAAGATATTACACTTAAAGGCCTTTTTAAAAAAAGAACCAATTTCTGGCTTGCATATACAATCATTGTTTTCACTATGACATTTCTATACACATATATCATTGTGCACTCCTCATATCTGGTCCTTCCATCACTCTCCCTGGGCCCCTCCCCCCGACTTCCATTAGTCTCCTTCATTATTCCTCAAAATAGTCCTTCTAGGTAGATGTCATGTAGGTAGATCAATACACACACACATAAATCTAGATCCCATTTATGAGAAAGAACATGTGACATTTGTCTTTTTTCTCCCTATTACTCTCTTGTTATCTCTTCCCCCTTTTGCTTATTATGCCATCTCTGTCTTCCCTCACATAGTGCTCTGTGTGTGTGTGCATGTGTGTGCGTGTGTGTGTGTGTGTGTGTGTGTGTGTGTGTGTGTGTGTGATGTAGCAAAATGGTAGAACAGATCTTTAATCTCAGCACTTGGGAGGCAGAGGCAAGTTGCTCTTTCGGATTTCAAGGCTACTCTGGTCTACAGGGTGAGTTCTAGGCCACTCAGGGCTATGTAGTAAGTTCATGTCTGTAACGAAAAATCTACGTTTTTCATCTGAGAAAACGCTTGCAATATTTTTGCAAGTTTAGCTTATTTCATAGTTTTATGCATTTCCCTTCACATGTTGTAATTTCACTTTATTGACATCTGGGCCATACCACCATGTTTGTCCAACATTTACTTCATTACCGTAATTCTTTTGTTATGATTAGGGAGGTCGATTCTGTAACTTAGCTAATGCATGCAAACATGCATTTTCAATGTGGTTACACACCTTAGGTTCCCTTGGGACTCACCTAAGAGTGGTGTAGCTGGACCATATGGTATTTATATTGTTAGTTTTGATTTCTTCACTGGCTGTGCCAGTTGGCATGCCTAATTGTAACTGGAACTTTCTTCCCAACTACTCCATACCTCACTTCCCTATCCTTTTCAACATTTGTTGACTTTTGTTTGGTTGACAGCCATTTTGACTGGACTGAGACGGGATCTTCATGTAGCTTTAGTTTGCATTTCTTTGGCTGTTAAGGCTGTTAAACATTTTTCACAAATTCATTGAACATTTGTCTTTTTTTTTCTAGTGGGAGATCTTACCAAACCAATGTCAATTCTTTAAGAACAGAAAGAGGGGGATGGGTATGGTGGTGCATGCCTTTAATTCCAGCAGAGGCAGAGGCAGGTGGATCATCATGAGTTCAAGGCCAGCCTGGTTTACAAAGTTAATCCAAGACAGCCAAGGCTACACAGAGAAAAGGTGTCTCGAGACCAGAGACAGGGAGAGATAGAGAGATAGAGAGAGAGAGAGAGAGAGAGAGAGAGAGAGAGAGAGAGAGAGAGAGCGAGAGAGCGAGCAGACTGAGAATTTTGAAAACAATAGAATAGTTTTGGGGACCACATAGTGCAACCACTGTCAAATGTTCTCTGGAAATTAAAACCTGAACTCTAAAAGGTGAAAGCATGGGTAATTAGATTCAGAAAAGCGGCTGTGTACATAAGTGTGGAGGAAGCTTTTTAAGAGATCATTTTAATTTTTTATTAATCAAGATTACTTAGTTTAATGCTTATAATTAGTAGTTTTATAAGGAGCCACAAATTATAAAATTCCAGTGAAAACATTAGGATATTATTAATTTTAGAAAAATGTAGTAAGAACTCTCCCAAAATGTACTTTGGCAATATAGTTTGGCAATTATTATAATTTGACAATGGAAGTATAAAATGATTGATAAGACCATATGGAAATTAGACCAAAAGATGGAGATATTCTCATTCCATTTCTGAATATAGATACCTCAGAAAACTCTAAGTTACACATCACACATGACATTAAGTCTTTCCACGTTATAATTAGAAGCTTCCTGGAGTCATTTTATTTCATTAATAATATTTCCGAACACACACACGCATCAGTAAACTTTTCATAAAGATTTCCAGCTAAACTTACAAAATATATTTCTAACACATTACATTTTAAAAATATGAGCAAAATTAGTGATAAATATTCAATAGGAATTTTGTTAAAAAATAAAAAGATTATCTAATAGAAATTGATTGATATGCTTCTATTTACCAGTGGCCAAAATGAGGATATAAAAGTCTAAATGTTTGTTAATGAAACCCTTAAAGATACTGCATATTATTTAATATTTCTTTATATTAGCAAATGAATCTGAAGCCTTTTAAAATGTTACTGAGAAAAAGTTTTTATCAGATCTCAAATATACACATACTTATTACCAAGCCACTCCTATTACTACTATGTGGTATAGATCACAGGAGGTGTTGTCACTGATAATGATCTGTGCTCTCAGAGTCCACAGTCTTCGATTTGAATGAGATCACCCACTATTGTTGCAAAGTGATACTTGAAGGCTTTTGTGTTTTTGTTTTGTGCTCCATCATGATCCCATTCAGAACCCAGCAAAAAGATAAAAGGATATTATCAACATTTGAAAATATATTAGTCTGGCCAATAGAATATGACAAGAAAAAAAAATGAAATTTGAAAAAAAATTGTGTTTAAACATTTTGTGTGTATTTGAGATTGTATTTTAGTTACATTGAAATGAAGGTTTATCAATGAAAAGACAGATGTTAGTATTTACAGAGAAATTTTTATTATACAAGCAAAGATAACCGACCAAGTGATATATTATAAAGTATATAGACATACAAGATAGAAACAAATTGGTTTCCTTTACACTAAAAATAAACCAATGATGGAGCCTCCCTAAAGGAGATAATTTACAACAGTAGCTTAAATGTGGGAAGTCAAACATAGGGTTTTCGGGCATGCATAAGACATGCAGTATAATATTTATTTCCCTAGAAAATTAAATAATTTTAAACATCTTGAAAAATTGTAGATTCCGGTATTGGAAAGGTAGCGACACAAATGAAAATGATTGTATTTATGTCATTAGGATCATTTATTGAGTGCCTACTCTGAGCCAAACAATAAAGTGGAACTCACAGGTATGCTGGGAAGTATCCCAATGGGGTTTTCCAAACAAAGACCAGGCGCTTCTCACATGTAAATGGAAGAGACCACAAGATTCTCACCCTACTAGTGAGACAACAGCCATTATGAAGTGGGTGTGGCATGGATGAGATAGCTATAAAACAAACAAACAAAAAATGTTGTGGATTAATGTCTAACAATACTAGATGTTGGGAATGTGTAAGGTAAGGAAGGGGTCTCGCTTTAAAACTGGAAATTTGTATGATTGAAATAGGAAGCAGTTTGATAACACTTACTGAAGCTGAAAACTGGGGGCACATCATTTGTCTCAGTCTCACTTGTTCTTGACACCTCCTGCTGTCAGGCTATAAAAAGCTCACTTCTACAGTCCTTTCCATAGGGAAAAAAAATAGTAAGAGAAAAACAAGAGGCTATTATTTTTGTAATAGCATATACTTCATGAGTAAAAATTGCTAAATGAATTATAATGTGTGGACATTTCTTGAAGTACATAAAAGTACATAAAAGCCCAGAATAGAGGATACAATACTTGCAATACTTGTTTACTTTTTAAACTTCTAAGTTCTGTTTTGCACATTTAAGATCTAACAATGTGTATAAAGGTACTAATACAAGAAATGGGCTCGATTGTCAATTTTAAGTGAAAGCTCTTTCTCAAGATAGACATAGGAAGACTGACAAGAGCCAAGAGACATTTAAACACAGTTGTGTAGAGAGAGGACTCAGTGGGTGAAGAGATTTGGTGCCAAGCTTCAGAACCTCTTGGTAAAATGAGAGAACCTATTCTACAAGTTGTCTTCTGCTTTCTCTGAGATAACCCAAATAAAAGAAAATAATAGATAAATGCAGTTGTAATTTTTGTTTATTAATATTACACATGTTTGATGTTGATATTAATTTTTAGGATCTGACACCTGAAGAAATTGCTTAGCAGTTAAGAATATTTGCTATTCTTGCAGAGGACCCTGGTTCAATTCCCAGCAACTACATGGGAGCTCACAACCATCTGTAACTCCAGTATGAGGAGAACCAATGCTGTGGCTTGTACAGGTACACATGCAGGAAAAGCACACTTATATATTAAGTACTATTAAATATTTAGATTCTTAATATAGATTTGGCTATATTTTTCATTCTTTGAAATCTTTGATAAGCTATATGTTTATGATAATAGAATAATTAAGACATAAGTTTTAAAGTTTAAAGTTCCTCCCAAAAGAAATTTTCAGTGTATAAAAAAAATATAATAAAAATGAAACCTTTAATTAATCTATAATGAAAAAATAAGGTAACGTGTTCTTGTTAACTAACAATCTCTTCACAAAAGCATCAATACCATGGATATGTTTATGATCTTTATGCTTTATTCGGTGAGAACAGCCACATGTGGTACAGAATATATGGTAGAATCCTAGCTTTGTGGTTGAAAATGCCTGTATGGAAAATGTAATGGAAGAATACAAGAAAATCAAGATGTCTATTGGAATCATAATAAATTATTTCACATATATTTAATTTAAAATTTTCTACAGTTAATCAAAATTAATATGTATACTAATGATCCTTATTTTAGGGTTGGTGTAAAAGGAGTAAGAAGTGAGTTGAGAACGTCATGAGCTCCAAGGTTCAGTACGGGATTGAAGCCACATGCTTATCAGGGTATTTAAGGAATCTGGAAGAGGACCCTGCATCTGGATGGACCTTTATCAGCCCCTATAGCATGACCTCCTCAGTGCCTGGGAGTCTTAATGTCCCTGTGCATTTCCGATGATGAGTGATAAAGACAATCAATGACACACTGTGACAAGAGCCAAGTGATCTTCCTTGGAGGAGGAGCTAGAGGTAAGCTAGAGTACTGGACAACACATCTGCTAGTGGCATCTCACAGAGGAGGAGTAACTCCAGTAAGAGCAAAGAGCATACCAGTAAATACCTAGGCTCCCTATTGATGAAAGTCTTTCATAGATTTGGGATCACTGATTATTTTAATAATTTATTGAGTTTGTGGATACAATGGCTAATTTTTTTTTTTTTTTTTTTTTTTTGTGGCTATGTTATTGTCGGTATTTCTGGGCACTTTCCAAGTGTTGGCCTATTTAAAACTGATGTGTTGTTAGCTATTGCTTTACAGTGAAAAAGGTGGTGTCTGGGGAAGAGAAGTGATGACATCAAAACCCACCAAGGCACAGAGCAGCTGAGCCAGGGCTCAAATCTAAAACAGCGAGTATTGGCACCCTGATATGGCTTTAAGCGCTTGTGCTCACATTCTTCCTAGGGAGAGTGTGTTCGAATAAAGGCTCAGTGTAGTGGGCTTGGCCTCACCACCGAGGCCTCTGACCCTCTCAATGACACAGTGCATATGTCTGTTGGTGGGTGTCAAAGCTGTTTGGAGGCAGTAAGTATGGGGAGCAGCACTTAGACAGGTCATGAGGTCCCAAAATGGGGGTTGTCATTATAGAGCCACAAGACTGTGAGATGATTATTAGTACAATTTTAGCTTTAGAAAAACTAGAGAAAACAATCTCTGTTCCTGCAAGGATTGGAACCCCCGCTCTGGCCCCCCCCCCCCGGCTCTTTCAGCATAACCAGCCACACAGTCGAGCCTCTGCCAAATGGGTGCTTGGTAGCAATTTCCCCATTTTCAGGAATATTGCTTAAACAAAAGAGCATTGGGCTCAATGGTGAGAAAATTCTCTAGGTTTCTGATAAAAGACATTTTTTCTACTTGTGTAAAGGGAACTGTGGACAAACTGTGAGTTTGAACTAAAAACAAAAGGAAAAAGAGCTGGCCCCACGAGAATAACTTTTTACAAAACTGCATGGAAAAAGTACTGGATAGTGGAGCATTGCCTTGTCATCTACTCCAAAAACAAAACAGCAACAGCAACAACAACAAATCTCCAAGATACTGTATCTCGGCAAGTTGCTGCATATGCTGACTTGCTTGGATGAAGGGGAAATCGTGGAGCACGAAGAAGAGCACCGGGAGGAATCCTTGGTTTCTGGCAAAGATGCTGTTCCAGTGACTCTTTCCTGTTTAGGGAAAGGAGTGGGATTGAAAACAAAACCAGTTGTGGAACATGAAACCCACTGTGAGAATTGTTGTGTGTTTATATGTGCATGTCATGTGTGGTTTATGTGTGGGGAACAGTTCATGTGTATGCCATATGTGTGTGAGCCTGAGTAAACATGTGGGAACAGAGGCTAGAGGCCAATAGTGGGTATCTTCCTCAACTGCCCTTGAGACAGGGTCTCAAAACGTCACCCTTGGTGACCTGGAACTCACAATATAAGGCATCATGACTTTGATTCCATCTGCCTTTACCTATCAGTGCAGTGAATTTTTTTTCTAATTTTGGAATTTTGGGATTTTTGTTTTGTTTTGTTTTTTTAAACCACAGAAATATAAGATTGTGCTTTTGTTTTAATTCAAGGTATAGAGATGTGGGGCTGTGTTCAGCAGCTGATCATGGTTTTGCCAGCTGCAGATAATTTCTGCGATTGTGTGATGTTTGAAAGTCTGGGAACTGTTGAACCGGTACATAAATCCAAGGGACTGAGAGGTGTGGTGGGTGGTTGTTGGCCATTCAGGGAGGTTGCCTGCAGTTTGGTCAAAGAAGAAACGAAAGGAAAGATATTAGATCCAACAATCAATCAATCTCTCTCTCTCTCTCTCTCTCTCTCTCTCTCTCTCTCTCTCTCTCTCCTTTTCCTTCTATCCTTGTTTATCGCCTATCTAGTGTTAGAGGGTAAAACTGAAGGGACAAAAGGTGGGAAAAAAGAAAAATCCACAAAGTAGCAAAGACCAGCTTGATACCAGTGCTGGAATCAAAGGCAAGCTCCACTACACCTGACTCCATTTTTTGTTTGACGGTTTCTAACTGAACCTCGAATTCACTGATGCAGCAAGGCTGGCTGGCCAGAAAGCCCCAGTGATCCACCTGTCTACACTTCCCTAGTCCTAGCTTTATAGAGGCTTGTTATCCCACCTCACTGGAAATCGAGTGTGGGTCCTAATGCTTGGCTGGCAAATATTTTACCAATTGAGCCATCTCCAGCCTCACTGCAAGAATACTCTGCAATGACATATAATGTCTGTTCTGCTGGTAAATTATTTGAAGGCTAGAGCTACTCAAATGTTATATTCCGGAATATAAATATCAATGTCCTTTAAAAAAAAAAAAGAGTACATAGAACTTCACCTCCCCGGCATGTGGCATGACACGTGCCTCTTTGGAGAAGTGGGAAGTGCATAGTACTTCCTAGTCTTCAAAAGTTCCCTGGGTTTGTGTTTCTTGTTACTCATCCCAGGGTCCTAGTGCCTACCTTAATAAGAGTTGAGCCCATCCACTTTCTCTTGCACAACAGAGAAATCAACAAGCAGAAACATTTGTCCTTATGATAAGTCTACACATTCCTGAGCAGTCTCAAATGATTCTTCAAGTTTTGATTTCCTTCTCTGAAGAACAAATAATCTTATGTTCTTTTATCTTTCCTCCAAGGTCCCATTTTCCTGTGCTTTAATCATTTTTATTGTTTCCATCTGTGCCTACTCTAATTTTTCCTATCCCCTTTTAAAAACGTGTGTCTGTAAATTAGACACAGTACTTCCCCCAAGTTGGAATAGGGCTGAAACACCTATCAATCTGTTACGAAATTCCGATGGCCATTTGAAGAAGACACCGTATGGAAGGTGAGGGTAAGGACAAGAAGAATGAATGGCAGGGGACGCCAGGTCCTGAGAGCTGTTCTAAGTGCAGGCATTTGCACTAGACTGAAAGAGAAAGACATACTTAAAATGTTATTGTGGAAATGATGCATTTAAAAAACAAATAACATGAAATGTCTACCTATGAGATGATTATACCCGCAGATGCACACCTGTTTGTAAACAGACAAAGACAGGGGCAGCCCATACAGAAGAACCTTTCCTTTTTCTAGGGTGGATTTCTGCATTTTGATTTTCACTTTTAGCGGAATTATGTTTGCAACGAGTGAAACTAATAATTTTAAAAGACATATCTGGAGAATTAAAAAAAAAAAAAAAGAAAAAAGAAAATCCCAGGGATGCCTAATAATGTAATCGTTTCTAAGAATAAGTCAGAGAAAGCTTCAATATGTGTTTATATATCCATGCACACACATATAGATTCATCTTTTTAGTTGAATGTATTTTTATAAATCCAACAGAATTCATCTTCTGCTGTTCTTCATGGTTATAATGAAAGGATAGAGAAAGCATTCCATCCTCTGGAATTCTTTGCCTTTTCTTCAAAATTGAGGTGATAATTAAAACAAAAACCAAAAAAGAATAAAAGGAAAAGAAAATAGGCTCAGAATAACAGAACATTAGGGCTGGAGGTATCCTAATGCATCATCTAGTCTACGACTCTAATTTCACAGATGACAAGCTAAGGTCTTCAAAGTAGGACTGAATTTTTCATGGTAATATATCAATAGTGGAAGGCAGACTATAGATATGCCGTCTTCCAAGGCATTTGAAGATATTTGTGTGCATGACCCAAGCACAACAGAGCCTCATTCAGTGAGCGAGTGAGGGCTGTGTAGTCACTTTCTTGGCAGAGACCATGTTTCCTATCAATTTCATATTTTTCACAAGTGCAATAGATGTAGAGTGTGATGAGTCATTGATCTTCTTTGTAGGAACACAAGGAGAGCATCCCATGGGCCGGTTGACAATTGTGATTGATGATAATAAGTCAGCAGGTGGAGGCATCTACCATTTGAACTTGATCCGCAGGACCCACAAAAAGGTGTAAAGAGAGAACCTGCTTTATGAATTTGTCCTCTGATGCTAAATATGTGTTGTTGCATGTTGTGCATGCACACATACATCATGCACACACACACACACTCACACACACACACACACACACACACACGCACACACAAGCACATTGGATGAAGTTAAAAAATTAAACTGCGATTTAATAAAATTCATGGGGTTTTGAGTAGAGTAAGATGACAGAATTCTGTTGTAGTTTATTGCATTTTCTTTATATTCTATATATAACACATATATACTCACGTAGTTATTTTAACTAATGTATTGTCATTTACCACATTTCCTTTAATACATTTAATACATTGTGTTCTATGGCTTACAAGTCCTGAAACTCCCCTGAAGGCCTGGGGCTCAGTCTGCAGCCGAGCTCTTGTATAGTGCCCAAGAGCAGTTCAAACCCCAAGGTCTCTTCTTACCACCATTCGTGAGTGACAATGTCTACCGTCAAAGAATATGTGAGGCCCTGAAATGAGGCTTAAAGGAATAGTGTAAGGACCCACAGAGCAAAGGCTTTCAGCTGGCTTTATATAACTTTTATACTTTATGGAGCTATCTGTCTGTCTGTCTGCCTGCCTGCCTGCCTGCCTGCCTAACAGGAAACAGTGTAGTTATCCTGGCATGAAAACACGATCTCAGATGGTCGGTAGCATCCCTGAAAATTTTGGTGCCACGGCAAGTTGAGGAAGAGTTAGGATGTGTTGGCAACATCCATTTGGGTTGTTTGCTGGTGGGCCTCTCCTCATCACCACAGGCTTCCACAGTCACCAAAACACATGAGGGTATCTTACCCCATGATATGCTATGAACTTTTCCCTTCCAAACTTCTGGCACTGTCCATGTGATTTTATTAAGGTTGACCATCTTATAGAAGTGATGAGATCACAAAGTCCCTTCCTTCATCAATGTGAGGATCTGGCAGAGGGTTTTCCTTCTGCCTCTGCCTGACTCCCACCACAAGCTAAAGCCATCAGTGACCCTCTTCTTGGTCCTTACATCACTGTGGCTTTGGCTACCTTCATTTTCTTACTTGTGTTTCTGACCACATGGGATTATAAGGCCCCGTGTGATTCTCTCCTTTGAGCCTACATTGAAGAAATGGTAAAAAACCATAAGTGTAATTTTAAAACAGGATCATCTTTTTCCATTAAATCAGCGGAAGATTTTGTTTTTCTTGTTTTAAAGGCCCTAAACCGACTCTTGTATGCTGATGCCTCTGTGGTTTTACTACTCACCACACATCTCTGTGGCCTGCGCAGTGCGCTGACAAGTTTTCACAGCAGTCTTCACCTTACCTGTGAGGAAACAGATTCAGAGAATTTAAACAACAGGCTTTTCATCACACATCAGGTAAGAAACCAAAATGGAGCATATGTTTCCAATTCTCAATTTTGACCCTATTAGGAACAGAAATTATTCTTGAAATTATTATAAAATCCTGCTAATGTGGTCAAAGGAGTGATAAAAACTTATGGAAAAATCTCCCAAGTATCTTTCCTATTTCTTTTTAAAAAGGTGTCCATAGTAATAAATAGTAAAATTCCAAGCTATTTTGTGGTCACAGATTCACTTTCGTGTGAGATGTTAGTTAACCTCTTCTCAGATTATATCCTTGTACAAATACTCCAAGAATAAAAGAAGAGACACCTCCAGTGTAGTTATATTTTTTATTCTGATTTTGATGACTATGTTTCTTGAGGGGGGAGTAGATATAGAAATTAAGCAAATCTCACTTATGCTGAATATTAAACCCACCAAGTATATGTCTGGTGTTGGATGACAGACAGCAGGCTATAATTAGGGCCTGATTTGGACACAGTAGCCTGACTGACATCTTTGATATCTTGTCAACTTTGATGACAACAAGTGCCAAAAATGTTGCTCACACTATTGGTAATAGCAACTATCAGAGGCAAGGCACCTGCAGCTTGCTTTGACATGGTAGGTCAGGCTGCTGTCAAAGGGCATGAGGCTTCCAGGGAAACTGCATTATTTACAAGTTTATTGTGATTGCAATCATTCAATTCATTTTTGGCAACTTATATATCTTTATACTCATTGGGTAGTTACTATAAAACTACACTTTATGATGTAAGTAGCTATAAACTCCAGATGGGCATGGTGGCTCACATCTGTAATCCCTGCAATCGAGATGGTGGAGCAGGAAAGAGGGCCACACTGAATCTGAAGTGGCCCAGAGCTACATGGTGAGAGCACATCTAAAGCAACAACACAACACAAAACAAAACAGGAAAGAAAAAGAAAACAGTGTGAGTGTCAAGAGTTATACAATTGCCTTCTTTCTTTCTTTTCATCCATCCTTCCTTCCTTCCTTCCTTCCTTCCTTCCTTCTTCCTTTCTTTCTTTTTCTTTTTCTGTCAGTGCAATGGTACAGAGCCCAGGACCATGACTGGTTCATCTCAGGATCATAATAAAAAGTTGGTGGTTAAAAGAACAACATCTATACTGGGCTCTGCCCAGCCCGAGTCACTGTCCCCTGCAGAGCATCTTTGGCATCCCTGTTTCCTTCCGCTCTTAGGCCAGTAATGTACTAAATGAGTCTTGGAAAACATGTTTTCCAAATAAATATTTAACCATATTGAAATTATTTGCGTCCTTTTAAGTTTTCCAAAGACCCACCCCCCCAAAAAAAATAAGAATGGGCCTTTGAAGTCTGCAGAGTGTTCCTAACAGATGGGAACCTGCGGCTCTCCATGAGGAGATAGCAGTTCGCTGTTTTGTTGTGTTCTGAAGGGTAATATAATAGATTAGCTGCCAAATTCTCCAGGTGTGGGTCCAAATAGTAGAAAAAAACATCTTCAGCTGAAGGACGAGAAAGCCCACTTGAAAGGTGTGCTTCTTTAGTACTTTTGAATTTCAGTCACACAAATTTGGACCACATATCATGAGAATGGCTTCTCCAGTTCATGTGATAAAACAAACAAACCAACACACAAACAACAGCATCAAAAACAGGAAAGTATTTTATATTTTTTCTTTCTCTTTTAAAATTTTATTATAAATTTATCCAGATTACATCCTGACTGTTATCTCTCTCTCTCTCTCTCGTATCTTTCTATCCCCCTTTCCATCTTTTGCCCTACTCCCCTCCCCTAGACCTTGGACAGAAAGGGATCTCCTCTCTCACCAGAAGAAGACTACATTCTATATCAGGTCTCGTCCAGATAGCCTGCTTCCCCTTCCTCTGTGTGCTACCTGGCCTCCCCATGAAGGGGAGGTGACCAAATCAGGGGCACCAGAGTTCATGTCTCTCCCCACAACAGAGGAGAATGAGCTGTCCATTGGCTAGATCTGAACAGGGGAAACTAGGTTTATTGCATGCATTGTCTTTGGTTGGTAGAGCAGTTTGTCCAGATCTGCCAGCCTTGATGGTCTTCTTTTGGGTCTTCTGGACCCTCTGGGTCCTTCTATCCTCCCCATCCTTGCCCTCTCACCTAAAGTCCAGCAGCCATTCCCAGCATCTGCCCTGATACTCTGCTGAGTGGAGACTCTCAGAGGACATGTATGTTGGACTAATATCCACTTATAAGTGATTATACACCACACGTGTCTTTCTGGGTCTGGGTTACCTCACTCAGGATGATCATTTCTAGTTTCATCCATTTGCCTGCAAATGCCAAGGTTTCCTTGTTTTTAGTACCTGAGTAGTATTCCATAGTGTAGATGTACCACAGTTTCTTTATCCATTCTTCAACTGAGGGACATCTAGGTTGTTTCAAGATTCTGGCTATTACAAAGAAAGCTGCTATGAACATAGTTGAACAAATGTCCTTGCAGTATGGTGGAGCTTTTTTCGGGTATATGCCCAGGGTTTTGAGGTAGTACTACTCCCATTTTTCTGAGAAAGTGCCAGATTGATTTCCAAAGTGGTTGTACAAGTTTGCACTCCCACTAGCAGTGGAGGTGTGTTCCCCTTTCTCCACATCCTCCCCAACATGTGCTGTCACTTGAGTTTCTGATCTTAGCCATTCTGACAGGTTTAAGATGGAATCTCAGATGGGTTTTGATTAGTATTTGCCTGATGACTAAGGACTTTGAGCATTTCTTTAAGTGTTTCTTGGCCATTCGATATAATGTCTCCCTGTCACTTTCTCATTCTCACACTACATATTCTAAAGCTGCTTTACTAAAATGAAAAGAGACAAAAAGCCAGTATTAATTCCTTTCCACAAAAAAGGTAAAGATGTAAAAGGGTACCAGCATCATTGAATTCACTATTGTATTTATGAGCTTAAATGAAACTCATATATACCAATAATTTAATAATATAAAAATATATAGGTATATAATGCATAAAACTTCAATTCTTACACCTGGAGCTGTCCCCATTAATTGATTCCCAGTTAATGGAATTTACTGGATTATAATCTTTGTCTACAACTTAGTGTTTGGAAATAACATTCTATGATACCAGTACCTCATTGTACACAAACATTTCTCAATATGGTTAGTTTTAAAAGATTATATGGGCTGTCGAATGACTTGGCAAGGATGGGTGCTTGTCACCAACCTTGAGTTCAATTCCCAAAACCCACTTTGGTGGAAGAAGAAAATTATGTACCACATAATACATAAGTTAATACATAGATACAATATATATTATATATGTACATACATACATACATACATATAGTATAGATAGTGTTAAAACAAGAATACTTGAAACATAATTTTTTAAATATTACCAAGAATTTTTGTTTGTCTTGGCTCCCTTGTGGTGTGAGCCTTTCTACATTAAAACCCAAGGGATGGGATAACCATAGAGATGTAACAAGAATAAATTAATTAAAAAAAATAAATAAAGGTCAGAAAAGAGATTAAACTTAAAAAAAAAAAGAAAGTATCTCTCTAGATATAGTTTGTGACTTTGAATGTAAGGGTTCTCTAGAAAAAAAAAATCTTGTTTTGGTTCTGCAGGCTCCCAGGGTCCCAGCCTTCTTGTTAGCCTAGCTGAAGTCTTCCTGGCCTCTCAGCGCTTGCATCCTCACTGGCCTGGCCTGGCCTTGAAGTCAAACATGGCAGAAGCAGTGAGTGGATTGAGATTTGACTGGAAAGTAGAGGATCCCACTCCAAAAGTAAAATTAAGACTTGTGTTCTGGGGCACTGGAGAGATGGCTCAGTGGTTAAGAGCACTGCCTACTCTTCCAAAAGACCTGGGATCAATTCCCAGCACCCACATGGCAGCTTACAACTGTCTGTAACCCTAAGATCTGACACCCTCACAGCCATGCACATAAATTTAAAATTAAATAAAAATATTTTTTAAAAAAGACTTGTGTTCTGAAAGCTGCAATTGAGTTTGCTTTTGTTTTTAAACAGAGGTAAAGAGAGTTTGCTACTTTTAAGATGAAAGAAAATGTTAGAGAAGGTTTTATTCTAAAAAGAAATGAAAATTGGTTTTGTTGAGTGGAGGGGAACAGGAAGTCTGATGGGGAAATCCTATTCATGCCTATGATGTGTGGGGCCTGTGTTTTTAAGTGCAGTTTTTTGTTATTTTTATAGTATCCCATTGATGATAGACTGTCTCTAATACACTCTTAACGTAAACGACTCTTCTCAGGCAGTTTGAGTAGCAGTAGAAAGCATGCATTTTTAAACAAATGAGCGGATGCCTGGCTATCTCATCTTTTCACAGGTATCATGGTTTCTTGTAGAGCCATGGAATACGAAAACGAGTTTACTTAGAAATGATTTGAAGATAGCCCTGTGAGCTGCTTGAGCTCTGTCAACATTTTCTTGAAAGATACCTGAGATTATTCGATGTTTACTTTTTTAAGTATAGTATTTGTGAGCGAAGGTGCTTGGGAACATTTTATTACATTTTAAATGTAATTCCTGATCCCCAGATGCTGTCCATATAAATCTGAGCAAACTCAAGACATCACTATCTATATTAGATCAACAAATCCTCCCAGCCCCTGGACTAGTGTAAGGAGTTAGCACCAAACATGAAATTCCTGGGTAATAAAACTTCTCTGTTTTGACAAGTGTGATGCGAGGACATTTTCCACCTATGTTGCCTACACTTTGCAAAGCAGGTTGCATTGCATGGTGTACGTCCTCCGGTAACCTCTATTTTTAAAGAGTCTGGCATATAAATAATATATTATTCTAACAACAATTTAAATGGTCGCTGTATTTGGGTTCATCTTCATGGGAGATTTAAAACTGTGAAATGCCGAAAATCCAACTTTGCTTCAAAAAGGATGGTTTTCCTTTCTTTTTAATTTCATTTTTATTTTTTTGTTTTATTCCTGTTTCTTGAATAGCAGTCTCAATGGGGATTGGCATCTCATAGATCAAGCTTCATTTGTGCCAAATAATTTCTCTCAGAGGACCACAGAATTGGGTGTCCTTATGTGGGCAATTGATATTGACTTCTCAAATTATTGTGTTACACTTTCCTTCTGGAAACAAAATAAATATAATATTTTCAGGGCTAGAAGACACAAAATTTGTCTCTTCCCATTGCCCATAAATACACTGATGCCATGTGCCCTGGTTATACTGGGAAAATCTCTCTCCAACTTCAAGCTTCAGCACCCCTGAAATATCATGGTCTTGCCCACCCCCCAATAATCATAGGTCTGTGTGTATGTTCCCATGGAACATTTGCTATTCATTGTGATTATGACATATTACTGTAGAAATTTGAATAAATTACATGAAATCACACAGGGAAAAGAATATGTCACTTGTAATTCTGCCTAGATAACTGTGGTTTATGTTATGTGGCAGAGTGATCCCTTGCTAACCCAGCTTGGCCAGCTGAAGTGTTGAGATGACACTATTATGCAAAAATTAAAAATTCCACAACCTATATAGATACAATAAATACCCTAAAAATGAGTGGGAAATGACGAAACTTGTTTAAACCTTGTATATACATATATAGGTATGGACACACACATATATACACACACAAAATGTGGAAGTTATTTAATGATTGGTATAACATAATAGAGAAAAAGAGAGTGAGAGATAGAACAAATGACAGATTTCAAGAAATTGAAACTTGTGAAGCATGTAACAAAATTAATAGGACTTGCTGCCTTTAATAGATATTGGTTACACACACACTACACAATACATAGGCACATGCACACACACACACACACAAGTCCATATCCACACCCATGTGGTGGAAGTTTTGATTTCTTTAAAAATTCAGTTATGTTATATAAGCAGGTTTTTGTTTTAATCCCAAGTGTGAGATATGGAAATGCTTTTAATTTGTCCACAGCTGATAGCAGCCTCCTGTGGTTCAGAGAGGGGCATGGTCTTTGCCAGCTGCCATTCATTTAATTCTCAGGACTCTGAGAGGATATAAATATCAGGACCCAGAAAGAGAAGAAGGCTGCTTTGAAGGATGCTCTGAGAGAGGCCATGGGGGCAGGGAGGGGAGAAGGAGAGAGGGAAGGAGGGAAAGAGAGAGGCTTTGAAGAGATGGATGAAGAAAGAAGGCTGCTGGTTCTTCTGGACTGCTGGAGATCCTGATGACTGAAATTGCTATTTTCTCAAAGAACCCTATGACCCTAACCAGCCGGAACTAAGTATAAAGATGTCTACACTCCCTGTCCCCTCTAACCTTCCCTCTCTCCTACCTAGGATTGGGTAGGATGGAAGGGAGGTAGAGGCATTTAGGAACCACAGATAAAATAGTTTAAAAACTAGTTACCCCCCCCCACACACACACATGCAGTCACTGAGAGAGTGAAGAAAGCAAATCGGCAGTGTGGTTATCTGCTAACAACCATAAGCTTCAGTGGTGCAGATCTCTGAGTGAAGTTATTACTTTTTAGTCTTTAAATATAATTCACTGGTTTTTTTTTGGGGGGGGGGGGCAGCGGCACGGTTAGGTATCTTATTGTCCAAGGATGTTTGATTCAATTAGTTTTGTTATTCATTAGTGTAGAGAATTTACCTACTATACCTGTAAGGACTATTATACTTTCAGAATTTGGATTTACATATTTATGTTTGTGCATGTGTGTACAAGAGAAAATGAGTATGGTTTGTGTGTGTGTGTGCGTGTGTGTGTGTGTGTGTGTGTGTGTGCATGTGTATGTGAGTATGCATATAAGAGAAGGATGTTGGATGTCCTGCTCTATCATTCTCTGGTTTTCCTTGATCTGGGAAGGCTGAGTCAGATGGAATCCCGGAAGTCACAGGTTAGCCAGCCTATCCCACTGGATAAAGACTGTCTTAAAAACCAAGGTTGAGACTCACATGGTATATATTCACTTCTAATTGGACACTAGTCCAAAAGGCATGTCCTATGAAAGTCTTCACTATGTAAGACAAATATAGGAGATGGGGAAATAGAAGGATCCAGAGGATCTTAGAAACCTACAAGAAGAACATTATAACGGGTGGATTGGGGCCCAGGGATGTCTGCTCAAACTATTGCACTAACCAAGGACAATACAAGTAGTAAATGCTGAACCCGTACTCTGATCTAGCCAATGGACAGGACATTCTCCACAGTCATGTGGAGAGCAGCGACTAACTCTGACATGAACTCTGGTACCCCATATTTGACCACCTCCCCTTGGTGGGGAGCCCTGGTGGCACTCAAAGAAAGAATAGGCAGGCTACCAAGATGAGACGTGATAGCCTGTGACCATGAAGTAGGGGAGGAGGTCCCCCTTGATCATGGGCATAGGGGAGGGTAATAGAGTGGGGGTGGGAGGGAGGGAGGGATGGGTGGATACTAGTGATGGGAGAACAATTGATTTGTAATTGGAATAAATTAATTAATAAAGGCAGAAAAAAGAAATTAGCTCTGGAAAAAAACAAAGTTGAAGGCTCCTGAGAAACAACATTATAGCCAGCTGTGGTGTCACATGCCTTTAATCTCAGCACTCAGGGAGGCAGAGGCAGGCAAATTGCTGTGACTTTGAGGCCAGCCTGGTCTACAAAGTGAGTCCAGAGCAGCCAAGGCTACACAGAGAAACCCTGTCTCAAAAAATCAAACAACAAAACAAAAAACAAAATGAGAGAGAGGGGAGGGAAGGAGGGAGGGAAGGAAGGAGAGAGAGAGAGAGAGAGAGAGAGAGAGAGAGAGAGAGAGAGAGAG
>OU015752.1:90818899-90844046 GCA_907169655.1 Acomys percivali
GAGAGAGAGAGAGAGAGAGAGAGAGAGAGAGAGAGAGAGAGAGAGAGAGATTCAGAGTTCAATCTCTGACTTCTACATGTAGGTTCACATCTCTGAACCTTCACCCCACACACAGACACCAATTGCCCATAAGCAAAACTCAGTAGTACATAGAAAGGAAAAGGAATAGTATCCAAATAGGTTTTCTCCCTGAAAGGTAAAGCTGATTTCATACTCCAAAGCCAACCAATGCAGTTTCAACATACCTGCCTTATAAAAGAAAATATAGGCCTCATATTGAATAGTCAGAGATATACTTCTCATGACTGGCTACTCTTTCAGGGAAGAATAAAAATCTCTCATTAATTTGGAATAGAAAAAGGTATTATTCAGAAAAAATATAAAAAGTTAACAGAATGCTCTTTCATGAAATGCTTCAGTGTTAGGAAGAAGAGAAACATCTTACTTTTTCTGGAAGTTGTAGTCATTATCTCTATGCAAGTGAAAAGACAAAGGCCAGAGAAGCCGCAGCACACTCTTCTGCCTCCTCAGTAGCCCCTGTTGCATCCATGAAGACCTCTAGAATATATGTAAAAAGCTAAAGAAGAAGGAAGAGAAGGAGGAGGAGGAAGAGGAGGAGAAGGAGAAGAAGAAAGTAATTTCAGCAACAACTCAGAAGGAAAAAAAGGCACATGGATATTTTAATTTCATAGCAAAACACAGCTAAGAGCAGAAACAAAAAGGAACATTGTGTTTTCTGTATCATACAAACCAGTAAACATTTGAAGATAAATTCAGCAACCTTTGTCAAATCTGTGTCAGACTGCTGATGAGAGGAATTAAAGAGAATACTCCTAAGGAATCTAGTCTAGCAGTGGATTGAAAGGCCTGATATTGTTAAGAGGCCAATTATACCCTAGTAAACTGATCTATAAAGTCAAGACAATACCACTAAACCCTTAGAACTGTGATTCGTAAAATTGACAAGCCGATTCCAGAAGGTGCATCCACATGCAAAGGCAAGGGGTTGCCAATGTTTGTCAAAAGATAATGTGGGACAATTGTTGTACCTGATTCAAAGACTTCTAAAGCCACAGCTATCCAAACATTTGATTTTCTTTTAGGGAAGGGAAGACACAAGGATAACCCAAACCCAATGGAATATGTACACCCAGGTACAGATGTGGGCAGGCTGTTGTGTTTGATCTATTTCAGTGAAGGAAGGGGAGTTCTAGATAACCATTTTTAGAGCAATAGATAAATTATATGAGAAACAATTTTAATCTCTCTGCTGAACTGTACACAAAAATCAAGGTCACATAGTGCTGCAGCCAACCAACAAATGCAAAACTTCTAAAAGACAGTGTCGACTTCCCAGTGTGGATGGGGGAAGCCTCTCACGGCCCCTCCCCTAGAGGAGGGCTGTAGTCAATGGATATCTACAAAGAGGCCTGAGTCCCCGGAATGTTATCCAACCCCAAGTGACCACTACTAAGCACACATATAAACAACATTAAATGGACTCAGCAGACTATCTTTATGTATACATAACATACATTATGTGTAATATACATACATACATACATACATATATATATATATATATATAATACTTAAAAATAATCACTGAAGAAGCCATGATGTTGAGAGGGAATGTGGGGACACACAACAAGTTAGAGCAGGGAGATAGCCACATAGAAGTGATGGAATGCAGTACTCATGCATGACATTCTCAAAATATAATAAGTGTTAAAAATATAATATCCTCATAACATTTCTATAAAAATTTTTTCTCAAAAGACTCAGTAAGAGATAATCAACAAATATGGAAATTCTCAAAATTAATTATCTCTGCTCCTCAAATGACAATATGGTCAAGAAATACTCACCTTGCCATCCCTGTCAAAATAAAAGTCCTGCAAATCAATGAAGAAGAAAAAGATTTCAATTTATATGAGTGAAGGATACAATACTCAGCCAAGAGCATGAAAATGTAAGACACTTAGGCAATGGAAACTTAAGCATAGTGATACACACATTAGGTAAAACTGTAGAACACACACTGGTGGTAGGCCTGAAAAATGATCCAGCCATGGAGAAAGTCTAGATAGTTTGGTATGGTAGTAAGTAAAGAGTGACCCTATAACCGTTCCCTCCAATACATATTCCCAGACAAAGCCATTGCAAATGGTCACATCATTCCTTATCATAGACCACCACTGGAGTAAACTCAGTAATCCTTCAAAGCAAGAATAAACATTCTATTTATGGCATATTCACACAGTCAATACCAAGAAATGGAAAGGAAGGAGCCACAAGGATGACACCTCCAAAACAGTGCCTCATGCTCAACAAACCTACGGCAAAAATGATAGAGCCTATTTGAGACTAGTGGTGGTTGGTCTTCCTTGTCATTTTGGACAGCTGAGAAATACATAGGTGGTTAGTGAAGTGTGTCTGTGCTGACATTTCCAGAGATGATCATATCATGAGGGCTCTGAC
Organism: Acomys percivali; assembly: GCA_907169655.1. Taxonomy (NCBI): domain Eukaryota; kingdom Metazoa; phylum Chordata; class Mammalia; order Rodentia; family Muridae; genus Acomys; species Acomys percivali. The sequence continues at coordinate 90,821,381 of OU015752.1, forward strand.
CTAATGAACAGATTAATTTCTTTATGGGTTAATAACAGGATGCCATTATTAGGAGGTTGCAACAAACAGAAGATAAGGCCAAGCTCTAGGAGGTAGACCAGTTGGCGTATGTAGCCTTGGCTCCTTTCTCCTTCTCTCTGTCTTGCCCATAGTGGTGTAAGCTGCTCTGCTACACCATGGCATGCAGAGTGATAGATAGCACCTCTTTAGCTGAGATCTCAAATAAATTACCTCTCTTTTTAGTTTTTAATCAGTTCTCACCAGTGATTTGTTTACCACTATGTATGTGAAATCAGTTGAATTGTAGAAGAGGCCACACTAAGCTTTATGGATAGAGATATGAACAGTTGTTGTCTATAGGATTTGAGAAGTGAGAAAATTCTGGAACGTTGCTGGGTGATAGGAATGTTCCTTATCTTAGTTTGCACATTTGTTATTAGGGTATAAACAAATGAACTAAATATTGAACTGAACATAAAAGTTCTTTTCATTGTATTGGATGTATACCTTATCTCAATTAAAAGTACAACTATTTTTAACCATTGGTAAATTCTTTTACTTTGTTTACATGTAAGTATATATATTGATGTATGTGTACACATTGAGTGTGCACATGTGTGCATTCATGTGTGCACATATGTGCATCCACATAGGTCTGAAGAGAACTTAGATAGTCTGGAACTGGAATTACATGTAGTTATGATTTGTTCAACATGGGTTCTAGGAACAGTGCTTGGGTCCTCTGGAAAGGTAGCAAGTCCTTTTGATCATTGAGCAATCTCTTAAGCCTTGAGCTATTAATTCTTTCAAACAAATCTTTGCTTTAACAAAATATCTTCTCATGTTACCCAACACCATGTTTTATAAAAATAATTCTCTTTACTATGGTGACAGTACATATAGAAACATGACTAATGGTGAGGGAGAGCATAAAAGATGTGGCATCGAATAAAGTAAGAGGGGAAAAAATCAAGATATGATCTAAACATCTGAGTAAAAAAGAGAGCTAGCAAAAATTGAATATTTACCTCTAGATGTTCCTGAATAATGTATACAAATCTATATATACATCTCCACACACACATATGTATGTATATAGAATTATAGAAACAAAATGATGTAATGTAAATCAGAGTCACATGGTGGTTTATTAGTGATATTGACATGAGTCTTCTGCAGTTTGCTGCAATGAAATCCATGTTTGTTAGTACCTAGGAGGTACTCGATGCCACAGGAGGCCTCAAAGTCTCCCTGTGGAAGATTGAGCAATTGGGAACTTGTTAAGGATATTTCTAGGAACCATAAAGAATTTGGGCGTAGGGGTATGGATATGGCTCAGAAGTTGTGGTTGCATGTTGCTCTTGTAGAGGACCTGTGTTCCCAGCATTCTCTTCAAGAGATGCAAAACTGTCTGTAAGTCCAGTTGCAGAGACCTATGCCCTCTTCTGACCTCTGATAGAGGATCCACATACATGTGCACATACCTACACAGATGCACATGATTAAAAATAACAAGTCTTAGAAAAATTAATTTAGATCTAAATGCAAAATAAAACATATAACTATAGATAAAAATTGAATGTAGATTTATATATATATACATGTATGTATAATTGTGTCAGAATCTATTTAATTTACACATACCTGCTATCTTTATACATATTGAGGGCAATGTGAGTCATTACTTGGTTAAGATAGATTATCTGCCATAGATATTTATATTATTTTATTTATTTCTTTTCTTTTTTCTCTATTAAATTTTATTATTCTGATTACATCCTGATTGTTATCCCCTCACTTGTCTCTTCCCATTTGCTCTGCATTCCTCTTTCACCCTATTCCCTTGCCCTAGACCTGTGACAGAGGGGACCTCCTCCCCCACCATATGATCACAGCCTATGAAGTCTCATCCCAGATAGCCTACTTCCTCTTTCTCTGAGTGCCACCAGGCCTCCCCACGAAGGGGAAGTTGTCAAATAGGGATCACCAGAGTGCATGTCAGTGTCAGTCCCCACTCTCCAAACAACTATGGAGAATGTGCTGTCCATATTTATTAAAGATTATTTAACTTTCTAATTTTATTCTCTTAATAGGCTTCTAATATTAAGAAGTGATTCATAATGAGGTTACATGATCTAATAATAAGTAAGAAAAACAGAGTAAGAAGCAATTGTACAACAGTTTTAGATGCAGTATTATTTAATTATCTTTATCATTTCCTACAACATAAGAATGGATAGCACACTTGGGGCAGGGGATTTATTCGAAGCTGACTCTAACTTCTCCTTCCACAGAGCCTGTCGTGAACCTGGGTGAAAAAGCTGATTCTTAGGGTTGGTGTTAGGACTTTACTGAGGCCGCAAGAAAATCATCCTATCTCATAAAACCAGAATGATATTGATGGTTAATTTGTTTTTATTTATTATATATATATATATATATATATATATGGTTAATTTTTAAAGAAATTTTTTTCTTATGCAAACTTCAAAGTCTCTCAGTGGCCTCACAGCCAGAGAAAGACCCTGGCAATGGGGAGCAAATGAAGGCTCATGGGTAGAAGTTCAAGCCCACAGTACCTATTATTTCTAAATTTAAAATGTAGAAAATGTCAGTGGTATGGCCTTATTTCATGGGATGCTCAGGGAATTCTCTTATATAGGACATAAAAACATTTAAGGCCTTTCAGCCATGGGTCATCTGCAACCTCTATCCTTTAATGGGAGAGGAGTATCATTAACGACTCAGCCCAGACTAATTGTCCCTCAGGCCTCAGGATTAGTTCTACCATGACCATCTGGAGAAGCCACCCTGACACTCACCCTGGGGACTCCTGGCAGCAGAGACCCTATTGGCTTGCAGCTCTTGGCTTGACCTTGGGCTTCAGGGCCCTCACCTCCCCACTCAGTCTGCCACAGATCACACTGGCTGTGGCTAAGATTAGCCTCCCTTGGGAGAACAGGTCTAAAGCATCCCTGTTTGGGAAAGAGTGGCCTGGGAAAGCCATGAAGATCTTCACCTGTAGAGCATCCTTATCTAAGCTGCCTTGCTTCCCCAGTTACAGAAGACGCTTGGATGATAGTGCAGTCCTGAGTTTGGGAGGACACACATAAATAGACACCGAGACGCAATTTGCTCAGATTGAAGAGCATGGGGTTATATTCTCAGGCTCACTCTGAATTCCTGGGAGCCAATGTGGTACAACCTCTGGACTGCATCGCTTCTTCTCTCTAGCCCAGCGAGACTACTGTTACATGTCTGCAGCTTGTGATTGTAGCACAAGGCCAACATCATCAGCACACGCCGATGATTCACAGAAACTGAATTTTAATCTGATGTGTAGTAGAAAAAGGTGGAGGAAAAGCTCAATTTCTCAGCAAGTGAGTATAGCATGGCTCAGGTTTGCGAGAAAGGAGCAGTGGATGGAAGCACCCCTGCCTTTCTCAGTCAGCAAACAGGAGGTTTGCAGACAGCTTTCGTGCTTATGATAAAAAGCAAACTAGTGGAAATTTCCATTACTAACAAACCTTATGGGAGGAGCTATTCTTGCTACTTACTTTCTTAATATGAATTAATGAAGCCGTATTTCAAATATCAGTGAGACCTTGAAACTGCTAAGTAAGGAGGAGGAATGGAAGAGTTTTGGGAGGAGGGTGTGATCCTTACGTAGACAGCATTGGGCATTCACTGCATGTGGCAGCGCAGAGGAAACTGACTTACTAAGTAGGCAGCTTTGTGCAGTCTTTCGCTTAAGAACTGGGGAAGCACCTGCTACAAGAATGATATGGCCTCGAATTTTATTTTAGCAAAAATAAAGCCATCATAGCTGGGAGCTATGTTTCTTAGGAAAAGGTGTGTGTGTGTGTGTGTGTGTGTGTGTAGCACCCTGAGACTAATAGAGAGGGGCCAGGTTGTGGAGGAGGAGTTTTGACTTGGGGATAATATAAAGATCAAAGACTATTGTGTGGTGTGCACAGCACAGCCTGCCTTCAGCGACAAATGGGCAGAGGTATTTTTTTTTTTAAATCTACTTTCGTTTTGTGTGATCACCGATTAATTGATGAAACCCAGTTAAGAAAGAGTCTTATTGTCTAAGCAAAGTGATAAAAACGAAAGATCATCTCTTGAAGGATGAGAGGCAGGGACAAAATAACCTGCCTGTAATGCGGATTTATTAACAGTCTTTTGCTGATTTTCAGTAAAATACGCCTCCTGTAACCTTGACTTTATTAGGGAGTCCTTAAGGTGCATTTGGAAGACAGATAATGAGTTTGGGGAATAGCCTTATCTGCATCAAGCTAATCTTTAACAGCTTGGAAAGGATTCCGCATAAAGTTTTGCAATTTGAGTGACAGACGCATGTTAAAGATGAAACTGTTCAGAACGTCCTTTTACTGTGAAGTCTTTATGGCGCAGGGCAACATTTTTATAAGCATGCTTCACGGAGCAGAGAGAGCATAAAACAAATAAGAAACACAGAAAGTCGTAGAGCGCTAATACTATTCTTGAGGGTCAAATGAATTGCTAGTTGAAAGAAGAAAGAATTCTACTGTCCGAAGCCTCTGAGTGGCACTTTGTATCTGGGTTAATGAAAGCAAGTCAGACGTACCCAGGGGGAAAAAAGTGTTTCATTCACGTTGGCTGTCTCCTTTAAAAGGAGGGACAATCTGAACGGGGCGATTTTGAGTGGCATGTCATTGTCCAGACTGCACATGCCACATTGTCAGGGCTTCTATGGAGAGAAATGGCCAGGACCCTTTCTGACCCTTCGCAAGTGCGGGACTCTGTGTGTCTGTGTGGGTGTGCGACAGAAGGCTGGAAGCCGAAAGAAAAGAGGGATGAAAAGGAAACTAATTGAGAAGTATCTTTCTAACGAGACAGCTCATACACCCATGTGCAGATTCCCAAGTTCAGATTTCTCAGTTAGTGGAAACCTAGCTCTCTTCTTTAGCATAAGACTAGACATGCGCAGAGAGGCGCATTTCGCTTCAGCGCCCATGCCAGTGACATCATTTTCCCAAGCTGGCTTGCTTCTGTGTTGAAAGCCGTAAACACATACATTTGTTAGTCTTTTTGTTTCAGATAACTTTGTTTCACTGTTTTTTTATTGGTGTTGTTTGTTTTTACTTAATTTTTTGTTTGTTGATTTTGTTTCTTTTCTTTCCCTTCTTCCCTTTGGACTCCTACCACTTCTTTCTCCTCCAGAGCACACAAACAAACAAACAACAAACAAACAAACTGGACTGACCCAAAACACCTTTCGCCTTAACCGTATGAAAGACTTTGAAATCATGTAATCTGCACGGATTGATTTATTAATTATTTATTCGGAGAATTTACTTTTACAAACATAAGGCCTTCCTAAAAATATTCCCAGTTAATCCCGCCTCCTTTGACATTATCCGATTCTTTCTAACTCTGAAATAAAATTATTTCTTCATCTGAATAAGAACTAAAAAATAGGCAGCTGGCAAAGGAGAAGATGACAAGGGGCTGTGCACAAAGCAAGAAGCTTCTCACTCCTTGGAAGTTTCCATGGTGGGTGAGAAAGCCAGGATTTAGGATTTGAATGAGCTTTTCTCCCCCACGTTAAGAAGCAAGTGATAATTCATCTGCAAACACACCTTTCTTTGCCGTTGTCAATAGAAAAGTTGTTTTGCTAATGGCTATCTCTCTGCAAGTCCTTGACCTGCTTGTAAACACATTTCTGCAGGAAAACCCTGGGCCATGGCCTCAGGACTTTGCGTCAACAACAAGAGATAAAGTGACCACAACTTAACCTGTTCTGGCCTGGAGTGCCCTCTGCTGCCCCTTGGCCAACTGAGGGCCTAATCTCTCTGCTGAGGGAACACAGGCTGGGGGTGGGGCGTTGGGGGGCTGGCCACGACCTGGCCTGACCCCTGCTGCTGTCTGCTTCTTTATATTAAAAAAAAAAAAAAGTTTATCTAGCTCTTCCAGAGAGCCATTTCCACCTCGCTGTCCACTAACAGAGAAGGGAGGGGTGGCTCTGTGGGGTGATAAAATATAGGTCTATATATCTGTGATTCTAAGGGAAGCAGTCTGAAAGGGAATTAAAAAAGAACATGAAATTTCTCGACTAGTTTGAAGAAATTCCATTTACTTCCACCCTGAGATTGTTTTGTATTGAAATGAAGAGAGCTTTTAAAAAGAACAGAACATTTAAGCCACCAAGGGGTATTTCAGCTGAGTTGATTTATGTCTGGGTTTAGTTTAATGAAGATGTCTTTAAAATATAAAGTATAAAATTCACAATGGGTATTTGAGATGAATTTACTTATGTTCAGTTATGTTCAGTTCCTCAATGTCGTGCCTCTGTGTCCACTCACAGGACAGCACGTCCGTCCTTCAAAGTTCCAGCTCATTCACCTCTCTTTTCAACTTTCTTTCCCTCCCTCCCTCTTTTTCTCCCTCTCTTTCTTTTTCCTCTCCTTCCCTTCTTCTCTCTCTTCTCTTTAATGATAAATTTAAAAAGTAATTCATCCAAAGCCAGACATGGTGGCACACGCCTTCAATCTCACCACTCAGGAGGCCGAGGCAGGCAGATCCCTGTGAGTTCGAGGCCAGCCTGGTCTATGAAGAGAGTTCCAGGACAGCTAGAGTAACACAGAGAAACCTTGTCTCAAACAACAACAACAACAACAACAAAAGGAATTCATCCTGTGTTGATTCCTGGATGTTTGGTGGTTTCTATTGGGTGGTGGTGATGGTGGTGATGTCCTATGGTACTACCATCTGGAAGTTTCTCTGTCCAAGTCTGAAATATAGACTCTTCAAATGCCAGATTTTCACACTTGTAGCTCACACATCCAGAAGCATAATCTACATCTAACTTCTCTGAGGAGAGCTCAAATGGAAGTGACTTACAGTGAGTTCTAAGTGACATTAGGGCAGAATCTCCATTAAAGTCACGATATGCCCCTTCCTGATGATCTATACTCACCATTACAGATGCTACAACCACTGTATAGAAACAAAGGGGAATTGCTCCTTCTGCCTGTTTCCTTTCTCCTGTGACTCTGGCTATAACCCTATACCATGCTTGCTTTTGCCTCTATATAGCAAGGGACTATATAGCAGGCTTAACTTCTTCTCTGTTCCACAAGTGTAGCTGCATTTGTTTTTTCTTAGCTGTGCCCTCCTCTGGCCTTTATCTATGCATAGTTTCAGTTTGTTCAATTCAATTGCTAAAAAGTCTCCCAGTGTATTGTCATCTCACAGCATAGTCATCTCTTTCATGATTGGTTTACTTATAGATAGTTTCCAGCCAAGATTTATGTATCTGAAGAGATATTCAGACAATATTTATGTAGATGATTGTTGGCCAAGAAATATCTGAATTCATTGTAAAACTTCATCTTTATTTATAAACGATCTAATGATATACATTTAGTCTCTATTTGAGAGTAGGAACAAGATTTTTGAAGTTAATATTAGTTTTTATATCTAGGCTTTTGAGCTATATATGGATTTTTGATCTTACATTTCATATTGTTGTATTTTTATTTGAAATAAAAAGACACTTTCAACACTTCCTTTTTCAGAGGAAAGAATAAACTATTAATTATCTAATTAATTAATTAAGAAATTAACACCTAACAATTACTACTTTTTTTTTTTTGGTTTGCTTATTTTGAGACAGGGTGTTTTTCAGTGTAGTCCTGGCTTTCCTGGAACTCATTGTGTAAAACAGGCTGACTTTAAACTGACAGAGAGCTTGCTGCCTCTGTGTCCCAAGTGCTGGGATTAATGGGGTACACTACTTTTGTCCAGCTTCTGCTATGCTTTTAAGGGACCGTTTTTACTAGACATATCATTCTGATGGGCAGATATTTCTTATTAAGATTTCAGAAATGCATTCTTTTATACTCTGCTATGTTTCTATTAAAATAGGTCTTCATATTGTTTATGCAAAAGAAATCTTTCTTTTCTTTACTCTGGATATATTTACTCTTTTCATATTTTTTATTCCTTCAGCAAATGGTTTTGTTTGTTTGTTTTTTGAGATAGGGTTTCTATGTATCTTGGCTGTCCTTGAACTCTTTCTGTAGACTAGGCTGGACTGGAACTCACAGACATCCACCTGCCTTTGCCTCGGGTGTTCTGTGGTTAAAGGCGTGTGCCATCACCACTCATTCAGCATACAGTTTTAAAAGGTATACTATTCAGATATTTTAGGTAGTCTTTATCAAAACCACAGCAAAAACAGAGGAGCGGGGTTCTAGAGAGTTGTCTCAACAGCTAAGATCATATACTGCTTTTGCAGAGGACTTGAGTTTGATTCCCAGCACCTGTGTCAGACAGCACACACCCACCCATAATTACAGCTTTTAGGGAATAAACACTCTCTTTTTGACTTCCATGGGCTCCTGTCTCATTGTGCAAACAATCACATAAATGGGCTCATGCGTGTGCACGTACACACACACACACACACACACACACACACACACACACACACACTTTTTTTTTTAATTTGAAAGAAATTAATTGGTGCAGTGAACCAGCCTCCACAATATAGCCATCCAGTATTAATGCCAAACAGTTGGGAAATCGTTCCATTGTTTTCAATCCTTCCACTTCAAAAGAAAAACTTAACTTCATGATTCTAGCAGAGACTTGGGGCTTATTTAAGCTTTCCATGTTCGGGATATCATTAATTGACTGACCTAATAATTTTTGAGTGTATGTGCCCAGTTGAACATTCATCCCTTCAAGCTTGTGTGTGTCGAATCATACAGTGCTGCTTCCTTAGAGAGCTGCCGTGGCCTTTGTGAATATCAGTGACTTTAAAAAAAAAGCAGCTCTGGTATTACTGCTTCCACTTACAACTCTCAGAGATACTTTCCAAAGGACTGCCCTTCCATAAAATGTGTTTGGATCCTGTAGGATCACTTTTGAGCAGTCTGAAGGATGGCAATCACTAGTCTCTACAAGTGTGGCAGAGCGATGTCCTAGTATAGTCATCACTTTCAGGAAAACCTACTTAACCCTAAACTTATTTGAACCCTAAACTCATAGACAGTAGGCATACTCTTGTAAGAAATACTGTTTGTTGAATACCTGGAGGATGAAATACAGTAACTCCATCTACATTCACATTGGGGGAACTGTTTAGTTATAAGGACAAAGGACTGTATGATGCAAAGGAAAAAGATAACATGAGAAATTGTCTTAAAACCCAAGCAAGACACTTTAAGTTTCTACTGCAGCTGGAGACAGGAAAACTACAGATCAAGATAGACTTCCTGCTTCTGTAGATTCCCAAGAGGACCAGCAGAAGTTCCCTCCTGCTTAAACATTCTCTCATCGTTGTGATGGGGAAAGAGCCTCAGCTTAGACAAGCAAATGGTTAGTTAGACCACTGGGTCTCTGCTCTGTAAGATTTCTCACTTCAGTCATTTATTAGGATTTTTTTTAGAGTGTATTAGAATTAATTAGAAGTTTATTAGAATCTCTCTCCTAGTTTCAACCAGTTGCCATCTATGCCTCAATAAATTCAATGGTCACTGTGCAGAAGTGATCATGACCTTGGACCATCCCACAAGGAGAAAGTCCCTGAGAATAACTCTGAAGTTTGTATATTCCCATTTTCTTTGTCAACAGTTTGTATGCTAACATATGTTTTTAAAAAAAGGTATTTGTAAAGAATTCAGCTTTCTCCTGAATTTATGCTTAAGGCAGTGTTTAGAATCTCTTTTGCAGTGACTCATCGCTTTCTTTGTCTGAGGCATCATTGGTCCATGTTTGACCTCTTCCTTTTCTCTCGCTGGATCCTCTGCTCCAAGTCACTGACAGTCATGTTTTCATCGGAGAGCCTTGCCTCAGCAGTGTAATTTCAGAGCTGGCCCAGTTTCTAATTTATTTCTCTTTGACTTTGACTTTGTGGCTTCTGTTGGAGAAACAACGTTAGTTTTCGCTTGACTCTCCTCTCATTACTTCTGCCATGTTCCAGGAATTTCAAGAGCTCCTGTACTCTGCAACGCATGGAATCTGCATGCTGGGATATTTAGAGCATCTGTCTTAGATACATTAACACAATCTGTGCTTTTATTTTGGCTTATAAATCAATTCATAAATTAATTTATATTTAGGAAGCAAATGAATAACTTAAATATTACATTCAGTTATATTGTGCATATATTAAATTTTGAAACCTATTGGGATTTTGTATGTTGTCCTAATTTTCATTATGGCCTGCCATTGCAAACAAATGAGACTTTATATGGTGTTTACTGTTGCCTCGCACCATTTTTTGGTGTAGTGTTTTCTTCTCCCAGTCCAAAACTCTCCAAATGCTCATTAATAATGTCTAGTGATAATTTCTGAATCTACTTCTCATTTCCCTGTCATTAATTCATAGCCTATGGTAATTCAAATATTTTAATCTCTTACCTACCAGATTCCATGATCAATTATGTATTTTATTTCCTTGAGTCCTGGGTTTCTGAATTACTGGAAAAATTATAGAAGCTCTCTCTCTCTCTCTCTCTCTCTCTCTCTCTCTCTCTCTCTCTCTCTCTCTCTCTCTCACACACACACACACACACAAACACACACACACAAACACACACTCATATCCTTTTTTTCTAAGCCAGAAGTTCCTTAACCGATGATAGGGCTTTCTTATTCTTTCCTTTCTTCAAAACTTCCCTTAAAGCATAAAAACATAGATCTGGGAGGCTTCTAATGAGATGACTGTCATAATACTCAATGAAGCACTTACCTGCTTTTAGTTTCTCATGCTGGACTCCTCAGACCACTTTGAACTCCCGAGGAGCTGACAGTACTGCCTGCCTTATTTCCTCTCTATTTTTCTCTATTTGAGCTTGCCATGTGATTTCAACTCCTTGGATTTTCACTCCTGATTTAGCTCCCAACATTCCCAGCTGCAAATACTTAAAAGCCCATTCCCCCAGTCTTCCCTAAATGTAGCAGCCCTCTAGGAGCCACAGGCTATGCATATAGCCATTGTAGCCATTGGTGTATCTTCTGATGATCCTTATCTGCATGTTCGTAATATTATCCTTCTTATTGGCTTCCTTATGTCTTCTTAGTGTAAAGTCTTTTATTGATGCTACCTCCCTCATGATTTGCACAACAAGTTCTAAAATGTCTCTTCCAACTACCAATTTGCTACCTCTTACTGTTCTCCAAGTGTCCATCCTTCAGCCATTCACAAAGAACATTCCTGGGCCTTCAAAATTACCTCTTGCAGTGCGCAGCTGTTCCATTTTGGAAATTGAATGTTTTATTCTATTAAGATCATATTCCTGTTTCAAATGTGATTAAACTGACACGTTTTATGTTGTGTGTATTTTTACCATAATCACATACTTTCCCCCATTCTAGGAGCCAAAATAAAAGTTTGACTGTAGCCTGACACGTTCCCACAAGATCAATTTAAGTAGATGACCATCCTACTTACACAGCACACTGTTTGGGTTTCCAGAAGAACACTCTTGTGTTTTGCCTTAGATTGTGTGTGTGTGTTTTCCAGAGGAATACAGGCTGTCTGGCTTTTGTGGTGCCTAGAAAAAAGGCTGATGAGTTGAGTCCTACAGGTCTGGGTTTAGATGCACCGATGAACAGAAAAGATGCTGAGGTCTCCAAAGTACCTCCAAAGAAGGATTTAAAAAACATGTAGGTGGAAGAGATAGAAAGGAGCGGTAGGCCTCCAGCAAACACGTTATCGGACAAGAACCGAGCCAGCAAAGTTCGCCCCTCTAGTCATCTTCACTTAGAATGCTCCATCCAGTTTTGCTTACAAGGGAACAAAAGATGAAAAGGTGACATTCCTATCATCCAGTGTCCCATAACAATGACTATCAAATGTTAGTTCCACAAGTAGAAATCTTATGTAAATGAATAGCAGAGCCCAGATTTGAATAGGCCCATAAAAATATTAAGACAAGAAAACTATTTTTTTTGTAAGAATTGCCTATATCCTGTTTTGTTCAGAACTTGAAGAAGGAATCACAATTGAGAAAATGCTTTAATCTAACTGGCCTGTAGGCAAGTGTCTGGGGGAGATCTTGTTTATTAATGGTTAATAAGGAGAACGCAGACCACTGTAAGTAGTACAGCCCCTGGCTAAGTGAGTTGTATAAGAAGACAAGCTGGGACCACCATGGGAATCTCTCCAGGAAGTGGCACTCCTCCACAGCTTCTGCTTGAGTTTCTGCCTCAAGTTCCTGCCCCAAAACTCCCCTCAATGATGGAGTGTGACTTGGAGAAATAAACCTCCAAAGTCACAATCTTTAACCACAACTATAACCTAGGGCAACTTGCTTTACAAAGATGGCAGTGGGAATAAAGAAATTTTAAGAATTCTTGTCGAATTCTTCCAGGATAAACAGATTTAAAGTTTCACAGGGTGATATATAGATTATGTCATTAAGTCTACTGTAAGCAATGACATAGAGCTGGTTTGGCCTTGGGGGGGAAGAAATGACTGTCAAGCATGTGTCAAAGACCAAAGCATTTTTCTTTTTCCTATGGGAAGGAAATTAAAGTTAAATTCAGGGTGAGAGGCTATGAAGAGGATATGAAGAGGAACATCACAGGTATGATAATTATGCAGAACAAAGCAGACTATAAATACATCCATAAGCACATATTTTCAGAGTTTCTGTTTTGTACTGTAGGTGGTAACACCAATATTCCTGTGCAATTATTGACAAGGTAACCCTTTCCTCTTGTGTTGATTAACTTTCTTTGATAGTCAGACATCATAGCAAAGCATGCTATAAATATTTGGTGGACTTATTGAAATAAAATATAATTCATTTGACCACTTGCATATGAATTTCTTTATTTGTCAGAATAAATGGTCCAACTCCATCAATAAAATAGAAGGTAACTTCACCTTTTAGCCATGGTAAATGCTTAAAGATATAATTTTTCCATAATCATCTACAATCAAGTCATCTTTTCAGTAAAAGATAAAGAAAATGGAACTTAGCTCTTTAAACAACTATCAACAACAATAAGTGAGTATGGTTACTGGTAATGTCAAAAGGAGGTGACTCTTTTTAAAAAGTTGAAACCACAAAAAGGGGAAAAATTAGGCCATTGAGAAATGCATGTGTCATTTAGCATGGATCCCCTATCGGTGTCTAGGTGTCACACTCACAGTGGACGCAAGCTCTTCCTATGGGCTCTTCTCTATGTGAAGATGGGAGCTCACTGCTTGTAATTAAAAGCAAGCTTTCCCTCTCTCTTTCATTTGTTACAATTTCTCAAGCTCTATCAAGTACCAAGTCCCTTTAGATGTGATTGGGCTGCCAGAACACAAAATAAAATATTTGACCAGCAACAATATGGCTAGCATGATAGTTAAATCTATGTATCCACTTGACTGGGATGGTGCCTTGATCTTGATTACATATCATTTTAGGAAGTATCTGTGAGAGTGATTCATGGTGAGAGTGACATTTGGCTTCAATAGGACATCATCCTCTCCAATGTGGGTGGCTTCGTCTAGGTCTCCAGTCTACCAACTGCCATGCTTGAACTTCTTAACCCTTCAACCACATGAGCCATCATCACCTTAATGAAAACTTCCAGGGATCCTGGACCACAACAGTGGGAAAGATGAAACATTTGTATTATAAAGTTATGGAAACTAGCATCACAACACTTTTCTAAAACCACAGGAAAAGACTGTTATAACAATAAAAACTGTTAAACTATAAAAAAACACATTATCAGCCATTGCCTTAATTCTTCAAGCTAAAAGATCTATAGGCAAAAGACACAGACTAGAAACAATTTTAAGAAGGCTAGATGGACTACGTTCTATTCATTTTTCTTCTTCACATATCTACATTTGTGAATGTATATGTTGAAATACGTATATTCATGCATGCCATCATGTTTTAATGAAAAAATAATGCATAGTTATTGGAGTAGATTCAAGTTATATGTTAATCTGAGAAGAGCAAACATATTAGCTCTGTATCCATTGGGTTATATGAAGTAATCATGATTCATGGTCAAACATGGTTGATTGTATGAACGTAAGATTTTTTTCAGAGAGTAACATAGCACACAATTGATTTTTTGATTCATCCTAGAGCAAAGGGCTGATAAGCAACATAAAACCTTCTAGATATGCATTTGGCTGGATTCTAATTAATGTAACAAAAGAGGAGATGAATTTTGGAAATTGTGATGAGTCCATGATCTTTTCTCCTTTAAGAAAATAATCACTTTGCTCTTGAACTTCAGAAGGCCTCACATTGAACATAGTCTCCTGTTAGTTCCCTTAGCAGCAAAGACACCAGAGGTGATCACTGTGGAGTGGTTCACATTAGATATAACGGACAATAGACATTTCCCTACAAATAAGGTGTGCACACCTCAGGCACATTCCTTTTACTGGGTTTGTTTGTTTGTTTGTTTGCTTATATATTTCAAGATATTGTGATTCTTTTGTTGAGAAGTCCTATATAAGGCATTTAAGTCCCTAGACTACCAGAAAAAGTAAAGATAAATTCAGAGTACTCCTTAAATGACAGTTCCGTGTAAAGTGCTGGAAGTGGGCCCAGGGCTGCTTTGGTTAAAACAAGGAAGTTACAAACATAAAATAGAATTAAAATGCCTACTTAAATGTGTGTTTATTTATGAAAATAAATTAACCAAACGTCATCTCTTATTTCTATAAAACAATAAAATTGGCAACCAAAACAGAAACAAACAAACAAACAATTCACCACAGTGTCCCCACTGTCCACAGTCTCATGTGAGTCTTAAAACTGATTCAAAAACATATTGGATCATGAACAAATGAACAAATGCCAAATCTGGGTGGCTCCCTGTCATTACCCCAATTGGTCACACTCTTCTATCATTCATACTTCTGTTACAGGCTGTTGATTAGATCTGCACACTGCAGAAAAAGGGTTTGGCTAAGCAACACTCTCCTTGAAGTGAGGCAAATTGTGTGCATGATCTGAAGATGATACATGGATTGCCACTCCCTTCGCCATCCACACACACAAAAAGAATGAAGTGTAATGGACCAAGGGTAAAGGTAGAAGAGGAGAGAGCAGGGATGTGAAGTACAGCAGGTTTGGGGAAAGGATATTGACTCTGTGATGGATACTAGTGCTCTGAGCTCATTGGCATCAACGGTAACTCTCTCTTCCTGAGACGTGGATGGACCTTAAATATGTTTACCTGAAACACGTGTCACACTGCTACTATGTACCAGAAATGAAACTTCTCCCAATTTTTTAGATTTAAAAAAAATGGAACACAAACACACTTTGTTGAAGTTTAGATGCATGTTAGAAATACCTTGTAGAGGTAAGAACTCGTTAATATGATGTATGAGGTCTTTTTGCTTCTCTGGCCTATTTTCCTTAGTGCATTTTTGATAAGTATTATCTTCATTACTCATTTTATTTAACTAATATTTATACAGACTGACACGTTCATCCATTCAAAGTAAATATGAAGCTTAGATGTTTGTTAAACTTTTAACTTAATGGAAGCTCCTAGTAATAGAAATTCATGTGCAGTTATGAATTTGGTCAGTGCCTTGTGAATATATGCTCTACTCTAAGCATTATGTTAAAAGCCAAGTGTACAAAGATGCATAAGCCCAGTACTGATCTCAGGAACTTTGTTGTCTAAGGCTAGGGGCCAAAGGTCAAGTAAGTATTAAGGCTGACACTGGAGCCAGGAAGAGGAGGCTCAAGAAAGTTGTAGGAAGGTATTGTATGGATTGTCTGATTGGAAAAGTCTCTAGGAAGCTAGATAGTGGGGCCTGTGTTTAAGGGGAGGAGCCAGCCCAAAGTCAGCTTTAGTAAAACTTTGCTGTTTGGTAACTCTGGGCAACCACACAAGATACTCTGAGGGTTTAAGAAACTGGTAAATCTATACCTTGTGAAAGACTATAAATTATTTCAAGCTGGATCAATTTGTTATCTCTGACTTCTGAGATATGTCTTGTCCCTAATGATCAACAGCTTGTCCATCATTTCACTTTAATCTCACTGTATTATTGCCAACTCTAACTAAGAACTTTATCAAGTCACTAGAAAATACACTTATTCCTCATCAATAGTAACTTTGCAAAAAAGAGAAAAGATTCTTATTTATACTTGAGAGGAGTGGGTATCTATCCTATGTTAGTCAGAATGGATTGAGATAAGATGCAATAACAACAGAGCCCACAATTTCAATGCTGCAAGATTTTTTCATACATTCATTACACATCCATTTTGGATCTGTGATGTGCTCTTAACTCTTTCCTCTGGCACCAGCACAGTATACTAGTCTCCCTCCAGGACACTGTCAGCCACCAAAGACTAGAGAAAACCAGGACCTGACAATTCTGAAAACAGCTGCTTAGAACTAACCTGAATACTGAAGCCTATTTCATTAGAAAAAGCAATCCATGTGGCTAGGCACTGGGCAAGTGCAATTCTTAATGAGGAAGATGAGTGGGAACAGTTTTTCATGATCAACAATGTTACGGAAAATGAATTTTCATCTACGTTAGTGTCCTCAGAGGTAGGTCATTTGTGGGCATCTATTCCCTCACTGTCTGAAAGAAAATCAGTTACAGCCCTGAAAATGTGATTTCTTTATTTGGGTAAACCACTAGATATGGTCATTTAGGAAGAATATAAAAGCAAAAAAGTCACTTTGGCTTTAGGAAGAAACCATGAGAGTCTCCAAAATTTAACTGAATATTATAAAGATGGATATAAAATGTACCATTTAGTAATAGGAACATCTTTAAACTTTGTTAATGTTGGGAGGGATGGTCCAAAAGAATATTCTTTATGTGGCGTTTTATAAAAACTCAGGAGCTTAGATTATAGGTCATCAAACTAAACTTATAAAGCAAAATCCAGACCATTCTTGTTGACGATTTTTTTTTTTATTAGCTGTTGAGATACAGCCAGGACCAATTGCTTATAGGCTACCCACAACCATTTTGATATCACAGTGTCATAGTGAATCTTTGCAATAGCCCTGTCTGCAAAGTGTTTATTATCTGAACTTTAGGGGAGATGTTTCTTAACCCATTATGTAGGTTAAATCATATTATGATTATTTGTGTCAACTAATCTATTCATTCATTAAAGAAATATGTTTGTAGTTGTCATTATGTGTCTAATTCTGTTCATACTGCTGATGTATGAAATGAGTGAAATGGAGTCTTTCCCTAATGCAAATTATAGCCTAGTGGAGAAAACAGACATTAAACAAATTATCCCTTAAATAAATCTAAAATTTCATACTAAGTAATGTGAGGCAAAGAGTAAGGGCTGACAACCACATAGAATGAGGAAAACTAATTTAGATTGAGAGAAAAACTTGCATCTCTTTGGAGTGTATGTTTCTATGGCTGAGGTTTAAAAACCCGAGCAAATTAAATGACAAGACCAGAATATGCAAAGTTCCTGAGGGAAATAAAGAATGGATACTATTTACATGGGAATGAAACACATTCAGGGGTCCTATTAGGTCATGTTATGCTATGCAGTATGAGGACAACTCAGATAAAGAAAACTAAATGATTATAGCACATGATTAGGAGATAATATAAACGAGACTTGTTATAAGAGAGAAGAACGAGATGAGAGAAAGGGCATCTGCATTTCCAATTTGCCCACGTAATGGAAGATCCATGGCATAAGAACATAAACAGAACTAGGTTTAGAAAAACAGTTTGAGCAGAGATCCACATACCTTTAAGAACACTGCAAATGTCCTATGAAGATGTTCTAGGTTTTAGATCTCAGAGGGGGGGGGGGAGATATTTTGTGTAACTGGAACAGGTAATACTATGTTCAAAGAAAATGTACACTATGAAGCAGAGGATCTTGAGATTGAGATGGTGGATCTTTAGACACTTATCGGGTGAATTGAAGGAGATGAGAATGTGTCTACAGGAAGCTATAATGCTGTTTTACCCAGGAAAGAAAGTATTTGAAGGAGGAAGTTGCTTCTAGTTGTGTCATTAGAGCATTGATCAACAGAGCCATGGGAAGAACGGAAGTCAGTCTCTCCAGATCTGATGCTGTGATGACAAGTGGCAACAGTGGTCACCAGTATGTTTGAGAGGCAACATTTGAAATTAGTCTCTGTAGAAGTAACAGAGTCTATTGAAAGGTAACAGTTTCTGCAGAGTATACCACCCCATTCCTGTTTATGTCTGTCTCTGGGAATACCTGGAGAATAATTTGTTTCTAGTGATTCATGGGAAGAGACTTAGATTTGCAATAATTTAAACTTGCAATTGGCATTGCCATTTAATTTTGCTCTTCCAGGACATTTTATGTTATAATAATATCTTCACTTAGTAATACCAAACAAATAAAATTGTCTTGCAGGGGTACTGAGAAGCTGCAGTAGGGAAAAGTCAATGCCAGGAAAGCTTGAAAACCTGAGTTTACTTCCTAAAACAGCATAAGTGGAGGGAGAGCTGACTCCTGGAAGTCCTCCTCTGGTCTCCACACATTCAGGGGCACATGTGCACCAACACTTACACATATACATCATACGCATACATACACACACTTGTACTCACACACTTACAATAATAATATATAAAATAAATAATGTAAATAAAGTTTCTTATGTTAACAAGAGGCAGTTAGAGCAGGCCCAGGAATTTGAGATCATCCTTAAATGCAATTAATTCACGTAAAATGCCAAATAAATTCATAGAAGACTCAAAATCAGTGATGACTAGGGTAATGTTGTCCCTGAAGAAATCTTTGGTGTCTTCAAGATAATGGTGGACTTTTCACTGAAGCTATCTTGGATGTTTGCAAAATTTTATCTAATTGTAAGTTCAAGGGTAACTTAAGCTAACATTTGGAAGTGATAGAAATTGGTTTGATGGTTTATACAGAGAAGTATGTAAGCACAATAAATGGAAAGGCAGAAGTAAAAGATTGTCTTTTGTGACAGTAGTAGTAAATTAAAATTCTTTGTGGAAGTGAATGTGGATTGTGAAAAACTCAGGAACATTCTACAACAGAACGGCCAAAATGAAGGTGAACCTACCAGTCAGGTCTCTGTCTGTTTGCTTGTTTTAAAAATTTGAACTGACAATTCCTATTTATTTTAGTTAGAGTTGCTTCAAGAATTAACTTGCCTTAAAATATGATAGCAGTGCTTTTTTTAAGTGCTTTATTTTATTTCCCCCAGGTGATGTAAGTCCCTACTTGAGTAACCTTGATGTTGAAATCCCACTTCTGTTCAGAAACTCCTTGTCACAATTGAGGTGATTTGTAATATAACGATCCAAAGATAAGAAGGAATGTGACAGCTGGAGGGATGGCTCAGAGCTTAAGAGCTTTTGGTGCTCTTGCAAAGGACACGAGTATAGTTCATAGAACCCATTGAGGTTGTCACATAACCACCTGCAACTTCACTAACAGGTCATTTGATGCCCTCTTCTGGCCTTGGAGGGCACCTACAAGCATATGGTACACATAAACATACTCAAGATGCATACACATGCATCTAAATACACAATAATTTTTTTTCTAAAAAGGAATGTGAATTTTAGGGGTCCATTCTTTAACATTGCCTCAGAATCTGATTGCACTTCATTTCCTGGTAACATGGGGGTGAATATTTCTTAGTACTTCCTTCTCCCTCTTTCTCTCATGCTCTTAGACACTTGGCCATATCTCTTCACTCTAGCATTGTAGTAGGTCATGGCTTCTTGCTAATTAGGGTAAAAAGCAAAGTCATTCACATGACCAGTAACACTTTCTCTGGGCAAGTGGTACTCACTCGCCTCCCTCTAGCCTCTTTTATGACACACTCTTCCCAATTTTCTCTACTTGAATCTGCCTTTGCACAGCTTTTTTTTTCTTCCCTATTTCCTGGATGCCCTTATATTTTTTCTAATCTATCAATCCTGTAACTATGTGATTTAAGCTGCTACACGTCCTGTTGCAAATGGAGCTAAGGGTTTGGGAATGAAGACATTCTCATGGATTATCTAGTTGGTCCCCATATTATCAAGAGGTTGAGTAGGAGATGGAGGCTGGAAGTTGAAAGTGAGAGTCAGAGGATGGGAAGCTGGAAGTTTTTTTTCTGGAGAGGAGATGAGATACAATGCAGACAATGCAGATACTGGCTTTGAGGATGAAGGGAGGAGCTACGATGCTACACAGCCCAAAGGGCAAGACAATGGATAGTGCCTTAAAGACTCAAGAAGATACCAGCTCTGCTGATATCTTCATTTTAGCTCAGAGGGACTGACTTCAAACTCTCAATCACCCCAAACTGTAAGATGCTAAAGTTGACAATGTGCTGTGATGACAACATACACAAATTTGGTCCCCTAGTCTCACCTATGTAGGTCTCTGTTCCTGTATCATTCCTTCAGGACAGTCTTGCTAGATTTTCCTCATTAGGTCAGATTCTGGATTCTGTTATACTCAGACCCCTTGAACTGATCTTGAAAGTCTGAGGAATAACTGTCTATTGACTTTTCCCCCATTGCTTGTTAAATTGTACTGGGGACAAATTATAGCCAACACAAGGAAGGAAGGAATAAATGAATGGATGAATATTTTAGTGCTAATTCTGGGATCATCTTTGGTAATGAGATAAATAAAATCTAAGAAAAGAAATGGAGGGATGTGGTATGAATATATATGTGTATATATATATATATATATATATATGTAGTTTTATTCAGTTTTAAATGTTTTTAAAAAGATGTGTGTGTGTGTGTGTGTGTGTATTTTGATGTAAAAGTACAATGGTACAATGTTGTGTGTAATTGTTCAAGTACTATCTAACTTTTTAAACATGTGTATGGATGCCCACAGAGGCCAGAAGATGAAATTAGATATCCTGAACCCAGTTTTGGGAACTGAACTTAGGTTTTCTGCATGAACATTATATGTGCTTTAACCACTGAGCATCCCTCAAAGATTTAGTCCCATCTTTTTGGTTGTTTATTTTAACACTTTTCCCTGAAAAATGGTCCCAAGATATGATGGAAACTGTAGCAAGATAGACATCCCCTTCTCATTCTGAAGAAAGGTAGGGAGACATGAAAAGAGTGAGCATAGTGCAGTGTGATTTATCCACACATGCCCTGAACTGTATTTGTGTATGACATTCAGCTTAGCAACTATGATGTTTTAAAGCCATTGTCCAAACTCAATGGTTACCTTGCTCTTCAAAACATAACCAGCTCAATAACACCGAGGAAGGCATAAGGAAATGAAAACATCACTGAATAAGGTATCTTACTGGCAGCCACAAATCACCGCTAGAGAATTTCAACAGGAAACACATTTTTTAAAAATTCAGGGAGAATGAGGAAGCATGCACAGGAAGCAGAAGCTGTGGGCAGCAGCAGCCAGGGCCCTGCATGGAAGGACATTGTGCCTGTCTCCATGAACACAGATGTCACAGCGCATTGCCCCCACATAAATCGCCTGCACTGTCTGCTGTCCCCTGGACACCATTGCTGGCAGTGCAGCTTCCTCTCCCTTAGGAGACTAGCTGGTACTTCCACTGCCATCTGCTGCCCCTGCCATCCCTGGCCCTCTGCTTCCCTTGTGAGCATTACTGGCTCTCAGTTTAAGTCCAGTGGTGCTATTGGCTGGACCCAGGACATGGGTCCTAACCCAAACAAAACTGGGAAAATGAATTGTCTCTGTAACATCTGTAGAGAAAAGAGGATGCTGTCCCCCAAAAATGTTTAATCTGGGGAGAGAGAACATGAAAGGGTCAATTATGAAATTTTTAAAAATAATTTGAAGCCAACGTTCATTCAAGCAGCCTCTATTTTGACTCAGTGTAAAGAGAGAGAATTTACCAATTTAGAGTATGAGAGCTTGTGATGTCAACTTAATTAATTAAATAATAATTAATTCTTTCTTGTGACCTTCAAGCTACTTATGAAACCTTTATTTGCAAACACTGGACCCTGTTTCTCACAGATTACCATGTATTATTCGTTAACAGAAGCTATGTTCAAATTTTGGTTAAAAAGATAATGCAGTGAGAACCTCCATGGTTTGAGGCTTGGGCTTTTTGTTTTGGCTTTTTTGTTTTTTCACGGAGGGAGGGTTTGTGTTGCCTGAGTCATACCAGCCTGCCAGGAGTCAGTTTCTGTTAGTATATGCAAACAAGATCTCTAGTGATTTTTCAATTCCACCTGGGATTTTTTTCTGAAGCAGCATATAAAAGAGATCTATAGAGTTTCCTAATCAATGCAGGTTTGTTATTGCTTACCCAAGTGTTTAATAAGCCCATCCCAATACTGAGTGTAGCTAGAAATACTTCATTGACTGTATAGCTAACAGAGCTATTCTTTTCTTTCTGGCCAAAGTAGCCATATAAACTATAATTAAGTACTAATTATGGCTCGACTGGTCAGGTGGGAGGAGACAACAAGCATGATTCAATCTTCAGAACACGCCATTAGAGAAGGATTCAGTTGTTGGATAATATAGAAAAATCCAAGTAAATCACGGGGATGCAACAAATCAAAGTGACAGTAGTTTTTTCCCTCTTCTTCCACTGTCCCCTGGTTTGTGTGCTGTAAATTGGTGTCCTTATAAATTATTATTCTGGTTTGTTGATGTATCAGTTACTTTTCTACTACTGTGCTAAAACACCATGACTGTGGCAACTTACA
>OU015752.1:90844056-90873636 GCA_907169655.1 Acomys percivali
CACACACACACACACACACACACACACACACACACACATGCAATCATGCAAGTAGGTTTGTAATTCAGTCTCTGAATTACAGGCATCACTAAACTGCAACATTCATTTTGGTTAGTTTGAAGAGGATTTCAGAAGACGAAGGATCTCCCATGCTTGTGGATTGGGAGAATCAATGTAATAAAAATGACCATATTAACAAAAGCAATCTACAGATTCAATGCAATCCCTATCAAAATACCTACACAATTCTTCACTGACATTAAAAGACCAATTCTCAACTTCATATGGAAAACCAGAAATCCTAGCATAGCTAAAACAAGCGAGTACAATAAAAGATCTCCTAGAGGCATCTCCATCCCAGATCTCAAGCTGTATTATAGAGCAACACTAATAAAAACAGCATGGTACTGGCATAGAAATAGGCTGGTTGAGCAATGGAATCAAATCAAAAACCCAGAAATAATCCCACACACCTATGGACACACACTTGATTTTTGATAAAGAAGCCAAGTCCATACAATGGAAAAAAGATAGCATCTTCAACAAATGGTCCTGGTTGAACTGGATGGCTACATGTAGAAAAATGCAAATAGATCCATATATATCACACTACACAAAACTAAAGTCCAAATGGATTAAAGATCTCAATACAAAGCCAGACACACCAAATGTTTAAAAAAAAAAAAAAGTGGCGAAGAGCCTTGAGCTCACTGGCCCAGGAGACAACTTCCTGAACAGAACTCCAATAGCTCAGGCTCTAAGATCAACAATTAATAAATGAGACCTTATGAAGCTGAAAAGCTTCTGTAAGGCAAATGACACTGTGAACAGAATAAAATGAGAACCTACAGACTGGGAAAAGATCTTCACCAACCCTACACCTGACAAAGGACTAATATCCAAAATATATAACGAACACAAGAAATTAAACTCCACCAAACCAAATAACCCAATTAAAAATAGGGTACAGAACTAAACAGAGACCCTTACAAAGGTATTATTCATCCCAAATCAGAAGGAAGAAACCTTATGAGAACAATGTCATATTTCCCTTAAGGGGGCTTGGGCTGTTTTGGGTTGCTTTCTTGAATGATAGATGTTTATTTTAATTGGAAGTTGGTTATAAGTTATTATTGGTATTATTTAGATAGAAAACAAAGTTGTACTCAGGGATGTCTCTCCTTTTCTTTATTTTTCATTCTTAGATATGGAGATAGGGGTTGAAAAGAAAGAAGGGGGAATATAGAAATATAAAGAGATGATAGGACAAAACTAGATTAATGAATCTACTCTTCAATTTAGTGCTATAATTGTTACTCACAAGGTTATTTTTAATTCACTTGTATAGAATTTGGTACATAGATGCAAAATAAATTTAATTTTAGATACATTAGTATAGAACTCAAATTTAGGTTTATTCTTTACACACATTATATATATATATATATATATACTTTAATATTTGTATTGTACCCATACAACTCAATTATAATGCAAGATTTACTTCCGATACTTTGAAAGTGCTATTGCAGACTGCTTATGATAAGTAAGTTATACAAGTTAATTGTTAGTTGATAAAATCATGGTCATATCAATTACTACTCTATCTTTATCACAAGCATATACAGAAAGATATATAACAGAAAGATATGATTTTTATAGAAAGATACGTTAAAATAGTTATATAAGGTCTTCAAAAATGTCCTTGTTTCTACCACAGACAGAATTTTGCCTAAAAATGAGCAAGCTTGGATGCAGGCAGAGTTGATGGCCAAACTCTGCCAAGACAGGGTAAGCAAGTCCTCACTAGTTCCTGTCTCACAAATATGTCTGTCAGATATATTGAGCCAGAAGGCTGAAGATGATGCTCCAACATTATAGAGAGTTTTGGGTTACTGTTCAGGCAGCAAACTGTCTTTGTCATCTTATCATTTGGGAGGCTGCTAACCTGCAATCCCTGTATACCCAGGTAATTAATTTTATTCCTTCTCAAGTCTCTGAGTGAGTTGAAGACCAAGTAGTTTACTTTTGCAATTAAGCTTAGTTGTTTAGGGGTTAAGATATTTTTAGGTCTACATAGATGTTTTAAGTTGATAATGATGAGATAGGATAGATATTGATTTACATTCAGAATTTTAGACGCACCAAGATAGGAAAGATGTTTTCTTTAAGGCTGCCAAATACAAATAGCCTAACCACTATGACTGTACCATATATATAATTCCTGATTGTTTCATGGTTCTTTTTGCTGTAAGTAGTTTATTGTATGTATGTGTAATAATGTAAATGCATATGTAAAATATTTAATTTTTTTTAAAAAAGAGAATATGATTTTAGAAGCAAGGAAGAGGTCCTGATGCTGCGCCCTCAACCTCGTGCTCAAGAGTATCCACAGTCACACACAAGGAAGCCACCTGCACATCAGTGCACCCAGCTTTCCAGTCCCTGTGATCTCACCCTGCTGCCTGTCAGAAAGAGTGTCCCAGCCACGGCTGTGCACATACTTTACAGGAGCTTAGCATAGAGAGGACATATTTAACAGTTTATAACTGTCTCCGTGACAGCAAGTTCTAATTTAAAACTCCTGTGTAATACTTGTTAGGATGTTTTTATATCAAAAGGCCAGCCAAGGTCTTCCATGAAAAATTTCTAGACAGTGAGAGAAAGTAATCCTTTTTAGTGATGTTTGGTTTCTCCTCTGCGGTAGGCAATCTTGGTTTCATATTTTATATTCATGGTTTGTTAGTGAAAGGTACTCCCTCAAAGACCTCACAGCAAAAGAAAAGGAAATCACCGCACCCTGGAAGTGGAAGGCAAACAGAGCAACTAAAAAGCCCTGCTGAGATTCTAACATGCGTTAAAACATTGTCTCTTGTTCTCTCGAGGGACTTCTAATGACGGGGCTGTTTGATATGACCGAGGAGGAAGTTGGCACTGGGTTACTTTTCAAATGTGCTGCTTGTGTAAAAAAAATAGCATAATCTGCATTCACCTAGATCCGGTCCCCAGAGGATGGGACCACCTTCCCACTGCACCTTCACCTGGAAGGTATTCAAGACTTATTACAATTCCCTTGGCATGTGGTCAGAGGTGGGGGTGAGCTGCCTGTCACACTTAGTCAGTGCTAACTTGTGTAGTTATCTTTTGCTTGGGGTGGCTTGCACATTGTGAGAAATAAGAAAGATACACGTGGTATACACTCACTTATAATTGGATACTAGCTTAACATAGATGTCCTCTGAGAGTCTTCGCTCAGCTCGGGATTGTGGCAGAACCTGGGTCTTGCTATTGGGACTCCAGGTGAGAGAAGTATGGGAGAATCGGGAGACAGAAGGACTCTGTGGTCCTGGAACTGTACAAGGAGACCACCCAGGCTGGCAGATCTGGACCCAGGGGGGCCTGCACAAACTGCTGAACCAACCAAGGACAATGCATGCAGTAAACTTAGACCCTCTATCCAGATCTAGCCAATGGACAGCACATTCTCCACAGTTTTGTAGAGAGTGGGGACTGACTCTGACATGAATGCTGGTGCCCTCTATTTGACCACTTGCTCTTTGTGGGGAGCCGTGGTGGCACTTGGAGGAAGAGCAAGCAGGCTATCTGGATGAGACCTGATAGTCTGATCATATAGTGGGGAAGGAGGTCCCATTCTGTCAAAGGTCTAGGGGAGGGAAACTGGGTGAAAGAGCTTGGGAGGGGGAGCAGGAAGATAGGAGTGAGGGGATGACAACTGGGATGTAATCTGAATAAATTCTTTTTTTAAAATTTCCTTAATAACTATTAAAATACAGGTCCTAAAAAAGAGAAAGAAGAAATGTAGTAGTCTCCTCCCATACATGCTTCATTCTTTGTCATCTCTCAAAATATGTAGACATATATAATGTATGCTGAAACACAAGTAATATTGATCTGCGAACATATGTAAATACATGTGAACATATATGGGCCTGTTTGGACTGAATCACACAGAAAGCATGTTGGATACTTTCAGGTTGTTCTAGGCTATTGCAATTCTGACAGGTACCCAGGAAAATTCTATGTGTAAATGGCTTAAAAGATGGGCAAGTGTTTTCCAGGACTTCTCCTATACATTCAGCCTCATCAAGTTACTCAGGAGTTGTTAAATATTAATCGTTTTCTGAGGCAAACTACTTGGGCCACTATCACAGATCGCTTAGCAGTCTTCCATATAGACTACTTTTAGGCCATAAGAAACAAGTAACAATAACTAAACAGCACCCTGCACTAACTGCTCCCTTTACTGTTTATGTGACAGGCTATATTTAACAATCAGACATGTTTCTTGAATTCTCTTATTTATGTATTTTTATCTTAGTGTGTTGTATGCATATTTTATAAGGAATGTCAGGTAGTCTTTGGATAAAATGATGTATATGTGGGGGAAGGATGCCTTGAGAAAAAATAGTAAATAAATAAAAAATACCTGATTTGTATGCAGCACTTTAATTTTTGTAGACAATACGTTTAACATCACCTTAGTTCAGTGGCTGGCATGCATTGATATGGTTATCATTTCCTTTCTTTTTCAATATAATGAAAAATGGGAATAATCTCTAATACTAATGAGCTAGCGTTTAAAAGCATTATTGATTTCTTTTAGCCAAGACATTACATTTCTTTATAATTCATGCTTTACTAAGATTTATTAACAAATATAGTTAGAAAATGGATTTTTTTTAGATACATATTAGGGAGTAGGCAGAACCCCTGGAGCACATAGCCTTTTGAAGTTTGTGTGAGAAAGAACTACGAGTGATGATTTTGACCCAGTCGCGGGTAATGTTCATCTAAGAACCTAAACAATATTTTGGCTGTTCTCATCACGGTCTATTCTGTGAAAGGTCTTTTGTAGCAGTTGCTATAACGCCCCGTGGCTCCACTGATCCATTGCCATTCATTAAACTCTGGTTTCTGGTGTTGGGCAATGACTACTCTTTTTCACTTATGTGCTTTCAAACTTTCTCTAAGGCCTGTCTTCCCTGACCATTTAATTCCTGGGTGTAATTCCTTCATATATAGCTGAAAGAGTTAGCGGCGTGTTTGTTCAAATGATAAACACCAGTGATGCAAATGCCAGTCTGGGACACCTGAGTGACATTAGTACATTCTTTTGACTGGGAAAAATAGACAGGAATATATTGTGACTAAAACTTCCCACTAGGACTGGGTCTGTACTTCATGAAGACCAAAAGACCAGAAGTCTTTTCAGAACATCCAATGCCTGGAGCCACCACATCTATTTATGTCCAGATATGACTGTCCCACTCTGTCGGCACTTGGAGACTGCCATGGTTCACTAGCAGCGCTCTGTACTGATGCCCCTCACTCCACCATCCCTGCTGGGCTGTGAGTCTTGCCAGGATAGAAGTGCGACACCATACCATTTCAATGACTCGGTGTCTTGCCCAGGACACAGACAAAATATTATTAAAGAACTAGAGTTAGGATGTTCTAGTTGAGGGAACAACACTCTAGAATGCTTATAGTTTTCTGGGAAAGTCTCACATAGTCCACATGTGCTCTCCATGACATCCTCAGAATGGTCCTGTGTGTAGACAGTCTCCCCGCCCCCCAATTTATGTATGGAAACTCTAAGGCTAAAAGTTTGGCACTTTGCCTACAATCAGCTCACTAGAGAAGAGTGTCTTGGGTCCTGCTCAACAGTCACACTGCAGTGTAGAAACAGCACCTGAGACAGGATTTTATGCCCCAATGCTCACTCACAGGCAATTCTACTTGGAGCGGTCAGGGTAACTCAGGAAAAATATGAAACAGATAACGGTGTCTGAGGTTCAAAGCCACTATTGGCCTCATCTACAAGGTCAGTTCTTCTTTGCTTCCTGGCTTCCTCTACAACCCAGATTCTACCAAGCTGACCCTTCTGCCTTTTAAGTTGTCTCTTTATCTCAAGCCACAATGTCCCTTGCGCTAATCCTCTGAAAACCAGAGTGATGTATTTTTTGCTTCAAAGTCATATTGGTTTTCTCCCAAGTCAGCCTGGTCCCTCCCTTCTCTGCTCAGCTGTTATATATACTCAGAGAGAATGCTTCTGATCTTCCCAGTAGCACCTACTCCATTTTCCATGTCTTGACTATACAACTGCCTTGTTTTCCTTCTGAGAATTTCATCATTGGCAGGTACCACTCTATGTAGCTATTTGAGACTTTCCCTGGCATAAGAGCTCAGAAGTTCAGCAACTCTATTCATTTCCTTCAACACACTATGGCCTACCTGGCATTTAAACGCTTTGCAATAAACCAAGTAAAATTTTAGTGAACTACTCTCCTGTCAGAGGCCTGTGGGCCACTATGATCTTTCCACTTCATTGGATTCTTCATTTTCATTTATGAAAGTGAGTGCCATGTGTGGTTCAGAACGCCCTGGGGATTGAGTTTGGCACATCTGACTGAAGAGAAGGCACTGAGTGGGAGAGAAGCTCTAAAATAAATTCTCCAAGGGAATGTCCAAGGTCCAAAATGACTTTAACATTGTTCAAGGGCAGTGACTCTCAACCTTCTTAATGCTCTGACCCTTTAATACAGTTCCTATGTTGTGGTGACCCCCCCCCAACCACACTATTATTAATCCCTTGACACTTCATAACTATAAGTTTGCTACTGTTACTAATCATAACATAAATATCTAATATGCCGAATATCACAGCTCACAGGTTGAGAAGTGCTGGTCAAGGGGAATAGATGTCGCCTTGTGGCTATGCCAAGAGTACTCTTCTCTGGACCTAAGGTAAAAGTCCATGTATAAAACTAAAAAGATACACTCCCCAGATACTGGCTAATGAATTGTGACTGCTGTCTATACTTTATAACATGAAGTCTATATAAAATTATATATATATATATATATATATATATATATATATATATATATGTATGTATTTGTGTACATCCTCGTCTAATTTCCATGTGATACAAGTTCTTCTCCCTAATCCATGGTTATGTCAAGAGCATTGTTGTTGAAGGCTGTGTGCCAGGTGAGACCTGCTTAGATTGATAGAAATACCATTTGCAAACAACCCAGCCAGGCTCTGTCAGCTGAGCAAAACCTCAGAATCAGATTCAAAGCTACCCTTCTCTGTCAGGTCTCCCCACTCGCCCCACCCTTCCTCAGCTTCATCTCATTCCCAGCACCTCCTCCCTAACACCAAAATACAAAGGCACACACACCACAGGGCAACCTCAAATCTATGGAGCACAGCCAAGGATTTGAGGCTGAGGGTTCCTGTGCCAAGCACTCTCCTGCTAAGCTCCGAATACAACACCCTCTTTCGGCTTTGCTAAAGCTTCACAACAAATCTTAAACCAGATACACTCCTTTTAATCCTATTGTTACCACCTTGTGTGGTGCCAAAGTAAAGACAAGACTTGCTTTCAAAATGGGGGCACTGAGAAGATATAAGTAGAATACACAAAATACACTTAGAGCTATTCCCCACAGGGTTAAAGCGTGATCTCTCCTAGGCAGGCTTCCTCCTTCCTGGCTCCCCCTTCCTGTGCAGTAGTAAGTAAATAAATGAACCAACAGGCAACAGTCTGCTCTGTTTTCTTTGGAGAGGACAATGCAATGTGAATGAACGCTTTGTTGTTTAATTTTAATTCGCAGAGAAAGCCAAAGCACCCACTATGAACATGGCACGGAGGAGGCAGTGCATATATACTTTCATTTACCTTTATCATGTGTGAGCCATCAGGAGTGACACAGGGACTGAGGCTCACAGGAGTGGGTTGGTTTTAAGCTCAAGCAATCACTTATTGTAATTTGGCTGCATTTTGAGTTAAAACACGATGGCTCAAACATCCAAGCTTTTACTCACTTTATTCCAATATGCAAGAATGCAAACAAACAAATAAATATTGAATAAATAAATAAGCAAACAAGCATGGGTGTTGTTCAAGTTGTGGCAAAAGAAGCCAGCTTCATGCATTTGTATGTGTGTGACAGAAGAGAAAAAGAGAAGAGGCAGGACGCTGTGAGGATGGCAGAACTGGGCAAACATCGCGTGGACATTAGACGTGCTGAGATGGCATTCATTCACGCGCTGAAGGTCAGAGGCCTCTGTTTTACCTGCTTCCTGACCCCTTCATGCAGGTTGAAAGCAGTTCAGGCAATCAAGCAGTAAACTGGCTCATCAGAAGTAGCTTCTGTGCTGCCCATGTTCTGCGGTGGGGGAAAGGGCCTTCCTGGTGAGCGAGGCTAAGGGCCTATGAAGTAATGCTTTTTACCGGCAGGGGTTCTGCACCCATTCCTTTCTGAGATGAAATCACCAAATACAACCTCCACCTTGTCAGGGCTTTGACAGCTCTTTGTCACACACTGACATGGAACTTCTTCTGAGGGGAAAACTGGAACAAAATGGATAGGAATTGAGTATCAAAACACAAGGGTCGGAGCAGAAAGAGTTGGTGTTTCCAAATGACTTAGATTGACTAATAGGGGCCTGGACCTGTGCAGAAAGCCGCAAATGTGATCAGTTCAATTGCACGTGTTATTAAATCTGTCTACATTCCCCCACAGAGCCCCTCAGCCTCTGCCAGTATAATTCTTCCAAGTGGCTGATGTAACAAGTTTACTTCACTGGGTAGCACAAAATGCACCGGATTCAAACAGACACCTCGAGAGAGAACAGACTTACAGATCCACATCTCTCACTTTTTAAATGAGGGCTTTGTGAGGCATAAACAACAAAATGACACAAACTTTCCTTCCTATCTTATGAGATGAATGACCTTAGTCATGAACCCGAACTTCGTTTCTGATAGAGAGAACCCATTACAAACCCATCATAGGACCGATTTCAGAATCTCTGCATCCACAAATCCTTCCGATATGCTTTATTGTGCATAAGCACTAAATACAGTTTGATGCCATCATTGCCCCACAACTGTTGATTCTGAGTAATTTCTTGGATTGACATCTGTGCGTTTCTTTACATCAAATGCAGACATGCTAAAATGACAACCCTCTGGCCAAATATTAAAATGTACAATCTCTCCTATTCTTGTAATGCTTGGCTGATGCGCAGTTATTGTCCTGAAAGCCAGTCGCTGGAGTTGAAAGATAAATATTATTCCATATCTTATTGAATAAAATATATTATATCACAGGTGATGGAGACAGATTGACTCAATAAATTCTAATAGTGTATGCTGAGAAATAGTGGCTATAAAAATGCTGATGACTCGACACAGGGAGAATATTGAATGTCATTAACATGCTATTTCCTCTGTTCTGATCTCCCTGTTCTGGTCTTCACACTGTTATAATCTCTGTCAGTGGATTTTTCTTTGGTTTATCAGCCTGATTTTAAAAAAAAAATGTCTTTTTTTTTCTCCCTACCTTAAATTATCCAGAACTCCACTGACTGAAGAAATGCCGTAGCAGCATAAAGTACAGAAAACGGATGTGGAATGCTTTCTTGATAACATTCCCCAAATGATATGTTACTGTGTTCTATAGCTTCGGATCAATTCAATTTTCTTGTTTACACTCTCCTTTTCTAGTTTTATTTTATTTTTATTTTTATTTTTGGTTTTTCGAGACAGGGTTTCTCTGTGTAGCCTTGGCTGTCCTGGACTCACTTTGTAGACTAGGCTGGCCTCGAACTCAGTGATCCACCTGCCTCTGCCTCCGGAGTGCTGGGATTAAAGGCATGCGCCACCACACCCGGCTTACTTTTTTAATTAAATGAATCAGTTTGAAATGATGGCTGAAAACTTAAAAACTTAAGAGTTTCTTAGGAAGTTCCAACTAGGTCCCATTGAAAGGTTATTTTCTAAAGATGGTGATCACATGATGTTTTATACAATAAGGTGAAATGTTGGTATTTTTAAAGTTTGTGTTGATTCCTAGTTTCTGTATATTGCCTGGGAGATGATGAACATGCACACACCATTATGCTGACGGAACTTAACCTTTTAAGTCATTGTACTTCCATTAATATAAAAGATGAGGATTATACTGGGAGAGCAGCAATAGCTGAAAAGGATATCCTACATGACAAGATTTCACAGGATTTTTAAACTGTAAGACTCAAATTTAAGTAGTGGGTCCCCACAGAACCTCACTCCTCTCTGTCTTCCCCATCTCCTCCCTCCGTCTCCTCCATCCAGTCTGCAACCCAAAGCAGACATGTCCGTCATCCTTGCCTCTTTGCCTCTATCCCAGCTTGTCTTCCCCAGCAAGCACCAAGCAAGCTTGCAGGTGTCCGTTCAGTGTTCCGTCAGGATCCACCCAGTTCTCCACACCCTGGTTGTTCTGCTTTAAGTCTACACTGCTAGCATCTCTTCTCCAACATCTCCTGCAACAATTTCACAGCGTATCCAGATCCCAACCTGCCCCAGTCTCCCATCCGGTACGGTGCGGGAAATGTAATCACTCCATCTTGATGGACATACCTTCTGTGATTCGCATCCCCAGCGGCTTATCCTTGTGGTCTACCAAAGTATTCCACATATTCTTTGCCTTTAAAGGTATCATTCAGATAAGTTTAGATTTGAATTAATAACTAAAAATCTCAAAATATGACCCCTTTAAAACCAGAGTGGTCTAAGAGCTTCCCTGTGGTAAATTCCTGCAATGGAGAGAGCTTAGATCACACTGTTCATGGACAGCCTCATCTTTGTGACTTAGACAGATGCATGCAATTATTTAGCCCAAGAAACCTGGGACAGTGTGGCATGCAAGAGATGCTCATTTCTTTAATCTTTATTTTATGCTCATAAACTACTGGTTGCAGTATTACTAATGATCGAGGAAGCCTCAAGCAATACTGTAATGTATACCATAACAGAGAGTATAGATATAACTATCCACTGAGCTTTATAGAGTGGGGTAGGTGTCTTAATCCTATTACAGCATGTGGAACATACAGGAAGATGAACCCATCACTACTCAACCCAATGCTAGAAAGGGTGATACTGTAAGGGACCATGTCATCATGGAAGTGATTGCTAGTGTAGGTAGCTTCTCGCAGAGGCAAGATGATAATGAGCATCACATCTCAAGGGCACAAGATTCTGGCCATCATGGGCTTCGCAGACCATGGCAATTGCACTGATTCACTTACCATCAATATTAGGAGCACAAGGACCACCCAACGGCTGTTGAGTTCATTCTCCTCTCTCCATTGATGCAGCTGTTGTATCCACTCAGTGATCATTGGCAAAGACCCCCAGTAGATGATGGGGCCAGTGTCTTTACTTATTTTTCTCTTGGTATTTCCTCTGACTGGATCTATGTAGTACTGTCTGTCTATCTCTTGGTCCAAGTGAAGGAGGGGATTGTAACAAAGCGTATAGCCTTTTGGTTGTCTAATGGGTCACACAGACACTTCATCTATTTTCCACTCTTACCATGCAGTGACAGTAATGAAAGGTCCAAGGTGAGGCTTTGGAAAGTTGGAATATCAAAACCAACTGACATGTGGTGTCTAAAAGTCATGTTTGAGGGTTTTCTTTTTGCCACCCTTATAGGAATGCATTTGTAAGAGAACTAAGGAAACTGATATGAGAATATCACATTATCACAATTCAATATTATTAATTACTTGTAGTGTTTCTACTGTAATTGTTTCTGAGAAACTAATCTTTTCTTCAACTGGTTACTTCTGTTATGTAAGCTGAATCATGTCCAAAAAATGGACAAGGAATTGTGATATTTTACTGAAATTGCCACCTTAAGCTTCCGGATTATTCACCAAATTTCTTTATATATACCTATATTGAGAAGTACTGTCATTTGCCCATCTTCCCCTAGGAATGCTGGATTCTCTAAGTTCCTTTATGGTCATCCTGGGGCAATCATATGCTGCCTGCAACCTCTTGAGTTTCTCAAGTCCATTGTCTCAAGTCCATCCTTAAACTTAGTTCTTCATCTGCACCTCCCATTGCTGTGCTGGTCAGAACCACAAGTTTCCTTTGTGTGTCTCAGGGTTCAGGTGCCCCTCTCCTCAGGGTACTTGTGCTATCTTGGTAAGTGATGTTACCTTTGTACCTCCCTTTCTAACTCAGCCATCAGGAAGTGGGGTTTTCAGTCTTGTAGAGAACAGACCCCTAGAAGTCCTGTTTTCTGTGTCTTTATCTCTCTTTCAAATAGTCTGTAGGAAAGCTATTCTTGATTGTCAACTTGACTACATGTGACATTAACTCAATCCTGAAGAAGTAGGCTAGACACACCTGTGAGAAGTTTTTTTTTCCTTAATTAAATCATCTGACTTGGGAAGACTCACTTTTAATATGGATCTTTTGAGGTAGGAAAATATACCTTTAACCTGGGCCACACCTTCTGACAGCGGACTATATAATGGGCACAGATGAAAGAAGCTACTTTCTTTGCTTGATTGTTCTTGTTCTTGTTAGCAAACCCATTACTTTACTGGAGTTAGAGCCTACTTCTTCAGGATTCCAGTGTGTATCAAAGACCAGGTGAAACATCCAGCTTTGTAGACTGAACAACTATTGGATTCTTGGACCTTCCATTGGTAGACAGCCATTGTTAGACTAGTTGGACTACAGCCTGTAAGCCAGTCTAATAAATCATGTGTATATATGTATATATGAACTATATATGAATATATATAATATATACACACACATACATGCACACACACAGACATATATTCATTCTATCTGTTCTGTTCCTCTAGAGAATCTTGACTTTTACAGTCTGTAATGACAGTTCTTGTCCTATCATTTGTACTTAAGCGCCTGTGGGTCATTGATTTCCTCAGGCTTATAAAAGATACCTTACAGTGTGTTAAAAATCACCATCAGGGGCTCTGCCAAAATGTTGTCTCTTGAACGCCTGCAGCATTTGCTCTTTGGTAAGCTCTCTTTATCCAAACTCATATTTTGCTCCACTTATTTTAGTACCTTTTGAATTCCTCCCTTCTACAGTCTCCCAACTCTAATGGGCCATGCTGACTACATTCTGTAGCAAATCCTCTTCTCCTTGCAAGTGCTGTAATCCTCCAGATAGGTAATATGGAAGCTGCATTTGCAGGCATTGGTCTGGTGACCAGAGGTGAGCCAGAGAGCAGAGGCTGATGGAGACACATCCTGGTCTGCAAGGTAGAGGACTGCACAACCTTCATGAAAGAGGGGACCTTTAACTCTTAAATGGAAGGCCTCAGTCACTTCCACAAGCTTTGAATACTTCATGGGACTGAAGAGTTGAGCATTCTGAATGCAAAATCACATATTTCCCCATCCTATTCACAAGGTCGTTCTGCATCTGAGTTTTTTTGTTTTGTTTTGTTTTTGTTTTTTAATATATTTTATTAATTTATTCATATTACATCTCAATTGTTATCCCATCCCTTGTATCCTCCCATTCCTCCCTCCCTCCCATTTCCCCCTTACTCCCTTCCCCTATGACTGTGACTGAGGGGGACCTCTTCCCCCTGTATATGCTCATAGGGTATCAAGTATCTTCTTTTTTTGTTTGTTTTTTATTTTTTAACATTTATATCACAATTAAAACAGTATATAGGGGCTAAGGGCTGGAGAGTTAGCTCAGTGGTTAAAAGCACTTGTTCTTGCAAAGGACCCAGGTTCCAGCATGCACATTTATGTGATGAACAGACATACATGCAGGAAAAGCACTCTTACACACAAAATAAAATAAATCTAAGATAAAAAAAATAAAAAAAATAGAACATCTTTTAAGAAATCTCAGCTCCTTACTCAGATGGTTGGGTATCATTAGTTCTCCGACTATTCCTCCAACTGCAGATGGGAGACTGTTTCTCAGTTCTCAGAAAGTATCTGGCTTTCAATTTGGGCCTTGAATTATTTACAAATAATCTTTAGCATCTCCAAAGTCTTTGTTTCCTCTAGACACATCCATTGGTTCCATAATCACGAGTTTCCTCATGTTCACCTACATGGCATATTATTACTAAAGCATTCCTTTCAGTTGGTCTGTCACTAAACACCTTCTTCACTGGAGTCAGGAGTGGCCAAAACTTACCTCTCAAGAGGGGTACTGTCTACAGTCACACCCAAGAGAGCTGGGATCCCAAATCCCAACTCAGAGCCATCTCACCAAGACTCTCCCAACTTTAATCATTGCAAGTTCACTTTAGCAGGAACAGAAAGAAAGGGATATTAGAAAGCTCATTTGGGAGTGCCTATGATGTCAACAACTGAATGCTATGAGGAAACAGGATAGAGCCGAGAGTGAAGCTGAGGCATGACATCATAGAATGAGGGCAATTCTACCTGTTTCCAGTAATCACAGTTTTACGAAGTTCGCTTAGATCATTGTACCACCTCAGACCCATGGGTACAGTGGTAGGTTCTGGGTATCCCTCGAGCTCATCCGAGCTCATCAAATAATAGGGCTAGGATACTGAAACAATATAGGCAACAGTAGGACTTATCTCCTGAGTCATCATGTGAATTCTACAGTGGATGTGATGCTCAAATGTACAGGTTCATCTTGCAGAAGTAAGGCACTCACTCACCTACCTACTTGATTGCTGGTGGCTGCCAAATCCCTGTTGATCACATCTTCAGCAAATGACTTTGGTGGAAAGGAAGCACCCAGCCAAGCCAGAACTTCCTTCCAGCAAGGCTGTTAAAGATCCAGGCACCTAGAAAGGCCATGGGTAAGCTTGATGTCTCTTGCTTCAAGGCATATACCTCCCAAATGCTGACCCACTTTGGAAACCCTCCTGAAATATTCAAATGCTGTTGTTGCCTTCTAAGTCGTTTCTCTTCCTACTTACTTCCTTTATTTTGTCTTTGTCCTAAGAATCTGACCTTACATACCTTCTATATTCTATAGTCACTAAAGTTATTCATTAGAAGTCATACTTAATAAATCTCTTGCTCATGTTAGCAATAGCCTCATCCAAAATGAAATATTTGTTTGACTTAGAAATTATATTATCTCATGTAAATTTCTTTAAAAATGGACAAAACATCCTCCAAATTTAACAGATTATGTTGCTGTGAAATGAGGCTACAAATCTAAGGATTCTAGAAAGTTCTGGTCTATAGGATCTCTGCCGGCTGTTCTCCTTCATTCTTTGTCTTCTTTGCATCTCAAGTTACTTATTTCCCCACAACATGTCCAATTCCTTTTAGGCGTTCTGTGAGTGTTTTATCATCTCTTTTCTTTCATTTAAGACAGTTAAGTGGGACAGGAGAAGCTCTTCTAGTAGTTCTCTCAAGGTAATTCACACAGATAGGACCATCTCTCGAACCGGTTAAAGTGATGGTGTCACGCTTTCACGGCCCTTTTTATTTCAGGGTTTCCCTCCGGCTTCACAGCTGTGGCTTCACCTACCCTGGCCCCAAACTTCAATTTATGAGTGTGTCTATGATGCTGGGGACACACTAATGCTAGGCAAATGCTCTGCGACTGCAGTATGCCACTCAAGAAACTTTTACATGTGGTTTAAAATGATATTTATGAAATATTGTGTATAATTTGTATATAATGTATAAAGATTAAATCAGGGGTATTTAGGGTTTCTCTCTTTAAGCATTTTCTGTGTGTGTTCCAAACCTCCAAGTTCCTTATTAATAGTTTAAAAAATAAACTATACAATATGGTGCCATGAACTCTCCTTACTGCACTGTCCTGCAGAGGTACAGAACCTAGCCTTCCCATGATATGCTTTCACATCTCTTATCTAGTCTTCTCCACCCTCCTAGCAACTATGTGGTATTATACATTTGACTTCTGCAAAGTTAAGTGCTTAGCCTCACATGTAAATGACTAGATGCAGCATTTCTTTCTGTTGCCTTATTTGCACTTAACACAAGTTTGAAACATAGAAAGAACTTTAACACTGGTGAGAAAAAAAATAGAAACAGAGTGGGGGTACATGAGGCAGGTATTGAGCAAAACACTTTATTGTTGGTTTATACATTTTATTTCTGAGTACAGATGTTCAGTTCCAGGTTGGCGATGTCAGCCTAACATAGTGTCATTTATTCCAGAATTGGGCCAAGGTCTATTAACCAGAAACATCAGGGCTTCCTTAGTGGCCTATCAATTAGCTCAGGATTTTGATACACAAGGATAATCACATAAACAATTGATTTTACCAAGACTAAATGTGCAAATGATGTGGACTTCTGGAATGCCAGGGCCTAGCTATGTACTTGGTTTAGTGTTATGGCTGGTGCAGTGGATTTGAGTGAGAACTAAGTATGCCCTTGGTGACCTTGAAGCATATCCAATAAGAAATTCTTCCCTTCAGCTGGTCCTTTCATAATCAATAGGTCTTTCAGTAGAATTACTTGTTGGATTTCCATAAAAGTCAGACCTTTTAACAGACTCACTTCCAGCTTTGAACAACTTCTGTTTATAGATTTTACAGTTATCAGATGTAGTTCTATGGAGTGAGGCACAAAGTTGCCCAGGGGTTTTAAGAAAGGCATTCCAAGATGTGCCCCATATAACACTGTCAATGGTATTTGACAGTTGCTTTCTGGAAGAATAGCATGAGAGACTCACAAAAGATACTCTTTATAAGAAAAGAAGATATGGAGACTATTTCTGCATAGTGATCATCTTCATTGGGCGAATCATCCATCATTCCATACTTGAGTTGGTCCCAAGAAGCTTTTTCTTATGTAATTACATTCACTGAAGACACTCTGATCACAATATTGATGAGTGACAAAACTGGCCTTTGTTCAAAGCCTAATTCTTAATATTCTAATACTTATTCAGAAATAAATCTGTGATGAAAGGCAAATCTTGGATTGATCCTACTCACTGGTAGATACAACTTCTATCCTATTTACACTGGGCTATCTTATAATAGAAGAGATTTTAATAAAATGACATGAATGAATGTTTAGCAATACATATGGGGGTATATGTATTGACAATGTGTCCTGAATCTGTGGACCTGACAGGACATTTACTTTGTTTATTCTTTTGGACATTTCAATAAATAAGTCAAAGGATTCTTGCTCTATTTGTTTGAACTGGTGTTTAATCCATTTTCACCTAAAATATTCAGATTAACAATAGATTATCTAGTGGACTCATGCATGACATATGTCCTCTACTGCTTAATTTGGCCCCAGTACCTTAGCTTCACCCCTTATTTATGTCAAACTAATCTAGAAGCCTGACAATTCCCTAAAGGTGTGCATCAGGAAGGTTTTCTTAAGTCTGATTCTATAAGTGAAGAATTTGTTATGGGCAGTGATAAAAACCTCATCTCTTTATAGAGTTGACAGAGCTCTATCCATTTGATGAAAACATGAAAGCTCTGAGCACACAGTTTTAATTTCAGTGTCATGTATGTGGACAAATAACTGTCTACAGGTTTCCATTCCTCCAGAGTCACAAATCAGTAACAGCTGAACATTCCAGAATGTCTCTTATTAGCATTGAACACAGAGGATATAAAAATGACCAACGCTCACCATAAAATTGCTTATATTTTTACCTCATTTTTGCTTGAACTTGGTCAACTTCATAAAGTTCAACACAATAATAGTTTGATCATTTCGTTTTCATCACTGCTCCTAAGTATTGCACTGACATTCCTGACAGAGGAATGCATAGCAGAAAGCAAATGGTCATTGTGTGTTGCACCAGGCAAACTCATGGTCCTTAGAGCATTTACTAAGGATATCAACACAATGATTTCCTAATTATAAAGATGCTGACAGTAGGTCAGAGACACCTTTTCACATTCCCAAGGCCATACCTGGTTTAAGTGCGGATAGTTGGAACTATAGGAACTCAGTTAAGAAGACTACTGAGTCTATGCACTCATCTGTTGTCCTGTATTCCCCTATAAGACAACAATTTTGTTAGGGATGTTGATGAAATAAGAGGCTAGATTTCTGTTAGCAAACCATAAATATTCTTTGATTCTCAGGAAGGTTCCCATGTTGATATTTAATACACAGTATTCTTTGGGGAGCTTTACTGAGTAAACTCCCATTTACTTAAGAGAGAGAGGGCTTCCACTCTAGGTTGAGGGCAGTACTCAAGCCTAGGAATGGACAGAGGACATTAGCAGGACTTCTGGGCTGGCATCTACTTACCCAGCAAGGGGATGCTATATGTCACTCAGGGACATATAAGGGCTGTGCCCAGGAACATAGTAAAAAGGATGCAGTCATATAATGTAAAGAGGTGACCTCTGGTGCCCATGGATAATACAAGTGACTTATTTAAATAATATCGTGGGCTGCCATGGGATCAATCTCATTGCTGAAAGAGTAGTTGGAATTATGCCTGCTATCCTTGATTTGTAGTATGGACCAACCAGAAGATCTTCTGCCTGATAACAGAGTGGGTGGAAAACTCATATTAAGACAATTCAAGCCAGTCATGCGGTGATACATATCTGTAATCCCAGCACTTGGGGAGGTAGAGACAGGTAGATCTCTGTGAGTTCAAGGCCAGCCTGGTCTAGAAAGCTAGTCCAGGACAGCAATGGCTACAGAGAAACCTGGTCTTAAAAAACCAACTAACCCACCAACCAATGAAACAAGGAAACAAACCAAAAAAATGAAACCAAAACAAAAAAACAAAAAATCCCAAAACAAAAAGACAATCCAAGGCTCTTTCAACTTCTTTTGACCAAAAGGCAGCATATAGTATGGCTTTATAAGACTGTTCTGTAGCATGTGGTAAGAAGTTTTAAAAAACCGAAAACCAAACAAAAACCAAACAAAAAAAGTCAAAATCGAAAAGGTGCCATTTTGTGTATTTGGGGAAAAATGACTGTGAAAAACTTTCCAACTCAAAATAAAAGCTGAAAATCTGATTATTAACCATAAATAATTCCTCTAGTACATTAAAAACTTCACATTTTGCTTTGACTGCTTCTAGAAGATTCCTGGACTCTTTATTAAGATTTCCAATTTGGGGAGCAAGCAATATCGAACAACACCACCTTCCAGCATCTCCTTTGAATATCCTCCAGCAAGAATTTGACTGGTGACTCTGCTGATTACTAGGTGTGTGATCTTGGGCACATGTTTCCATTTGCTCAGTCTCCATTGCTTAGCCTTCAGTGTAGATCGTAAGACATCCTTCTCAGTAGATTTTATGAAACTTGGGGGCTGTAACAGGAATGAATGGCCTGGCTTTTCATAAGACTCAATAAACACATCTTATCTCTCTTCCTTATCCACATAGAACTCCTTTTGCCTTTATACAATATTGAGCGTTGCCAGTTTCTGCCTTGCCTGCTGTGATGCCGGCACAGTTTTACTAACCAGACTCTCCCATCTGCCCACTGCAAACGCCATCTTTGTATCAACCACAAGGAATCAGTTTAGAAGTTGATGCACATTTGCAAGTGCCCAGTAACTCTCTCATGTCATCAGTGAAATTCCCAAGGTTGAGGAAAAAGAGGGCACCAGAGAGGAAGAAAAATGGCGATGACTTTATGAGGCTACAGATTCCATTTGTAATATTCAAATCCTAGTGGTCATCTGATGGTGCTAGTGGAAGTGAGTACAAATATTGCCAGCAGGTCATTAGCAGTGTGTCACTTAGCTATATAAATCCAA
The DNA here is from genome assembly GCA_907169655.1 of Acomys percivali. NCBI lineage: Eukaryota > Metazoa > Chordata > Mammalia > Rodentia > Muridae > Acomys > Acomys percivali. The sequence goes on from OU015752.1 coordinate 90,863,604, forward strand.
GGGGTAATATGTAGGAGAAGAGCAGAGTCCAGACTTCAAATGAGTTCCACAGCACTTTTCTACTAAAGTTAAGTAGTAATTTAGCTTCTTCACCCTAACTATGGAGCTGCTGTCCTGAGCCAGTGATGCTGACATGTGCTTATTCAGTATCTCATCTATGATGCTCAGTGCCCCTCCTTAAACAAAATACCACTTATCTCCTTAAAGGAAAACATGACATTTCCAGGGAGGTTTTTGACACATGTGAATATTAGATGAAGATCAATGTTGTATGGAATGGATGGATGTGGCTGCAAGGTGATACAATGCTGCTATAAAGAATTAACTGCACGCTGAAAACACCAGAATCACCACTGAAAATAGCTCATGGAGATTTCACCAAATTACCAATCAACAAATTATAACTCATTTAAGATAGCAAATAATTTGAACTGGGACAGAAAATGTAAAACACAAAAGCACACGGGATAAGAGACCAGTAATAAAAAGGTTGATAAAAATTTGACCATTTTAATGATTTATTGTTAATTGCTTACACAGGCCAATTTAAGAGCAGAGCAAAAGCTAAGTGTTTGAAATTAAGCATCATACCTCTAAATAATTTATGGGTAGGGATGAAATTGTAAGAAAAATTACACAAAAAAATTAATAAATGCATATCAAAATTGTGAGTGTCAACTAAAACAATGTCTAGAAATAATTTATAGCATATGTAGTAAAAGAACACTATCACTTTTAACATCTTGAAATACATCATATAAATAAAGACCTCTCTAATTATAAATGCAAAAGGAAGGGCTTTAGGCTGAGAGGCCTAATGTCAGTCACTAAATCAAATACACACAGAGAAAGTTATGAGCAACAGAATTGCAAAATATACTGATAAACAGGCAGGTTTGCGAGTCTTTTGCTCAGTAGACATAATGTTCCCACCAAATTGCCTTTTAATAATTACATTTATCCCTATAGATTACTGTTGCAGTCAGCCTTGAGAGAAGCTTCTCACTGCATTGGGAAGCAGGTGGCTATGGACACTCGTAACTGGTCCAAATGCGGAGAATATAAGCTGTTGACAGATTAGTCATAAGTGAGGCATCTATATCATGCCCTGTAAGCCTCGGGGTTAGGAAACACTGCCAGAGAGAGCAAAGAACCACGCATGCGCTAGTGGGTGAGGAGGCACGCTTCACGACATTGTCTTCCAGGTGTGACACGGTCATGACACTCATCACTGGGATGTGGCTGCCCAATACCTAGACTAGATTTGATCTATCCAAGAGACAGACTCAGACATACGTACCTTTGCCTAGAGCAGCTGAGTGAGGCTGAGGGGTGGCACACATGTTAGACAACACAGTCTTCACAAGCCATTGCTGTATTGCACCTAGACTTTGTTCCCTCTTTATGTACAAGTTCAAGAGGAATATGAGGGACTTAGGCATGTCACAGAAACTATTAAAATACACATTGGGCATAAACAAAATTAATAACTGACAACTCATTTGTATATAAAATGAGCCATTTGCCATAAAACTATTCCTATTCCTAAAACCGAAATGTTTCTAAAAAAAACAAAAACAAAAAAACGCTGGGTTTGGAAATCCAAATTTTGGATTTATACATGCTGCTGAGAAAGTCATTTCCATTTCATTATTTGATTTTGGGATTTTGAAAATAATATGCTTTGATAATTACATTTTCTTTTAAAATAGCTTTCTTTGGTAAATTTTTTTTTTTATGTTGGAGAGGAACAAAAGCCGTCAAATGTGGAATGTATTGGAATTTGCGCAACAAGCAGACATTTACCACTGGGGCATAGTGACCCTAAGACTGGAAGGTGTGGAAGAGAGAACTGAGTGATACAAATTTAAGAGATGCTTAATTGGGTGAAGGGAGGCTCATCGGAGCCCACATGCAGATTGTTTGAAATGCTTAATCACACTTGTACTCTGTTAACGTTACATCCTTTTATTAGTCATCTTTCTGGCACTGTCACAAACACGAGATAAACTACAAGGAAGAAAGACTTATTTTGGTGTATAATTAGGGAGAGAAAGAAAGAAAGAGAGAGAGAGAGAGAGAGAGAGAGAGAGAGAGAGAGAGAGAGAGAGAGAGAGCTGACTGACTGAAGTGCCACTAGCTTCTTCAAGACAAACCTCCAAAGGCTTAACTTTGTCCTACTAACGCTCACTTTTCAAACCCATCATCATTCCGTCTCCTCTTTTCCCCTCCAGTTACGTCCCCTCTCCCTTTAGCTAGTCCCTTCCCACTACTCTGCCTCTTTGCTTTGTGGCCCACAGAGTCTAACCAGGGCTACCCACATACCTACCACTGGGGCATGAGTGGTTTGCCAGAAAGAACAACATGGAAGTTAGTGACTTTGCTCCCTGTAGGTCCCATCTATTAAAGGTGTCTCTTTTATCTCCCAATAGCACTAGAAGGGTAGCCCCAAAGCCTCTCAAACACTGGCCATATCACCGGTAGATGCTTCCCTCTGGCACTCCTGGATGCTGCACGCCTGTTGGCTGTAACAACGAATGGAGCATGCAGGTGCATTTTTGTTCACAATCTGTTTCCCCCACTTAGCTTGTGTTCAGTAGCCGCACGAGCTGCAGGCAGAGCAGGTGCTTCAGGTACACATTTGGTGGTGGAGCAAAAAATGCCAAACGTTAAAAGCACAGAGCGGGTAACGGTTGTATTCTAACTACAATCCCAGGCTGGGGAGTGTAGATTGCACACCAGGGACATGCCTGGAGGTATTTGACACTTCCCTTACTCATCCTAGTGAGGTGTCCATGCCTCCATAGCACCTTGGTTTAACTCTAACCTCACACCTAAGTCCGCAAACTCTTAAAAATATCAGTTTCTGGCCTCTGACCTCCTGAGTTTCTGGTTTAATTAAATCGGGGTGCGGCCTCCATTGGTATGTTTTTAAAAGCTCCCCAGGTGTTTTTAATATGCAGGCCAGATTAAGTTTGCAGCTTTGGGGCTCCCTGGGTAGGACCACAGGCTGCCTTAATTTTCAGCCCTTCTCTTGATGGCTTGAACTCAACCTTAACCATTGTGGTCCAGCCTGCTCTGCCTGGCTTTCTTTGCATGTCACCACCATAAAGGATGACTGCCTGATTCTATTTCTATTGTGAGAGTGCAGTTCATCCTCTGCCTACTCTGAGTCAGCTATGGCTGGCTGTCCTGGTAGACAATTAGAGCTCACGCTATCCATAGCAGTGACCTTGAAGCCCAGGACAGCCTCTAACCCTATCTGCTTTCAATGCAGAGCCAAGATAAATGGAGTAGTTGGTCTCTTAGCTCTTCTGTCAGTTTCTTCCTTTTCTATTTACTTAGTCCAAGGCTTATAGCAATGCCTGGTGCGGTTCTACACACAAATAAGCTATTTCTGCTGCCTCGTATTCTGTTTCAAAAAAAAAAAAAACTAATAATAAGGGAGAAGGAAAACAGGGTCAGAGATGGAGATTCCAGAACACATTTCCCCCAAGATTTTCCTTTATTATTAGACATAAATATTTAAATTTAATATATTTTATGATATGTTTTATGTAAAAATCTAATGTATTATTAGCATTCCATAAAACCTAATGCATTATAAGGATTCTATTAAACATTTAATATTTATTAATCAGAGTTTAATGTAAACTATTTAATTTGACTAACCACACTACCTATATTTTTGATGAAATTCAAAGAAAATCTCATTACCTATATAGTATTCCAAGCACTGAGCTTGTTTTTTGAACTTTGGATTCCCAAGATGCACTTCATTGTTTGAAATGACTTATGCCTATGACACATGGCCTGTGTGTGGTGGTGGTGGTGGTGGTGGTGGTGGTGGTGGTGGTGGGTCCATTTTCCAAATCTATGAGACTGAGCAGGCTAGGTGTGTGTTCTGAGGATTTTACAGTCCTCAGTGCCTTCTAGGAAGCAATGTTGAAGTTGATTATGATAGTTACCAAAATGCTAAAATGAGCAGTTTCTTCCCGCTGAATCTCCACTGGGTCTGACTCAATATTTCTGAAATCAGGTTAACTGAAAACAAGAAGCTTGAAGTTTGGAGGGGAATGTCTTATGATCTCGGGACTCCTTCTTTGTCATCTTGTAAGGCATGGCAAGCTGTAGAAATGTATCTGCTTTGCCCACATAGTAAATGTTGCAAATGCGCAAAAGTTCCAGCACACTAATGCCTAACACATGCTTGAAAATCTGACAATGATATCCACTCACAACATTTTAGAAAAAAATCATCCTAGGATAGTGCAGTGTGTCAGAATATAAAAGAGTCTCTCTAGTTCCTGGATGCTGGCCCATAGCTTAATCACATGCCTATGGATGGACATTAGGCTTATATTTCCATTACAAAAATTTATGCTAGCATAAATAACAGTGCGGTGAATGACTTTGCATGTGTTATTTCACATTTGAATTAATTAATTGCTATAGATTTGCAGAAACATAAGCACTGAAACTTGAGGTACCATCCAACCTTTTAGTTTGTGTTTTAAGCATACCCAGTACACCCAGATGCCTAAGCAAGGTGCGGTAAGAGACATTTGAACACAGGCATGTACATTGATAAGGGCTATTCTATGGGACTGGGGCATACTGTTGGGATAGAGTGCTGGTGTCATGTATGTGAGACTCTGAGTTCCTCTCTAGTGCCCTCCAAAAAAGTGAAGAAGAAGGAAAAAGTGGAGGAGAAAAGGGAGAATTAGTGGGTTGGTTTCCTCCTTTTATGAAGAACTGTGTCTTTAAATCCACCTGTTACTTACAGTGTTGACAGTTGAGGTAAAAGTTCACATAGGTCTTTAATGATTCACAAGATTCATTAAGGCCTTTAATAATGATTGATTTGCACAATGAAATTAATAAATGAAAGAATGAACGGTTGATGAGAAGGGAGGAAATATACAATATGGCTCTCTTTTATATTTAGGGCCATCTAGCTTCTGTCTCTCTATGGGTGCTTAACTCTGCTAGATGGCCCATGAGAGCTGCCTTTCTGACAGGCGTTCTCCTATCAGTTCCTGAGGAGATGAGTTTGTCCCAATGGAATACACAGCACACTTTGTTGACTAGCTTTTTTTCTACAGTCGTTGCATTCGTTCAGCCATCAGGTTCTATAACATCACATGGGATTTCCAGAATGCTTCTATGCCAGGAAACCATTTTTTTTAAGTGTCTAGGCTACAAAATTAACATTGTGGCTTATTTCTTTTGGACTGAAATGATATTTAGTCCAAATAAGATTTATCCTTGTTATGAATATATTGCCTAACCCAAGCCTAATATATTTATCTTTCATTAGGACGATAACCCATAGTTTAGCCACAGTAAGGACATGTTCTTGATTTTCTCTTTTCCCATCATTTCTTTTTTATTTTAATCTCAGTACTCCATCATCACTGAGAATATTTCCAGAGGCTGTTTTTCTGTGTGTTTGAACCTGAGCGTCTAGGTAAATGACCTTATTGGGAAGTTCCACATCAGTATAGAGTTACTGAGGCTTGCCAAAAGAGTTAAAGAAACTTGTTTGGGTGTGGTTGTTATTTCAGAGAATTCTATGCCCTTCTTTTAAAAATAGAGGCTACAGTCACTTAAAGTTTCTCAGTCAGGCTCCTCATCTCCACAATGACATTTTTCATGCCTAGGGTTGGGGGTAGAATACTCCTTATTTTCCCTCTCCATAGAGCATGGTCCCAGCTGTGTGGCTCCCTTCATGAATATGCATGAAATCAGATATGACATTGCCCTACTCCCATTAATAATCTTGTCATCTGACTTGAGCTCCAGAAAGCTCCAGTCCATGGCTTGCAGAACAAACGTAGCCTGAAGACAAACAAGAGGGAAAAGGCCATCTTTTCATGCATCTCTTTTATTTTATTGGGATGGAGTTTTCCAACATTTGGGCATTCTTCTGAGGGTAGCAAGAGGAAGGGTGGAGGGAGAGAAATGAGCAAAGCTGGGTGTGAATGCCCTGGCTTGTTGGGAGCCTGGGGCAGTGGGTGTAATGGTATGTGAAGTGACCTTGCATATAGGCACGGTGGGTAGCCCCAGCTTTTTTGTTAAAAGACAGCATTTGCAGTGGAGGTTTGGGTTTCAGGCCTCCCAGTCATCAATCATTACAGCCCATTCTTCTCTTTGACAGCTTAGTACAAGGCCTGACATTTGACACCCAAGACCCTGGACTTATGCACAGACACAAGCTGAGGCCCTAAGGGAGAGGAGGAGGAGGAGGAGGGGAAGAGAAAAAGCTAAGCTGAATTTTTTTTTTTTTTTTTTTTTTTTTAGATGCTGCAAACTGAGGAAGATGCCGAACAAATTGTGACAGCCACAGGAAATGATTCTACAGGAGGGAAAGCATCGCACTGAGCTCTGTCTGCGACTTCAGGATGTTGTTGTGTCTTCAAGTTGCTTAAAATAGCTCCGAGTGGACCCTTTGTACAAATATCTGATCCTGTCTGGCCACTTTCCATTTTGGCCAGATTGAATCCAACCTCAGCATTCACAAATGGATAGGCAGACATGAGGGTTATCACTTTCTGGACAATGGCTCATGACACTGTGACCTGAATGTCATTATATTATACTGTCACCTCAGAGGAAGGCTACCCTTAGGGTACCTTCCCCTTTAGAAAATTGAAAATAGTATAAAAAGGAAGGATAATAACTCAGGCTCTGATATGAGCTCACCAGAGTTGGAGGTCAACTAATGCAAGTGTTTTAGGGATCAACTAATGGTAATTGGTGTTAAGAAGAATTAGGTAATTTATGATCCTAACATGGAAAGAGTCTAAAAGGTTTACAACATGCAAGTCCCAGGATTTCATGGGTGAAGGTCCAGGTGACTCTGCCTCAAATCAGTACTCATCTGAGATCAGTTGAACTAAGTAGTCAGCTCAGCATGGGAGTGCAAGGCTGGGGAATTGAGTTCATACCCAAGTCTAAGACCCAAAAGAACAAGCAATCGAACCTTTTATTCTACGCCAACTGTATACCCAGAACAGTTCTCTTGTCATAGAGAATGTGATTAGCCTAAGAGGTAACTCCAGCCTCCACAGTCACTACAGTCTATTTGGAAAGATAAAGCCCATAGGTATATGACGGTGACTAATAGGATGCTGAACACAAACAGATTCTAGTCAATCAGCCAGGTCATTCACTGGATCATTCAGCATGTCTTTATCCCGGAAGCAGGTACAGACGTCAGAAATCATACAGTTCTTCACAGTAGAAATGGGAGAAAAATTCGGTAGCCTGATAAAAATTTAATAATTATTTTTAAGGACATTTAGTGTTGCAGACATAGATATATGGAAGTAAACATTAAGGCATCTTTTAGGGTAAAAAAATCACTCAGAGTAAATATCAAATACCCATGACGAATGGTTTGGTGGTAAATCAGAAGTGTGTTTTCCTTAATTTTTAACTCATTTTTCACAAATCCATAATGCTCATTGTTAGCATTGCAAATAAGTAATACAAATATTTATTTTGATATGCTTATCTGCTGTACAGACTAACATACAAGATGTTCCATTCTGTAGCCTTCCTCTTCCTGTCTGATAAGATCTCTACTATTCTATCACTAACAATTTCTGATGCTCACAGTTTTATGAGATCAAGTCAAAGCTTGGCCAGGTAAAAGGACTTTGTGCACAACAACCTGAATCTGACCCCTGGGACCCAAATAAAGGGAGTAGAAAAGAACTGCCTGAGTTGTCGCCTGCATATACATCATGCGTGTGCACACACACAATTATAATAAATGTCTTCTGAGATGAAAGGTAGAAGTGTTTGCATCCTATAGGACTATTCAGTGACTGCATAATGAGGCTATTGCCAGTAGGTGGAGGCTCTTTTGTATGTTCTTCAGGCAGGTTACATAGTCTAGACAGACATAAAGGAGAAAAATAAATAAAACAGATAAACTGAATGGTGTCTAGAGACTGAAGCAACATCCAAACTGTATATCACATTTGACTATTCAGTACAACAAAAGTCTCCCCAAAACTTTGTGACCAGCATATATGACCATCCTTGGCTTTGTTATAAATGTTATCTTCATTATCTGAGAGTTACATTCATAGCCTGAAAAAGAGTAAATCCTGTTCTGGGACAATCTGAATCCACTCCTGGAACTCCTTGGCTTCCCTCTATCTTATTTAGCTTGTAAATTATCCCCATGCCATAAACATTGAACACTAAGATGCTCTTCACAATCGCGGCCATCACGCTCCCTGTGAAAGTAAGTGCACACTAGCCTCTTCAGTGGGTTCCTTTCACCCTGTAATCACTTTCCTTCAGATGCCTTACTTTTAGAAATACTTTCTCTAGTGATGAGTGACAAGAACCTGCAAAGGAGGCACAAAAGCCTCTCAGGCTAGAAGACCTCTCCCACCTCACAGCAAGAGTAACAGTGTCACGTGACATGCGCAGCACCTTTAAAAAGCTCTAGTGCTTATATATAACTTCTCTGTGCTGTGTACTGAGCCATGGGCTTCCTGAAAGGCTAAGAAAGGCTTTTGATGTAAATTAGATTATCCCTTTAATATATATATCTCTCTCATTGGCAGAGGTTTTCAAAAGGAGACACTCAATCGTCTACTGAAGGATGGATGAATACGTAACAAGGTTTCATCTGCCTGTGGCCTTCAGCTCAGCTTTGCTGATGTTTGGTGTCTCCTCTTAGTCCTTAACCTTGTTACTCTGAGATGTCTGCAAATTTATTCCTCTGATTTTTCACAACATTCTCCCAAGCAGAGACTTTCTGCATTCTTTTTCATCCATTGAGAACTGCCTGCTCTGAGCATCCCTGCAGGTTTTACTCTTCTTCATCTCCTTTTAAATTCTGTATTTGCTTGTTTTTTTTTGAGACAGTTTCTCTGTATAGTCCTAGTGGCCTACAACTCAGAGATTTATCTGCCCCTGTTTCCCAAGTGTGGCACCACCACCCAGCTCCAATTCTACCTTTTAAAAGCTATTTCTCTGTGCTCTCTTAGATTCTATACCAGAACCATAAATTTGTTCTCTCCCACTTGTTGAAAACAAAAATGCTTCCTGTTCAAAGTAGCTTCTTTCAAAGTAATTGTACTGACTTTTTGAAGATTTTTAACATTTTATCATGGCCCTTATTTATACCTACAGAACTCTGTTTTATTTTGTCCTTTTTCTTTCTGGCATGTTCTTCTTCAATCACTCTACCCATTACTTTCAAGGATTTTAAGTCAACATTATGGGTCTCCTTCCCCTTTTTGGTGTCGAAGAATAGAATACGCAACTTTGCAAAAAGTGAAATGTCTTCATCGCTGGAAAGTCTTTGATCCATAAAATATGACTCTTCCTTAGGCGTGACTTTTTGAAACAGGGTGCTCTTCATTTTGTGCTGGAGAGCTGTAGTCAGAAGTTTAGAAATGTCACACTGTGGCAAAGATTTGTTTTAATACAAATAGGATGATGCCATTGGGGTGTGGGGGGGCAACCTCAAGACAAAGTTTGGTTTAGTTTTAAACCTTGGATGTTTTCAATGATGGTCAAACCTGGGATTATACATTTGCCATTAGCAAAGTTGAATGCCATCATTGTGGTGAGATCAACTGTGATATTAGCTAGACTTCAACTCATTTAGAGCAAAGAATATAGTGTTCTGCCAAAGAATGCTGTGTCTGCCTTTCTGGTCTAGGTTCATTGTGTGTCACACTGCAGAACTGGTATTCAAGAGAGGAGCCTGTATTTCTAATCATGTTGATATTTCCCATGTAGCTTTTTTTTTCTCAGCTCCTTGGACTCTTCACACAAAACTATAAAAGGTCATCAATTATAGGGTCCTTATGTAAATACTGGCCTGTTTTGTGATTCTATTCTTAGCAACGGTTATATACATCTGCTCAAATAAATTAATTTTCTGTCCCAAATGACTCATTCACAGGAACTCAAAGTTCCCATGCCAGAGCAAATGAAGAAAGATAGTGAGGACACAGCACACTACTGAGGATGGGAATTCATTCTTTTCTACACCTAT
>OU015752.1:90873736-90888084 GCA_907169655.1 Acomys percivali
AGAGAGAGAGAGAGAGAGAGTATTATGAATCTTGTCTTCTCATGTGTAACATGACCATGTTGGGGGTATGTGAACGATTCAGTTGTATTTGCCTTTGAATATTTTCCCTATATTTAATGATCTGATGTACTTCTTTAAAACTACTCACATCTTATTCTAATATCCTGAATACAGAATCCTAAGACAAAATTTCAACTTGTGGCAACAGGCCATGAAGTTTCACAGTATCTACAATTAGTGCTGTGGATCTCCACAGACACATAGTGGATGAAGGGAGTATTGCCAACTTAGTCCAGTGATGTCCCAGACAAAGGTAGACCTGGAAAGGCCCTTTCCCCCTGTCTTGTGCCTGGAGTCATGGAATGTTTTTGAAAGGAAGTCCTTGTTTCTAAGAAAGAACATTTCTTTACCAAATTTCTACCTTGTCTCCAATAACCCTTTGCAGTGTTTTACATTGAATGTCTGCTTTAGAATCCATATAGCCTTATCATAACTTATTTGGTTCAACTTTCTTTCTTGAAGTTTATCCTTTTTGAACAACTTCTACCATCAAATACAAGATTTCGGCTGATAGAGTCAATCTCTGATTCAACCACTGCAAACCTAAAGGCCTAGTCTTACACTGTACTTCCGCTTCAATCCTTCGAACTTGGTGTTTTCCAACCTGCATCTGTCTCTCCACAGTATGTTTGCAATTTATTTTCTTTACATTCAAGCACATCTCTCTTCTCTGAAGTTCTTCCTGAGATAAACTAAACTGTTTTGAACTGTGAACTCAAATTCTCTAACTTTTATAAAAAAAAATACTGGGGACTTGTTTGAGTTCCTTTTCTACTTGCTGTACAAACTATTTAGGAGACAAAATTTTGTTCTATATTAATTATATCACTGAGCAGAAAAACTTATATATGATTGAAATCTTTAAAGATTGACTCCAGAATAAATTTAGGATTGTTTAAATGCTTCTGCAGATTACTCACTACTGATTATTATTCTTTTTTCATGATATCCATTTTCTATCTCTTCATGATAAATATATTTATCATTGATTGATTTGAGTATAAGTATTGGTATCCATGTATCTATATTTATTTATTTATTTATTTAAGGATATAGCAACTCTTCTTGAAATAATTGATTATTTTAATAGTTCTAATTCCTTGGTCCTAGAATTTTTCTTTTTGTACTTACAGAACATCTAAAGTAGCATGTGATTGATGGAAACTAATTTTACAACCATGGTAACACATTTCACTTCATCTTTTTCAAGGTCTAGTGCTATGGATTTGATGCACCATTTATCATATCTAATAAGACATTTAGGTTCAAGAAACAAAATGAAGATGCACCATTTCACCTACATCATTAAGGTTAAGATCATGTTGTTGTCACATAGATTCGTGAACAATTTTCACCCTGCTGAATGACATGGGCAGTTGGTCATCTTACACCAGATGGCGTGTTGCCTAGTCCTTGCTGGTCCTGTAGTACATGCCGTCCATACACAGAAATAGCAAAGGTGGTTTTTCTGCACTGTGGTGAGGAAAGGGACATATATACTTAAGAAAGGATGATGGAGGGAAAAGCAATACACAGAGGCCTGGAGGTGTGAGTTCAGAATTTCAATCTGTATATTCAGTAGTGATCTCCTACTTCTGTTGTGTAGATTTTCTCTGCCCCAGTATTTGTACTTTTAAAAAAGAAACAAATGAGCTTTATATATCCATATTGTACTAAAGCATCTATCAACTTGTGGCTTTCTACCAACATTACTATTATTTTATGGTTAATGAATTTATTAGCTTATGTTTGTCATGAGTTACTTCACTCTGGATTATATCATGGCCAAGTTTATATATCTTTCACAAACACAGCTGCCCAGTATCCAGCAAATGTTTTTAAGCTACATTTCTATGTGCTGAGTATGAAGGAGAAGAGCAAAGTGGGAGAGGAAAAAAGAAAAGAAAAAGCCCCTGAGCATCAAGCAAAATATATTCCCAGTGCCTGCTCTACGAGATTAAAGGATGGCTTTCCAGGCAATGCTTCAGACTGGCTAATTTATATGGATATCAAGGATTCGAGTGGCGAATGTTTTTAAAAGGAGCTAGGGGAAAATATGATGCTCTCAGAGTCCCAGTGGTGTTGCCACGTTCATTTTACCAGAGCGTTCGTTCTTCAGTACTTTCCTGGATTGACATGAGGGAGGAATCCGCATGTCATGGGAGATAACATCTCAGTGTTGCCAAAGGAGTCTATTCAGACATGCATGTTAGTGGGTTGATAACTTATTCGCTATTGCTGAGGACTCAAAGATAGACATTTTGCCTTTTATCTCCATCTCTGTGCTCTCTGCATACTAAAGAGAGTACAGGACAGCCAGCTACATCTTAACTAAGCAACACAGTGAAGAGGGGCTGTGGCTAGCCTGCTGCAAGATCTGCAAAGTTAAAGGAACAAGGTGTCACATGGGCCAATGACAAATGAATTATACATGCTTATGCCCAGCTTGGACTGTCTGTGGGTGTTATTTTCCAGCACAAATCTACTGATAATTGCATAGAAAGAAATTTAAAAAATAGAATTTAAACATTTTGGTGGTTGTCTGTGGAGAGAGAATTAAAGACTGAACAATAAAGCTGCCAGCATTTTCTTGAAAGTAGATTAACTCCTAAATGAATATTTTCTGTTATGTATTAAAGTATAGAATATTCTAATTCCATATATAAGTAGTCTTTGTATACTTCATATTACTTATTCTCCCTGTTGCACCAGTAACTGAGAACTTATTTTTTATTTAAACCGAATAATTTCCCGTTCATAATTACTTAGGAATGTCAACAAAGTTGGATTTTTTTTTACTAATGTGTACAAAATTTCTAATAAGCAGGGTGAAATTTACCATGAAAATGAGGATCCAATTATCCTGAGTAAGGAAAATTGCAATAATTTTAGTAAGATCTGAAAACCAAAAATAAGTATTTTGGGTCAAAATATTTCTTTAGCTTTTTGTATTTTGTTAGAATTTATAGCATGCTAACAATATAAAACCTAAGAAAATAATATTGAGCTGTTATAAAATTGACAAATTAGCATTTTAAAAAGTAAATTATTGATGGTCAATATTATTCTGTTTAAAATGAAATGAGATTGGATGACTAAAAAGCAAAAATGATAAAACTGAATTGCAAAGTTTGATGTGATCTTTATTTTGTGATTTCTATTTTTGTCTTAGAAATTACTAAATATTTGGTAACTTTAGATTTCTAAAACAAATATGTATTTTTAATAACCACAAAATCTCAGTTCTTCCTAAAACTATTCAGTATATGAAAACTAATTACTTGTATACCCAATATGACTCTCACTTATACCTTAATCTCACATTCTATTTAATACTTTTCCTAAAGGTTCTAAAGATCAAAATATAAAACTGGAAAACTTTCTCCTAGGAATATGCCACGTAGGGAAATAGTGGTGTTTGTCACAGCGAAGTTGTACCAAATAGATAATGTGGAAACCTCAGTGCTCTGCATTGTAATTTGAACTGAGCTGTGCTTATGACTAAAGAGAGGGGTCCAGATTTCTTCAGATGAAATCTGTGACTTAGCTTTTGGGATGGTCCTACACATCACTACTGTGGGAAACTAGAATATAGACAAAGGACCATCCAGTGTGCTCTCTCTCTCTTGAAGGCCTTCATGCTGATGTTCTTCCGTGACTTCTGAGAGCAAGCTGGCTGTACATCTCTCCTTTAACTCCCCCTGCTTGTTCTCATTAAAGAGTCATTTGCACTGTTGTCTCCATTGCTGAAGGTGATGAAAAGTCTACTTTAGTTTATTTCATCAGCACTGAGAAACAATCTGAGGAAGTCTGAAACTAAGCAATAGAGTGAGATCTTGTTTATCTACTTAGGATAAGAAAGAAAGGATTTTCTTTACCTTTGTGCCACTTAGAACTGTCCTTTGATGAAAATTTTCTCTAGCCCTATAGCAAATGAGTTTGACTGGTCAGCATTGAAAAGAAATCTTGCATTGATAACAATTATTTAAAATGGTAAGTCTAATGCATTTCTATATTAACGCATGTGCTTTAAAATGCTTTATAACGTTTATAGAGAGACTGATGTTGCACAGGACATGCAGAATCTTTTGAGACTGCCTGAGCTGTCTTCACACCCCAGTGAGAAGGATTGAAATGTGGAGTTTTTCTTCAGGAACACCTGTGACTTAGGAGTGTATCCCCTCCATGAGAAGTAAGTTATATCATTCCAAAAGCAGCCATTTGTTTGCCGTCTTCCTGACGATGTCTGCACATCTTGCAACACACATAATCTGCACGGACTATACAGGTAGCCAGGGTCCAACCATAAACTCAATAGGCAGAAGTATGTGGACATGGACAGAGCCATGCAATAGCAATCTCCCTGCTGACGTTGAAACTGTATTAAAATCTTGAAAATACGGACCTCTCAAATACAGGAAAATATAGTAATATCAATTCAGAAATCTGCTAATAATCTTGGCTATTGCAAATTTTCTTTCTTTTTTTTCAAATAAAGTTGTGGGGTTGAAGTCAATACTATCTGTATGTTTGATCTTTTAGATGTTTATCTTTAGAACTAATGTTGAAACTCCGTAATAACATAACATCAGGTATAGTACAAGTTATGCACTTCAGTGTCCTAGATTCTTTCCCCAGAATATCAATTATATAGAATATATATATATATATATATGTATATATATACATATATATATATATATACATATATATATATATATATATATATATATATATATCTCCAAGCAAATCTCAGACCTATGGTTATGGTGTGTCAGGATAAAAATAGCCTGTGTTATGGCCAACTTCACATCCAATGGATTGTGTCAATAAATTTACACATCTTTAATACCTCTGGCTATAGATTTGAATCTGACAAATGTAACACCATTGGAGGTCCATTAAAAATGTGACCACATTAGACGCATCCATTAGAGGATATTTTACTCCTTGACAGCTATGGTCTCTTGTTTCAAATCGCCTTTGCCTATGCTTGAACCAGAAAACAAAATAGTAGTACCTCCATCAACTTACATTTTCTGTAGGTGTTTAATGTTGTTAAAAATTTGTTATATATTGTTTAATAAAACATTACAAAGTGCTACAATCTACCAAGACAACAGTCATACAACTCCAACTGTAGTCTCTGTGCAGCTGAATTCCAGCTATGCATCTTTAGCTGCAAACTGTTTTTGTTGTTTGTTTTAACATCCTGACCACAGTTACTTCACTCATCTCTCCTTCCAATCCCTCTCCCACACCTCCTCTCTTGCATGCCTCTGACCCTCAGCCTCCCTTCCTCTTTAGAAAAAGACAGGCCTCCCATGGATATCACCAGCCATGGCATATCAAGTTGCAGTAAGACTAGGCACCTCCTCTCCCATTAAGTCTGGATAAGACAACCCAGTAGGAGGAAAGGGTCTCAGAAGCAGACAAGAGAGTCAGAGAGAGCCCCTGCTCCCACTTTTAGGAATCCCACAAGAAGACCAAGCTACACAACTATAACATATGTGTGCAGGCTCACATCAGTCCCATGCAGGGCCCCTTGTTTGGGATTCTGTCTTTGTGAACCCCCATAAACACATGTAAGTTGATTCTGTGGGTTTTGTTGTGGTGTCCTTGACCTTTCTGGTTCCTACAATCTTCCCTCCCCATTTTCCAAAGGATTCCCCAAGCTGCACCTAATGTTTTGCCTCCTATCCTATGCCTTATTTCTGTGAAAGTTACACAGCCCCTGTCTTCACAGCTCTTTGAAAACACGTGAGTCTTTGTTGGTTTCTCTCTCTGCCTTCCCATCTTCCTACAGGCCATGGTTTCACACTGAGCTGGTTCTGTCTTAAGAGTTCTCATGTTCTAACCTGTACTTTCTCATCCCCTTCTGCCATGTGTATATAAGCTGTCAACATTTATTGTAGAAACATTAGTGACTGCCCAGCTCCTCCTCCCTCTGTCTCCCTTGCACTTCCTAGCGATGTTGGATTAGGGGCTGCCTTGGCTTTCTTCTGCTGTGAGAATCCTTTCACCGTTTCAGTGGTTCTCCCATCCAAATTTCTTGTTAATAACTGCCATTTTTTGTTTGTTTTCAGATGCCCTGTAGACTTTTGCTCCTAAGTCCAATGAGCAAAGGGCTTACACCACGTCACTCCTTCTTCATACGCAACAAGAAAAGACTGGACAGGTGAAAGCCAACTGCATGTCTTAGACCTCTTAGAAGACTAGTGTAGACTGTGAATTTGCTTCTACAGACATAAATTTACATCCAGAATAACAGTGTAGAACTCCACCTGGCGCAGAAACCTGGGGCAATGGGCTGTTTAATGTGTTGGAATGAGTCAATGTTCATAAGAGAAATTGGTCTGAAATTCTATTTTTTGGGGGGATCTTTGTGGGGTTTAGGTATCAACATGACTGTGGCCTCATAGGATGAATTTGGTAGGAGAAATAGGACTATTTAATTTGTTTATCTGATCTTGATTCAATTTTGGCAGGTGGAATCGATCAAGACAACTGGGAATAGGGCTTCCTCAAGACCCAGCTATTCCACTCCTTGGAATATACCCAGAAAATGCTCCACCACACAACAAGGACATACACTCAACCATGTTCATAGCAGCTTTATTCATAATAGCCAGAACCTGGAAACAGCCTAAATGCCCCTCAGTTGAAGAATGGATAAAGAAACTGTGGTACATTTACACTATGGAATACTATTCAGCTAATAAAAACAAGGAAATTCTGAAATTTGTGGACAAATGGATGGGACTAGAGATGATCATACTGAGTGAGTTAACGCAGAAGCAGAAAGATTCACATGGTATATAACCACTTATAATTGGGCACTAGCTCAAAAGGCATGTCCCACGAAAGTCTTCACTTACCAGGAGATTGGCATAGATGTGAGGACATCCTACTGGGACTCTAGGTGAGAGAAATATAGGAGATGGGGAAATAGAAGGACGCAGAGGGTCCTAGAAACCTACAAGAAGAACATCATGATGGGTGGATCAGTGCCCTGGGGGGTCTGCTTAAACTATTGCACTAACCAAGGACAATACAATAGTGATCTACTCAATGGATAGGACAGTCTCCATAGTTATGTGGAAAGCAGGGACTGACTTTGACATGAACTCTGGTGCTCCATATTTGACTACCTCCCCTTGGTGGGGAGGCCTGATGGCACTCAATGAAATAATAAGCAGGCTACCAAGATGATATTTGATAGCCTATGACCATATAGTGGGGGAGGAGGTCCGCCTCAGTCATAGACCTAGAGGAGGGGAATAGGATGAAAGCGGGAGGGAGGGAGGAATGGGAGGATACAAGTGATGGGATGGCAATTGAGTTGTAATCAGAATAAATTAATAAAAATTTTTAAAAAGATAGCGCACTTAGATGTTTAAAAAAAGTGTTGCAATGTTTTTGTTAGTGAGCTACTGTTAAGCTCAGCACATATTAGTGTAGAAGGGAAACCATGAAAAGCCTAAGTCTGGGAAGACCACATACCTTTTGGGGTGTATTTCCAGAATTCTCACCAAGGAGATCCAAGGAGACTGTTTAGATTTTTGACAAGGAACAGGAAGAGCAAATGTTCTGATAGTGTCCAGGGTCCTTAAATAGAAAACACCACTCTCAAGTTTAATTCTGAATTTATATTTCATTTGCAAAGTGGTGCTACTCCACTCCAGCCTCATAGCCTATTGTTTTACCTAAGGCATCTATGGTGGTATAACCATCTTGGTTGAAAGGGGTTGAAGCTTGTGAAGGCCACAGCACTGATACAGATGCCTACTTATCACTACCACTTAAACAGAAGATTATGGGGGCATCCCTGACCCCCTACACCCTAATAATAGCCAAACAGGATTCCCAAAAGAACACCGGATTATAGCCTAAAGAGTTACAGGTTTCAAGATGCAACCCCTCTTCAAAGAACATACATCGGAAGACTCCAAAGTCAAGAGGGGAAGACAAAAATAGGAGCTAGCAGAATTCAAACTCACTGTATTGTCTTCGATTGCTTTCTGTTGCTGACATAAACACCATTACCAAAGGAAATTTGGGTGGAGGAAAGGTATCTATTTCATTGTATAAGGCCCAGATCATAGTCCATCACTAAGAAACATTAGGTAATGAACTCAGGGCAGGAACCTGAAGGGAGGAACAGATATATCTTCCAGGAATCAACAGAGAACACAGTAGAATTCACTGAAGATATGAACATCTGAGCAGCATTATCTATCAAATGGTTGTAACTGGCATCTGTAGAGTTCTCCACATATCAGCTGAGTCTCCATTCTTTTCAGCCTCTCACTGTCTACTTGGTGTTACCTAATTACTCTGTAGTTTGGGGCCTGTCATGGGGAGTAGTCAATGTACTAGATGCCATATCATTAATGAAAACTCAATCTCCCTTTCTCAGTAGCTATCAAATGCCAATACTTATTCAACTAGGGGTGAAAACTTATACCCATCTTACTTTTGTTGGGAATTTGTCTGTATTAAGCTTGCAGAGACCTTGTGTAAATTGTACAACTGTCTTATTGTGTCAAGGTCATCTACCACCTCTGGCTCTTACAATCCTCCCTCTTCTGTGATGATCTGGAGGCTTTCCATTTAGGGCTTACTATACCCCAATCTTTTATTTTCTTCAGGTTTATTAGTTGTGAGTCTACATGCTAATTGCCATCCACTGAAAGAAGCACCTTGTCTGATAAAGTTTGAGTAATGCACTGATCAATGGGTATAGAAAGGTGTCATTAGGAGTTATTTTAATACCATACCAGCTCAGAATAATAATAGTAATAGAGTTTCCCTTTGGGCCTATGACCTGTCTAGGCCTAGCTCTTTGGCCTCACCAAACAGTGTCAGGTATGGCTTTAATTTAATGGAGCATATCTTAAGTCGTTTCAGAAAGTGCCTATATACATAAAGTTCCTGACAATATTGTTCCAGTGGGCATATCTTGCCAGACAAGTCATTATTGTGCCTCAAGGACTCAAAACTAGCTGAGACTGATGACCATTTTTCTTCTCATGTAGCAGGCATACCACTTTTCAGAAACTACAGATCAGCAGGCTAGCAGGGATGAAGTTTCTGGGTCAGTACCAGCTTGGTTTCTCCATGTTTATGACTCCAAAAACAGTTTTCCACAACAGGATCTTACTGCCAGGTTATGGAGGGCAACCAAGAGCAATCACAATAGCCTGTAATCCAATCAGAGTTTAGATTTTGTGAAAAGCACTACGTAAGATGACACTGATCTGCAGTGACCTAAAGCAATTCTCAGACATATCTCATGAAAGAGACAAACAAGGTCTTAGATAGAATTCATACTTTGTGCACAACACAATTAAATACTTATTACAGAAATTCTTAGTGTAAAATGAACAAAAGTGAAGCAAACTTTTCCTAAAGAACAAAAGCAAAATTGAGCAAAAACACAGCTATTGGGAATATGGTTGCCTGGAAAGTTTTTAAGTGCAGAGGAAACATGTAAAACAGCTAGAGATCTTTAACAATAGAATCTCAGTGAACCTAAGTAATGAAGCATGAAGACATTTAGGATGAAAGGGTTAATGTTTGCTGCCTAAAACCAAGATGCTCCATTACTACCTTAATTAGATGAAATTGTAGTTCACTATTCAATAATTTGCAAGTAATAATTTAGCTCAATTTATAACTAATTAATTTTAAAGACATAATTAAGTTCAACAATTTGAATGGCATCCTAGAGTGGCATCAAGCACAGATTCTATAGCATAGTAAGATGAGGTCTCTGCATTCTTCATATAATAAAATGATGGAGTCTTTGATGATGACTGGATTATAAAAGGATATTCCCACATCATCTTGCATGGCTTCCATTTTTTTCCATCTTCAGTGGCTATAAATAGGAAGTTAGTAAACTTACAAACTAGGTTCCTTCTAGCACTCATGGTGCTGGAAGGCACTTTTCGTGCTATTGGATAACAAAGAGGATCATCGATAATACCCAGCTACAAACTCTCTGATATACAAGAGGCACCTACCCACCTTCAAGATATACTGCTGCAGTAGTGGCACAGACGCTCCAGTAGTAACCAACCAGTTTTTAAAAATTGTATTTAAAGTTCACTCCATGAGATAGGACCCATACCTGACATTGCTAAAGTGGTCCAGAACCTAAAATTAGATCGATCTTGGGCCCAATGTGAAAATCTAATTATTTTATATTGCTTAAAAAACCCATAGCAGTAAAATGACTCCTAATGACATTTTACTATACCCATCAATCAGTGCATTGCTGAACCCCCCATGAGAGAAGATTCTTCTTGCCATAGTAATTAACATGGAGTCCTACCACTTTCTGTGGAAAGTAAAATCAATTTTATCCAATGGCATGCCACTGGGTATATCAACTAACCCCCAGTGCAGACCCTATATCCTGGAGACGTTTGCTAACACAAAACAAATTCCATTTTTCTTGGGTGGTGGCACTTTTTGTTTTGTTTTGTTTTGGTCTTATTGGATTTCTTCTGTTGTTTATTTTATTTTGAGAAAGACAAAGAGAAAGAATGTTGGTGGTCAAGGAAGTGCAGCATATCTAGGAGCAACTGGAGGAATAGAAAGATATGATAAAATATATTATATGAAAAAATTTTAATATAGCTTCACTTGTTGGGTTATCATTTCAGATACACTTCAATCAAAGTATTAGCAGAACTCTATTTATTTAAATCTGATATGCTTGTTATTATTTTTACCTAGAACAATTCTATCTTCTCCCTTCAAAAGGTGCTACTATGAATAAGCAGGAAGCCTGGGAAAGAGAGGTGGTAGGGGAGAAGGGGAAGGCAACAGAACCCACATAATGTGAAAGGAGAAAAAAGATAACTGGGGATAAAAGGTTCAACTAAAACAAATATGTTAGAAAATGCTATAATGCTATAATGAAGCCTAATACTTTGTATGTTCTCTAATATTTAGATTTTGTTTGAGTACTAATGGATGAATCTCAGACCAAATCTTTGGGCTAATACTCCTATTTTAAATGTACCGTGCTACAATTTTATAATGCCCAAATCATGGATGATACCTTTCTTAAAGGCTATTTATAAATCCACAGAATAATTTTGGTTTTAAATGAATTAATTTAAATGAGCATATATATTGTATTAATAAGCATTAATAAGCACTTAGTTCCTCCAAGGTTAAGACTTAGGTCAATACAGGCCTGCTAGATGGCTCAGTATGTAAGATATCAAACTTGATATCTTAGGTTCAATTCTAGGAACTTACATAGTAGAATGTAAGAAGCAGTTTTCTCAAGCTGTCCTCTGTCCTGGCTCAGGCTTGTGTACACCACCGCCTCCCCTTCTGCAGTGACAGAATTTGGTCCATAAGTACATTAAGATCTTATGCCAGTCTCTATGGAAGCATTTACAGTATATCAACAAAATTTTCCATGTGACACACATGTGTAACAATAACTGACCACAACTGTTGACACACTTCTATTTTCTTTTCTTTTCTTTTTTGCTTTTTATTTATTTATTTATATTTTTACATATACATTTATATTTTTACACATAAATAAAATAAATTACCTACAGCAAGAAGAACCACAAAACAATCAGGAATTATATAAATGTTACATTCATAGTGTTTTGGCTATTTGTATTTGGCAGCCTTAAAGAAAACATCTTTCCTATCTTGGAAAGTCTTAAATTCTGAATGTAAATCAATATCTATCATATCTCATCTCTATCAGCTTAAAACATCTATCTAGACCTAAAAACATCTTAGCCTCTAAACAACCATGCTTAATTGTAAAACTAAACTATCTGATCTTCAACCCCATCAGAGACTTGAGAAAGAATAAAATTAATTACCTGAGTGGACAGGAAATGCAGGTTAGCAGTTCCCAAAATGAAAAAAAAAAAGTGACAGAGACACTTTGCTGCCTGAACAGTCACCCAAAACACTCTCTAGCGTTGGAGCATCATCTCCAGCCGATCTTGGTGCTTTTAGCAGCTGGATCTACATCCAGTTTGTTTTCTATCTCACTGCTACCTAGTCCTCTAAGGTGGAAAGCTAGCTTGCTTAACTAGTGAGTTAGGCTCTTTAATGTATGTCTTCCTAGCTGTAAATTTCTCTGTGAACACTGTGTTTGCGGGAGGTATTCTATAAATTTACTGAAGGTCTGGTGCGTTTAATTTTAGTCTTCCTTATATATTTTCTATTTTTACATTTATTTGTCCCCCATCTCTCCTTACCCCTATGTGTGTGTCTGTGTGTGTGCATGTGCATTTGTGCATGAGTGCATGTGTGTGTGCATGCGCGTGCGTGTGTGTGTCTGTGTGTGCATGTGTCGTGCGTGCGTGCGTGTGTGTGTGTGTGTGTCCATGTGTGTGTGTGTCCATGTGTGTGTGTGTGCATGCGTGCATGTGTGTGTGTGTGTGTGTGTGTGTGTGTGTGTGTGTGTGTGCTCATACCATAGTCCAGGTATGGAGGTCAGAGGACGCTTTGAGAGAACTACTTCTTTCTTCTGCTATGTGGGCGCTGAGGCTTGAACTCAGAGGTGGAGCTTAGTGGCAAGTACCCTAATCTGCTGTCACCTCACAAGCCTTTAATTATTTTCTACATCCCCTTGTGACGTCTTCCTTGACCACGACACACTTCTATTTTCGTGTGCAGCCTTTGCTTTTGTGAACTGCTGGGAGCACTAATTTCCTGTAACATCCAAGACCGAACGTGTAATTTTGTTGTGTCTTACAGTTTTACTGACTTCACTCCTTAGTTTGTGTGTACATGTCAGGCGCATGCGACCTGTGCACATCAGTATGCCGCAGCTTTGAGTGCAGAAGAGGATGTCGGGTGTCCTGCTGTTTCCTTCTGCCTTACTCACTGTGACAGCATCTACTGATGAATCTAGAGCAATGCTGGCAGCCAGCAAGCCCCAGGGAGCCTCTTGTGCCCACCCCTTCCAACACTCAGGTTACACACACACATTCACACACAACTGGCTTTCTCCATTACGTAAGGGGTTCTAACTCAGGTCCTCGGTCTCCATTACGTAAGGGGCTCTAACTCAGTTCCTCATGCTTGAGCGAGTGCTTTTTCCAAAGCCTTCTACCAGCCCAGAACATGAACTTTGAATATTTCATCAAAGGAATGAATGGAGTCCTGGGTCCATAGTCCTTAAAAAGACACACACAGTCCGTGTTTAGACAAACCCAACAAGTGTGTAAGAAACACTAACAGCACAGGGTAACGATGCCTACCAATGATAAGATGTGTGTTCAAGAACTAATTTAACCACAACCTCCTGAGAACACAGAAGTATTGCATATTTTCAAAGGAAAATAAGATACAGAATGTAAAATGATGAAGTTTTTAATGCAAAAGTTTAATTTTTATAATGGTATTTCTTATATTTTTATCTCCTAAATAGGTCACTGCACTAGCCTTTATTTAAGAGAAAGATTATTTTCTCTTTTAAAAAAAATCTCAATATAATCACTGGAAACTTGAAACATTAATTATTTGCTTTTTAAATTGCAATTGAAAAGAGAAAGTAAAGTTAATTTCAGAAAGTGTAGTTATAAAAAAAAGGAGCTGACATGGAAAGCACAGTTTCATCTGAGCCAGCTCTATATTATTAATTTTTAAATCTCTTAAACTCCACTAGACACCTCCACCCTGACCCCTACCAAGGTATCTTATATTTCACTGTAATTTAAAGAGTGAGCAGATTCACACGTCTATGGAAACATTTCATCCACATTCCTCCACAGCAAGAAAACAAATGCTGAACTATTATGGGAGGGTAAACAGATTGATATGGCTACTCATTTCAAAAATGTGAGCTTTATCTGTGAACAGCAGATACAGACATGTGAGGTCCCTGATAACAAGGATACAAGACGGATAGATCCACTATCAGCAATGCATTGGGAAAGGAGCATGAATAGCTGCCACAGTACATACAAAATGTGTTCTTGCACAACAGGCTTTCCTCCAGGTATTTAAGCATCTTTTAGAGTTGTGTCTTTCAAACTCAAGGGAGCTCGTTAGAAATGCCTGTCCTGATCCAGGAGTTCTGCAGGAGGGCCCAAGCATTCCTAATTCTAACACTTGCTTAGGGGATGCACATCCCTTCTCAGGACTAAAGTTTCAGTTGCCAAGGGGTTTAGGAGTAGTACTGAGCTTTCAAGAGGCCAGGAATACATATAATGCCATCTTATTTACACTAAATCCTATTTTGGGGATATTTTGTTGTATAACGAAGTTCCCAATTACTCTTGGTT
>OU015752.1:90894486-90925855 GCA_907169655.1 Acomys percivali
TGTGTGTGTGTGTGTGTGTGTGTGTGTGTGTGTGTGTGTGTGTGTGTTTCCATTGGCTAATAGCTCAGAAAGATGCAACACATTTCTGATGCTACTTGGTAGCACATAATGTCTAGTTGGGGTATTGATTCTCTTTCCCCATAGTATGGTACCATACCACTGAAACTCATTTTATATATGTGTATATTTTAAGAAGATTCTACAGCAGTGGGTTTCTATTATTTTAAATGGCTTTATTGTTAGATATGCCTTTGCATGTTCACTTCTCTACTCTGCTCTTACATCCTCCACCTCCTTTAATCGTTCCTCTTGAAATTCCCCCTTTATCTCTTTATAACACTATATGCTATTTCCCTTTCTTAGAATATTCCCTTCTCCCTATGGTCTTTTATTAGCTATCTAACCTTTGTGGGTCATATAAATGGAACATACATAACTAAAGCTTAAGAGTTAACATCCACATATGAGAGAAAACATGTTTGTCTTTCTAGATTACATTACTTAAGGTGACGGTTTCTGGTTCCTAAAATTTACTTGTAAAATTCACAATTTCATTTTTATTATCTGCTTAATAATACTCAACTGTGTAAATGTGCCATATTTCATTATCTATTCATTATTTGATATATATTTAAGCTGTTGCCATTTTTTGACACTAAGAATAAAACAGCAGCGAACATGAATGAGCAAGTACTTCTGTAATAGGATGTATACAGTTCTATGAGTATATGCCCAAGGGTAGTATAGCTAGATCTTGTGATAGATCTGTGTTCAGCTTTGTGAGGAAATGCCACACTTATTTCCATGGAGACCGTACAAGTTTTTATTCCTACCAGTTGTGAATAACTATTACCCTGTCCCCACAACTTTGCCAGCATCTGCCATTACTTGTTTTGACAATCTTGACCATCCTAACAGGAGTTAGATGAGATCTCAAATATATTATCAATTTTCCATTCAGCTAATAGATAAGGATACTAGACATTTTAAGAAGTGTTTCTCAGACAGTTTTGTTTCTTCTTTTAAGAACCCTCTATTTAGCTCCATGTTCATTTTAAATTCAAGGTTGTTTTTTGTTTGTTTGTTTTTTGTTTTTGTTTTTGTATATTTGTACATTTTAGATATGACCGCTCTGTCAGATGAAGGCTGCCAGAGATTTTTTTCCTGTTCTGTAGGCAGCCTCCTAACTGCAATGATGGTGACCTGGGCATGCAGGTTGCTTTTGTTGGTTGTGTGTCTGATGTGAGATCCCCCACCTGATTCAGAGTGGGAGGGTGCCTTACCTGCATGACCAGAGCTAGGCCTGGGAGTATGGGAACGGCACAAGAAGACATGTTTCTGGGAAAACTCAACAGGCAAAGCTAGTGCAGGAACTGTGTGGCCTTAGAGTGTGCAGGTAGCACTGGCAGGTAAGGTTCTGGGGAACTTAACTAGCAGAAGCTATATATATAGACCTAGAGCAGTGGTTCTCAACCTTCCTAATGCTGCAACCTTTGAATACATTTTCTTATGTTGTCATGACCCCCAACCACAAAATTATTGCATTGCTACTTTATAATTGTAATTTTGATACTGCTATAAATCATAATGCAAATATGTGATATTCAGGATATCTGATATATGACCTTGCAAAGGGGTCCTGACCTACAGGTTGTGATTTGGTGTTTATAGGGAAAGATTCATTTTCTAGTAATTATGAAGACTCATCTCACCTACATTTTATTTGTCTTCATATACCTTCTAATATATATTCCTTCTTCTTCTTCCGTTCTTAGTCTTTAAAAAACTTTCTCTAGACACAGAATTCCACACTGACATTTCCTGTTTTGAGGAGAAGAATAAGATATCCTAGAAGAAGCTAAGGATATCCTATGCCTTTGGGACTCCATTATTTGTTATGAGAAGTCTACAGCCATTGTTTTCCAACATGGAATGTGCCATTTTTAAGTTACTATTTTTAAATGTTTTTCTTGTCTTTGGTTGCCAGACATTTCATTCTGTTGTCCACATTTTCTTTGAATTTTCCTAGTTTAGAATTCTCCATGATATTTTAGTTAATTTTTATACTATGTGCCTAATGTAGAATGTTATTTGGCCCTTATATTGCCAAATGCTTACTTTTTTTCTAAAATTACTCAAATTAGAATGTTGTATAATGTTCAACATACCACAAGGCCCATGTATGTTTTTAATTTTTTTTCATACAATATATTTTAATTATATTTCCCACTACTCAAGTTCCAAATCCTCCTGCTTACTTTACCTATACAACTTCATGATCTCCCTCCACCTTGCTCTCTCTCTCTCTCCCTCTTCTTCTTCTTCTTCTTCTCCCTTCTTCTTCTTCTTCTTCTTCTTCTTCTTCTTCTTCTTCTTCTTCTTCTTCTTCTTCTTCTTCTTCTTCTCCTCCTTCCTTCTTCTTCTTCTTCTTGTCAAAATAAACATACATAAACAAAAACCTTGAGAACTACCAACACTAAAATTCCTCTAGAGAATTTTGAGAGTTTTAAAATAGTCTAAAAAGGGGATTCATACCACATATTGTTTTACCTCTCATGGACAGTGGTTTCTATAGCCAGTCAATTTTAAAAGATTTTTCACATGCAATTTGTGGCTGTTTCCTTGAATATATGACATTAATTTTCAGCTAGCTGTTGTATTTTATATCATAATTAAACTCTCAAAGTGCTTGCTATATACTTTTTGAGGGTGTTCTCCCTCTGTCTCTGTCTCTGTATCTCTCTCTGTCTCTGTCTCTGTTTCTGTATCTCTCTCTCTCTCTCCACCTTGGAAAGTAATTCACATAGTTTTATAACCATAATTTGAGTATTGCTTTCACACTTATTGTTTCCTCCATATTTTTCTAGCCATAAACACTCCTCTTATCCAGTCTCCCACTAAAAAGCCAGTTCAGCTTTCAGAATTTTAGCCCTGACACTTCCTTCATGGAAAGAAGTGCTGAGAAGTCAGAAGAAAGTTAGACACATTCTCCCCACCTTCGGCACAACACACAAATTCTCTTCCCCCTTTACCCTCCCAGGGCTTTTAGATTCCCTATCAATGCTTGTACTCAAGAAATTATGTGCTAGTAGGAGTGGTTAGTATGAGAACTGATGATATTTTCAATACAGAATCAAAATTCAAGAGACATCTTTTGTCTACCTCAAAAAGTAGTGAACTTGAAATATAATATTTAGCCATGAAATTCTATGTAGGGTTCTCCACTAATTTCCTACATAAATTATCAATTTTGTATAAATGCTTAATAAGATTGTCTTATACAAGGTATCTAGAAATGTGTAAAACAGAAGGAAAATGTTCAGAATTGCTTTCAGTGCATTTAATTTTAGGTGATATAAAGATCAATATACTGGTTGAATGAATCGTTCATATAATGCTAAAGATTTTCCATCATGCATTCCTTATGTTAATATTTATTTTTGCTAATGTAGTGGAAAAGCTGCCCTGAATGTGGAAGCTCTTATCTACCACACTAGAGTGATGGCAGAGCACTTTCTTTGCTACTAAAATTAAAGTGTCTTATTACAGGGTATTTATGTTATGAGTGTTCTTAGGAAAGTGGAATTTTTATATTGTCATTAAGGTGAATATTAAAATGATACAATGGCAAAATATAGATTTTTTATATGTCTTCAGCAAGGATAAATTCTAGTGTAAAATACATGTCTTAGAACAAAATGATATGCATTGAAGCCTTTGATTTAAAAGCAAGGCCTTGGGGTTTTAATGTTGTATCTTAAATTCCCTTAATTCACTTAGTAAAGTTGCTACAGAAACAGCATGAGTTTCCAACATAGTATCATATTCTCTCTGATATTATATTCAAGAATAAAATTGAGTTGCTGATTGCTGACATCTTAAGTGGGGGCTATGATGTGATACTATCCTCTGATTTATTGATATCTGTGATATATATATACATATATATATATGTATATATATAGTCATTCTCTATTCTTGTCCTTTCCTGATAAATGTCATTCCAGATTTCCATTGGGAAACTGGTGCTTACGATTTGGTATGACTTGGCTCCATCTAGAAATTTGTTTTTAAATTTTAAGCACAGCAAAAATTCCTTACAGTACTTATTAAGCTTAGTCAGTTGGACTTACTGGTTTTGCTCATTTGGCCTTATTGGTTTTGCTCATTTGGCAGGTCCTAGGCAGGAATTGAGGATATGCATTCCTTATATGGTGGTGCTGATACTGTGACTCTTTCAGATGATGCTAGGCTGCAGGCCCCACACAAGAACCAAAGGACTAAGACATGTTCTCTGCCTAGTAGGGTCCTCTTGCCTCACCAATATGCTCTACGCTAAATCAGAACACACATCAATATAGAGAAGATTTGCCACTGGGATGCGGAAATATGGGTAGCCATTGGTTAGAAGCCAAAACATGGCCAGTGGTATGTTTTGGTCAAAAACACAATGATAATTTTGATACAAGTCAATGTATAGAGAAATAAAACAATATGTTGTCATTGTGAAAGAGAAAGAAACAGAAGTTCTCTGTTCACCTGGACATTATTTCAGTTCTCAGTTTGCCTTCAGGCAGTCTTCCTTGATTTTTTCTGACCATGACATTCTGTGTACATAGATATTACTAAGTTTTGCTAACTTTCTTTTAAAAATATTCTTTTAATAATAATTATTCTATTATATGCATTAAACATTTTAGTCTTTTAGAAAAAAATGTCATTTCTCATTAATCTTTGAACTATGATAGTTTCACCAAAATCTTATGAGTGTTTCATATCCAGTAAAATTTTGTTAACTAAAAAATTGGGATAGTTAATAATGGATGACATGTGCAAAGGAAAGTTAAGGAATGTCACATTCTGGACAATGTCCTGGAGTTGTGGCTATCTGTGTCTGGGGAAAGTTGTTGTCACTATAATCCTTGATTCTTTTAAAGGAACTATCCATACTCTCGCCATTGGTACAGAGAATGACAAAATAAAATTCTTAAGGGGATAAAAGGCAATAGACTAGAAAATGTAAACTCTAGCTAAAAAGAAAAGCAGAAGGGAAACATGTCTGAAGTTGAAAATTCATTGAATGCATACATGAAAGAAGGTATATTTATTTAACAGCCAAAGTAAAATAAATCAGAATTGGCTTTTCCTTTGGGATTTAATAAATGTCATCAGTATCTTTAAAAATAAATACTAGTTTGCATAAATATGAATAAAGAGTGAACTCTTCTTCCATATTCATTTTTACACCCCCTTTTACATTCTAAGCCACACTATAAGAGTGTGTGGTAGACCCGCTATGTGAATTTACCTTGTTCCTGCTCTACTTGGCAGTGATAATTTTCAAATTTACCAAAAACTGCCTTGTCAAAACATTTATGTAGCACGTCCTATCTCCAATTAGATGGAAAGACCATTGGTTGCACATACCCAGAAAGTCACACAGCGTGCCACTTCTCACCAAACAGAATTGGTTTCTAGGAGTCCTGTGGAGAAAGAGATGCTAAGAGCATGTCTGGGCTTGATGAGAAAGAACATAATGATGGCATAGAACATCCCATACATTATATTGTCACTTCTTTTGTAACTTCACTTCCAGGAGATGACTAGGCTCAGTGAAAGAATATTGAGTGAATATAATGAATTTAAACTTTATGAGGTTGTTTCTATGAACCTTATCTTAAAATTTATGAATTTTAAAAGTCAGAATGTAACTTTCAAAAATGTAAGTTAGAATCATTTATACATAATAATTTATAAATAATACTAATCACTTATGAGACTGTGTATTTAACTTCTTAAACATGTTTTTATTACATTTTGAAGTTTTAATATACTTCAAAACTTCAGTGCCAAGTATTTTCTCCTTAGGTATATGAAGGTGTTGGTGTCCTTGGAACCTGGTGAGGTTTTTGGAAGTAGAGTTTGCTGAAAAGAAGTTAGGACATTGAGCATAAGCATGCCCCTTCAAGAGATCTTGGGAACTCAACTCATTTCTCTGCTTTTGTTTTCTGAACACCACAAAGTCAGCAGCTTCTGTCACATGTTCTCAATGGCATGATAGATGCCAATGGCCCAGAGTGACAGGATCAAGGGACAGTGAACTGAACTAAGACCAATGAAAATGTAAGTCAAGATAAACGTTTCATTCTTTTAACATGGTTATCTCAGGCATTTTGTTACACAATGCTAATAGTTCTCTTCCGAAGTATTCTGTTTTTAAGGCCCAAAACAGAACTATTATGCCCTTCCTTGTGTTCCTTAGTTAAGAAAATTGACTCTACAATCATAATAATTTAACACTGAATTACTAGATTATGTTTTTCTTCAAGTATAAAGTTTTTATTGGGTAGTAGACAATATAAAGTGCCTTAAGTTGGGAAATTTATGTTATAATTACAGACTGTCAGGGATTAGAATTTGAATGAATACTATGTTATATCTTTTATATTACTTCTGTATTCATGTAGGCATTCACATTCATGTCATCAACAAGTTTGAATCCATCCACTTTAGATCTCTTAAAAACCCAATGGTTTTTGACTAGTAACTAAATTCTTAATTCTTTTCCTTTCCTTCAGTAAAATTAATCCAAATTGCTCTTATAGCACTAATACCTTATTTTTTATTCATTTTCAGTAATGAAAATCCCTGGTTCTTACAGATTTCAATATTACCTCAGTTAAAATATGTATGGAATATTTTTTACTGTACTTCTCCTTAGGTGTGGAAAAGCCCTGTCTGTCCTCAGACTTGAACTTCTAAACTCTGCAAGGTTCAAGTCTGTTGTATGTATTTAATGGATGGCTTCATTGTTTAAACTTCTTCTGGATGGTGTTTTTTTTTATGTCCTTGTCTTTCATTATCTTTGATCCACAAAATTATGATTCCAAGATTTATTTATTACATTTTATTTCTATGCCAACAATTACATCTTCTGTGTGTGCATGTGCATGCACTCTATACATATAGATGATATGCATTCTATATATAAGAAATTAATAACATAAAAGTTGGATAAAGAGGCGATTCAACTGCAGTATAAGTGATATTGTAGAAATAAGACAATTTCTAACCCAGTGATTTTTCATTAGCTATGTATATCCTAATGGTAGCACCATCTCTATTTTTGAAAAATTCTCAACTTTTAGCTCATTTTTTTTATTGTGTTTCACTGCACTCTCTTATTAAGGCTCATCTCTAATAATTTAGTACCTTTTAATTATGCTTCATATACAATGCACCTTTCTTTGATGTGGTAACAGCTGCAATAAGACATTAGAGCAAACTAAGATCTAGAATATTCTGTGCCTCCTAGAACCTAAATGAAAATTATACACTAAAACTCTAAATGACATGTGCAGAGAGATGCATAATTGGAGACAGGCTGTCTGTCTGTAATTTAAGATTATCCTAGGCAAAATTGTTAACATGTAAGTTTTTATCTTGTGCTTCATCTTTGACAGGATATATCCCAATGGCCAATTAGACTTCATTTAATTCCTCTTTCTACATTACATTACCACATCATATTGTATTATATCATGACACATCATGGTGTTTCATGCTCAGTTGTGTCAGTACTCCATATATGCTTAGTACCTGGGTTTTAATGCCCTTCACCCAGATAACTAGGCACATATCTTCAATGAGGAAAGACTTAAATAAACCTTCATCCTTATCATTCCCCTATACTTGAAAAAAATGTCCTTTATTTAAAATATGTTTTCTGTAAAACCATATAGTATGACAGGTTCTAGAAAACATATGAATCTGAATAAAGACAACTTTAAGCAGATCAAAGGAGTGGTAGATATTTTGGGTTGAGAATATGGTATAAATATTCCTATATATTCAACCTTCAAGTCTAGACACTTTAATTTCAGACAACAGTACAGTTGAAAGCATATAAGCATTGTTCTTTTTTACTTTTTGTAAATGTCTTCACTTGTTTGAGATGACTGTCTATTTTCTAATGTTAATACATCACAGGTTGCAATGCCATTGGATCTACAGTGCATTCACTCAGCAGTTCTTCCTTTGTTGTTATTGATTGATTGATTGATTTGCCTAAATTTTATAACTTTTTAAAAAGAAATTTTTTTCACAAAAACTATTTTAGATAAATTACTATAACTTATTTTATGAATTACTGTGAACAGCCAGGCATGATGGCATACATCTGTAATTATAGGATTTGGGGAGGCAATTCATTGCATCCATAAGGCTTTATTTTATTTTTTATCATTAATTTTACTTATTAATTTTACATCGCAGTCATAGCCTCTCCCTCTTCTCCTCCCAGCCCCACCATCCCTTTCCCTTCTCCCTCCCCCTCACCTATTCCTCTGAAAAGGGGAACAACCCTGCCCACTCACCCCAGCTCATCAAGTTGCATCAGGACTGACGTCATCCTCCTCCCCTGTGATCTGACAAGGCTATCCCATCAGGGAGAAGTGATAAAAAAGCAGGAAAAAAAAGTCCACATCACAGAGAGCCCTCGCTCTCCTTATACCTCAAGGGGTCCTGTCAGCATCAGGAACATCCAACCAACACCAGAGATAACCAGATGGCTAAAGGTCAGCATAAGACACAATCAACAAAATCCAGGGAAACATGGTGTTGCCAGACCTCAGGTATCCTACCACAGCAATCCCTGGACACCCTGACACAGCTGAAGCCAAAGATGATGACCTTACATACAGTCTTATAAAGTTGATCTAGGTTTTAAAAGAAGGTATGAGTAAATCCCTTAAAGAAATAAAAGCAAATTGAATCAAACAGTGAAGAAGATGATTAAACCCCTTAATGAAATACAGGAAAATACAATTAAACAAGTGAAGGAAATGGATAAAACTATCCAACACCTGAAAACTGAAAGAGAAGCAATAAAGAAATCACAAACTGAGGCCATCCTGGAGATTGAAAACGTGGGCAAGGGAACAGGGACTACAGATCCAAGCATGACCAACACAATGCGAGAGATGGAAGAGCAAATCTCAGTTGTAGATGATACAATTGAATAAGTTGATACATCATCAAAAATACGATAAACCTAAAAAGTTCCTGAAATAAAACATTCATACAATAAGAATCTGGAACCCAATGAGCAAACTGAATAATAATAGGAATAAAGAAGAAGACTTCAAGCTCCAAGGCCTAGAAAAATTTTTTCAACAAAATCATAGATGAAAACTTACTCAATTGAAAGAAAAAGATGCCTGTAAACATACAAGAAGCTTACAGAACACCAAATACAATGGACCAGAAAAGACAATACTCCTGCCACATAATAATAAAAACACTAAATGTACAGAACAAAGAAAGAATATTAAAAGACACAAGGAAAAAATGCTACGTTGCATATAAAATCAGACTTACACCTTACTTCTCAATAGAGACTCTAAAAGCCAAAAAGGGCTGGAAAGATATTTTACAGACACTAAGAGAACACAGATGTCAACCCTGATCACTATACCCAGCAAAACTTTTAACCACCATAGATGGAGAAAACAAGATATTCCACAACAGAAGCAAATTTAAATAACATCTATCCACAAATTAAGCCCTACACAAGATACTAGAAGGAAAATTCCAACCCAAGGAGGCTAACTATACCCAAGAAAACACAGAAAATAAATAACCTTACATCACCAAAACCAAAAGAGGGGAAGCACACAAACACACCACGCACATATACTCCACATATACTCTTCCACCACCATTATCAAAATAACAGGAATTGGGAATCATTGGTCATTAGCATCTCTTAGCATCAATGGAGACTCAATTCCCCCAATAAAAAGACACAGGCTAACAAAGTGGATCTATAATTTTGCTGTATATAAGGACACGCTTCAGCAACAAAGATAGACATTATCTCAGAGTAAATGTCTAGAAAAGGGTTTTCCAAGCAAACAGATGCAAGAAGTAAGTTGTGGTAGCCATTCTAGTATCTAATAAAATATACTTTTAACCAAAATCAAAAGAGATGGGGAAGGACACCTAATACTCATCAAAGAAAAAATTACACCAAGATGACATCTATATTCTGAACATCTTTGCCCCAAATGCAAGGGCAGCCACATTTGTAAAAGAGATGTTACAAGAGCTTAAATCACACACTGAACCTCATATACTAATAGTGGGAGACTTCAACATCCTACTCTCACAAATGGACAGAATATCAAGACAGGAACTAAACAGAGAAATATGAAACCAATCGATGTCATGAATCAAATATACCTAACCTATCTACAGAACATTTCACCAAAACATAAAAGAATATATGTTCTTCTCAGCAACTCCAGAAACCTTCTCCAAAACTGGTCATATACTTTATCACAAACCAATCTTCAACTGATTAAAAAAACTCGAAATAGTCACTTGTATCTTATTAGACCAACATGGATTAAAGCTAGATTTCAACATCAAGAGAAACAACAATAAACCTACAAACACATGAAAACTGAACAATTCTCTGCTCAATGATTATTAGGTTAGGGAAGAAATAAATAAATGAAAAATTTTCTAGAATTCAATGAAAATGAAGGCACAGCATACCCAAACTTATGGGATACAATGAGAGCCATGCTAAGGGGAAAGCTCGTAGTACTAAGTACACTCATCAAAAAATTGAAGATGTCTCATACTAGAAATTTAAAAGCACACCTAAAGGCTCTAGAACAAAAAGAAGCTAACATACCCAAAGGAGTAGACAGCATGAAATTATCAACCTCAGGACTGAAATCAATAACTTAGAAACAAAGAGAGCAATACAAAGAGTCAATAAAATAAAGATCTGGTTCTTTGAGAAAATCAACAAGATAGACTACCAAAAAGCCAGAGAGACTGTATCCAAATTAAGAAAATCAGAAGTGAAAAGGGAGACATGACAACAGACCCTGAGGAAACCAAAAAAATCATTAGGTCTTATTTCAAAAGCCTATACTCCACAAAAATCTAAATAAATGGATGATTTTCTTGATGGATTTTACTTACTAAAATTAAATCAGGATCAGGTAAACAATTTAAAAAGTCCTATAACCCCTAAAGAAATAGAAGCAGTCATCAACAGTCTCCCAAGCAAAAAATAAAAGAAAAAAGGAAAAGAAAACAATAAAACAGGATTGTTTTAGCACAGAATTCTATCAGGCTTTCAAAGAAAAGCTAATACCAATACTTCTCAAACTATTACACAAAAGAGAAACAGAAGGAACATTACCAAACTCATTCTTTGAGGTTATAGTCACCTTGATACATAAACCTCATGAAGACCCAACAAAGAAAGAGAATTGGAGACCCATTTCCCTTATGAACATTGATGCAAAAATACCCAATAAAATCCTTGCAAACTGAATCCAAGAAAACATCAAAAATATCATCCACCATGACCAAGTAGGCTTTATCCCAGGCATGCATGTGTGATTTAATATACAGAAATACATCAATCTAACCCACCATATAAACAACTTGAAGGAAAAAAGATGTGATCATCTCCTTCCATACTAAAAAACCATTTGACAAAATCCAACACTTCTTCATGTTTAAAGTCTTGGAGAGATCAGGAATACAAGACATATACCTAAACATAGTAAAGGCAACATACAGCAAGTCTATAGATGACATCAAACTAAATGGAGAGAAACTTAAAGCAATTCCACTGAAATCAAGGACAAGACTAGGCTGTCCACTCTCTCTCTATGTCTTCAATATATTTAGTACTCGAAGTTACAGCTAAAGCAAGAAGACAAATAGAGGAGATCATTGGAAAGGAAGAAGTCAATGTATAACTCGCAGGTGGTATGATAGTGTACAGAAGTGACCCCAAAAATTCTACCAGAGAACTCCTACATCAGGTAAACGCCTTAAACAAAGTGGATGGATATAAAATTAACTCATAGAAATCAGTAGCCCTCCTGTATACAAAAGACAAATGGGCTGACAAAAAAATTGGGGAAACAACACCCTTCACAACAGCCACAAATACATAAAGTCTCTTAGTATAACTCTAACCAAGCAAGTTAAAGACTTGTGTGAAAAACTTCAAGTCTCTGAAGGAATTGAAGAGAATATAGGAAGATGGAAAGATCTCCCATGTACATGGATAGGTAGGATTAACATAGTAAAACAACCATCTTAACAAAAGCAACCTATGGATTCATTGCAATTCCCATCAAAATGCCAAGGCAATTCTTTACAGACCTTGCCATTCTCAACTTCATGTGTAAAAACTAAATACCCCTAAATAGCTAAGACAACACTGTGCAGTAAAATATCTTCTAGAGGTATCTCCATCCCTGACTTCAAGCTATACTACAGAGCAATAGTACTGAAAACTGTGTGGTACTGGTATAGAAACAAATAATGCAATTAAAAAGTAGGATACAAAGCTAAACAGAGAATTCTCAAGAGAATCATATTGAATGGATGAGAAGCACTTAAAGAAATGCTCAACATCCTTTGCAACCTTGGAAATGCAAAGCAAAATGACTCCAAGATTCATCTTACAACTATCAGAGTGGTTTAGACAAAAACCTCAAATAATAGCACAAGTGGTTGTGCAAATTTGTACAACCACTTGGAAATCAAATTGGCACTTCCTCAGAAAAATAGCTCTACCTCAAGATCCAGCTATACCACTCCTAGGCATATTGGAAAGATGCTCCACCATACAACAAGGATATCTGCTTGACTATGTTCAAAGTGGTGTTTTTCAAAAAAGCCAGAAACTGGAAACAACCCAGAATGGATAAATAAACTATGGCATCACAATGGAATACTATTCAGCTATCAAAAACAAGGACATCATGAATTTTCAGGAATATGGGTGGAATTGGAAAAGACCATCTTGAGTGAACTAACCCAGGCCAGAAAGGACACTCATGGTATATATACTCATTTATAAGTGGATATTAGCCATATAATATAGGATATTCATATTATAATCCCCAGACCTAAAGAAACTAAGTAATAAGTAGGGCCCTAGGGAAGATGCTTAATTCTCATTCAGAAGGGCAAATAGAATAGAAACTGGAAGTGGTTGAAGAGAGGCAACAGGATGGCAGCCTATCACAGAAGTCCTCTGAAAGACCCCACCTAGCAAAGGATTGAAGCATAAGCTGAGTCTACTTTCAGCTGAGTGCCAGGAGTCCTATGGAAGAGTGCACAGTTAGAAGGACCTGGGGTTGGAGGTGGAGACAAAGTTCCACAGGAAGACCAACAGAGCCAACAAATCTGAGCCATGGTCATCTGCAGAGACAGCTGCAACAAACTGGAGAGGACTTAGGCCCCTCACTCAGATGTAACCTATAGGCAGCTCAGTCTCTATATGGGTCCCCTATTAAAGGGAGCAAGGATTGGCTCTGCCATGTACTCCTTTGCTTGCACTTTGATAACTTTTCTGTGCCAGGGTGCCCTACCATGCCATAGAGGAAGAGAACACAGGCAGTCCTGAGGAGACTTGATAGGCTGGGGTCAGTTCATAGGGGAGAAGGGTTACTCTTCTCTGAGGACTAGGGAAGTGGAATGGGTGGAAGACAAAGGGAGGATGAGACCTGGAGGAGACCAGGGAAGGGGCTATAACTGTGAGGTAAAACAAATACATTTTTTTTAAATAAAAAAGGAATAAATCTCAAAAAGTAAAACCAAATATTTAAGAAAAAATAAATATAAAGGAACATTGCCAAACTCATTCTATGAGCCACAGTCACCCTGACATGTAAACCCCACAAAAACTCAATAAAGAAAGAGAACTTCAGATTAATTTCACTCATGAACATCCATGCAAAAATATTCAATAAAATATTTGAGAACTGAATCCAAGAGTACATCAAATACATCATCCACCATGTTCAAGTAGTCTCCATTCCAGGGATGCAAGGATGTTTCAACACTCAAAAACTATCAATGTAATCCACGATATAAACAAACTGAAAGAAAAACTTACATGATCATCTCATTTCATGGAAGAAAAGCCTTTAACAAAATCCACCACCCATTCATGATAAAAGTTATGGAGAGATCAGGCATACAAGGCCCCTACATAAACATAATAAAGGTTATATACAGCAAGCCAATAGCCAACATCAAATTAAATGGGGAGAAACTCAAAGCAATTATGCTAAAATCAGGAACAAGACAAGGCTGCCCACTCTCTTCATATCTCTTCAATATA
Organism: Acomys percivali; assembly: GCA_907169655.1. Classification (NCBI taxonomy): domain Eukaryota; kingdom Metazoa; phylum Chordata; class Mammalia; order Rodentia; family Muridae; genus Acomys; species Acomys percivali. Next base: position 90,908,660 of record OU015752.1, read on the forward strand.
ATACTTGTAGTTCTAGCTAGAGCAATAATATAACTATAGGAGATCACTGGGATACAAATTGGAAAGGAAAAAGTCAAAGTATCCCTATTTGCTGATCATATGATAGTATATATAAGTGAGCCCCAAAATTCTTCCAGAGAACTCCTACAGAAAAGTGGCTTGATACAAAATTAATTAAAGAAAACCTGTAGCCCCATTGTATACAAAGACAAATGGGCTGAGAAAGAAATGAGGGAAACAACACCATTCACAATAGCCACAGATAATATAACTGCAACCAAGAAAGTGAAAGACACGTAGGACAAGAACTTCAATTCTCTGAAAAAAGAAATTGAAGAAGATATCAGAAGATGGAAACATCTTCCAGGCTTATGGATCAGTAGGATTAACACTGTAAGAATGGCAACCTATAGATTCAATGCAATTCCCATTAAGATGACAACACAATTATTTACTGACCATGAAAGAAAAATTCTCAACTTCATATGGAAACACAAAACCCCCAGATAGCTAAAACAACCCTATACAATAAAAGAACGATCCCAATCTCTAACTTCAACCTATACTACAAAGCAATAGTAATAAAAACTGCATGGTATTGGCATATAAACACACTGGTAAATCAATGGAATTGAATAGAATACTCAGAAATAAACCCACACATCTATGGACATTTCATTTTTGAGAAAGAAGCCAAAACCGTACAATGGAAATAATATAGCCTCTTCAACAAATGGTGCTGGTCTAACTGGATGTCTGCATGTAGGAAAATGCAAATAGATCCATATTTATCACTCTGCACAAAACTCAAGTCCAAGTGGATCAAAGAATTCAACATATAACAAGATACACTAAACCTATTAGAACAAAAAAAAAAAAAAATGGGAAGAGCCTTGAACTTATTGGCACAGGAAACAACTTACTGAACAGAACACCAACAGCCCAGGCTCTAAGATCAATAATTAATAAATAGTACCTCATGAAACTGATAGACTTCTGTAAGGCAAAGCACACTGTTGACAGAATAAAATGTCAGCCTTCAGGTTGGGAATAGATCTGCACCAGCCGTGTATCAAAGTGCTAATATTCAATACATATAAAGAGCTCAAAAAATTAAACACCAACAAACCAAATAATCCAAATAAAAAATTAGGTACAAAGTTAAGCAGAATATTCTTAACAGAGGAATCTTGAATGGCTGAGAAGCACTTAAAGAAATGGTCAAAGTCATTAGTCACCACAGAAATGTAAATCAAAAGGCCTCTTAAATTCCATCTTATACCCTTCAGAATGGCTAAGATAAAAAACTCAAGTGGCACCACATGCTGGTGAGGATGTGGAGAAAGGGGAACACTCATCCATTGCTGGTGGGAGTGCAAACTTGTTCAACCACTTTGGAAATCAATATTGTGCTTTCTCAGAAAATTGGGAATAGCTCTACCTCAAGATCTAGCTATATCAATCCTGGCCATATACCCATCATACAACAAGGACATATCTTTCATCATACAACAAGGACATTTGTTCAATGATGTTCATAGCAGCTTTACTTATAATAGCTAGAAGTGGAAACAATCCAGATGTCCCTCAGGAAAAGAATGGATAAGGAAAATATGGTACATTTACACAATAAAATACTATTCAGCTATTAAAAACAAGGAAATAATAAACTATGCAGGCAAATGGATGGAACTAGAAAAGACCATCCTGAGTGAGGTAACCCAGACCCTGAAAGACACATGGTTTATAAGCAGATATTAGCCATATAGTACAGAATAAACATACTATAATTCACATACCCAAAGAAGCTAAGTAACAAAGAAGGCCTAAGGGAGGATGTTTGAGTCTCACTCTGAAGGGGAAATAGTATGACATCAGAAGTGGTTGAAAAGAGGGAAAGGATAGGAGAAGGAATGCTGAGGAAAATGATGGTTAGGGATCAGATATGGGGAGAGGGGGAGGAAGTTGGACAAGCTTTGCAGAGAGACGAGAAACCGTGGGCATGGTCATCTCTGAGACAACTTGAGACCTATAACAAGTTTAGCTCCTGGAGTGACTCTAGCTAAGACTCCTAGTATCATGGTCATTGACACTGTAAAGACCACCCTCTAACTAGATAAGCCTCCTAGTCGAGAGAGGGGACTATCATTCTACCCACAAAATTTTCTACCAAAAACTTAACCCAGCTTACAAAATATGCAGGGATAAAGACAGAGTAAAGATTGAGGGAATTTCCAACCAATGCCTGGCCCAACCTGAGACCTATCCTATGGGAGAGAGCCATCTTCTGACACTAATAGTGACACTTTCCTATGCTAGCAGACTGGAGCCCAGCATAGCTGTCCTCTGAGAGCATCCACCCATTAGAAGATCAAAACAGATGCTGAGACTGACAGCCGGGCATTGGACAAAGTATAATGAATCTTTTGGAAGAGTGAAGGGAAGGATAGAAGGACCTGGAGGGGATAGGAACTCCACAAGAAGACCAGCAGAGCCAACTAAACTAGGCTCAGGGGATCTTGCAGAGACTGAAGCACCAACCAAGGACCATGCAGGGATTAGACTTCGGCCCTATACACAGATGTACCTGTTGGGCAGTTTGGTCTTCATGTGGTTCCTCTAGTAAGGGGAGTGGGAGCTATCTCTGACAAGGACTCTGTTGCATGTTTTTCTATCATTTCCCCTGGCAGGGCTGCCTTTTCAGGCCACAAAGGAAGAGAATGCTCTCAGTCCTGATGTGCTTTGATGTCCATGGGTGAGTTGATGGGGGAGGGATCTCCCCTTTTATGAAGGTAGGGCAAGGAGGATAGAGGGGTAGAGGGGGCAAGAGTGGAATTGTGAGGCCGGAAGGGAGGAAGCAATGATTGGGATCTAAAGTGAATAAATACATTAAGTAATTAAATAACAACAACAACAAAACTATAACAACAACAACAATAATAAGCGACATAGAGTGATATGACTGGAAATGGGAAAGAAAAAATATGTTTGCCCCTACATAGAACTTGGTTTCTTCAATGCAAAGTTATGCTACCTTATAACTAATCTAATCAATGCAGATAGTTCAAAATATGCAATTATAACTCTTACATTTTCAAAATTATTTTATCTTCATAATGACTTCTCTTAATTACTTTATTTCTATTGATTTAACCTACTGTGTCATTTGATTTGAAGCCAAGAAAAAAAATATTATTTAAAAAAATCTCAAACCACACATCCATATTCTTACTTATGCATTTTACTAAACTCTTGAAAGTAAACAAATTCTTGGTAAAGTAGCTAATCTAACTTATTTAAATTTCTTTGAGACCCAATGTTCATTATTACAGATATTCTGCTGATAATTAATAAAATTATTTTTGCTACTCACCAAAATTTAAGCATCCAGAAGCACTAAAGCCCCTGCAAAGTTACCATAATTCTATTGCTGTCAATTTATTCTTCTTCTCTTAGAAGACCAGGATGTATCTTGACACATTTAAGATCTTGACAAGAAACCATCTCAGCTGAAAGTACTCTCTTCCTCCACACCGTTCTATTTCTCTTAAAACCCATTTTTCCCAGAGATAATGAAATACAAACTTCTGGTACTAGGAGAATACATCTGCACATTTAAGTGGGGTTTAGGGACAAAGAACATTTCTCAGTAAACCTACTTGAGTCTGAGGAAATGCTATTTCTTGTTTGATATCTCTCCCATTGCCTCTGTTACCTCCCCATAGATAACGGCTGCAAAATCAAGAATAAGGTGTTTGCTGGTAAAGTGACGGTGTGCTGGTTTTCTTTAGTTTGGGGGATGGTATAGCTATGCTGAGTCAATTTGCCATGGCCCTTCTGTCAACTGTCGCTTGGTTCCACTCCACAGTCCTTGGATATCAGATGATGGTGCATGGGAACTGGAGTATCTCAGAATCCCTAACACTGAAGAGGACTCACTGGTGTTTTGACCTTTAATCTTAGGGTTCTCCATACACTGTCCTTCGATTCCCTGAAGTGTCGTCCAGTGGGTTGGGATGCTTCATCCTATATCCCTGCAGAGGTTAGACACTTAGACTTGGAGGCTGAGAGGCAATTAAGGCTGTCAGTAAGAGGTGGAGTGGAGTGGCGAGCAAGAACTGTGTTTTAGCCAAGAATGCCAACAAACAGGGGAAAGCGGGGCATGAAAACAGTAAAGCACATTGTTGTAATTATAACATCTCAAATTCTGGGTAATATGGGCCAGTTTGCTATGAATGTGTGCGTGTGTGCCAGGATAGGAAAGGCAATAGGAATTTATTATAGAGAATTCATGATTTATGACAGGTGGGTTCATTTTGTTCTTGACTTTGTTCAGCTTTTAAATTCTTCTTAGGGTAATTGGACTAGAAAAACAATTACGTGCTTGTTTGTTGTGGTTTTGCTTTCAGTTCAGTTTTGGCTTTGGGAGAACAATCTATCACTGTGTAGTCCAGGCTGACCTGAAACTCAGTATGTAGCCTTGCATGCCAGTCAGTCACAACAGTCTTCCTGCCTCAGCCTTGTACCTGTGACTACAGATTCAAGTGTCCTCTCCAAGACAGGGCAAACTCTTCACACTAAATTTAATTACTGTTTTATTCAAACAGATTTTTTTGTTTACTACAAATAATAATGATATTCTTTGGCAAAATGATGTGATATCCATTAAGATGATACCATTGACACCAACATATGTGACTTTTGGGGTACTTGAAAATGGAAGAAACATAATGAATGGTCTTGAAGACTCCAGAATGTTTACTTAAAAATAAAATATAAGTGTGTGTGTGTGTGTGTATAAAGTTCTTCATTAGTTCATCTTATATTTATGAAAATTCTTTTAATTCCATCATGACTACAGTACACACACGCGCGCGCGCACACACACACACACACACACACACACACACACACACACACGGCATACATGTAGAGAGCAGAGAACAACTTTCAGGAGTCACTTTTCTTCTACCTTGTGGCTTCTGGAGATAGAACCCAGATTGTCAGGCTTGACTGCAAGCCCTTTTAGCTCCTGAGCCACCTCGTTGTTTCACAACAATCCTCCTTAATTGTAGAAGAGGAACTTCTATGCCTAAACAGTAGAAAGAAAAACATACAGTGAATTACAAGAAATATTTGTCACTATAGCTTGTATGTCAGCTCATATATCATATGTGCATATAGACATGCACACAGGCCTATTTCTTCTAGGTCATCCTATTAGCATTGTCTTTCTAATGTGACCACCATATTTTATATCTCAATTGATATTAAGACTTCTTCATTTCAGCTCTTAGATACTAATATACTTTTTTTTTCTTTTAGAGCAACTTTCTGCACTTAAAAAATGCAGATTCTTAGGTTAGCAGAGCAATTCCCTACTAACCCTATTTTCCTTGGCTACTGATATCCTGAACTAGTATTGTGCATTCTTGAAAAGGATTGTGAGCTATACTGACACAGCACTGCTCTCAAAGTCTACAGTGTAGAAGGGGCCTCTTGCTGGTGTAAACTTGTGAGACTGCCTTTACTATTGAAGTATTGTACAGGATATTTTTCACTGATCTAACAATCATGTTTTAATATGTTGCTAAACATATTTTCACAGGAGGCCTGAAAATAGTTTCTATATGGTAAACAAAAAGAAAAATGGCAGAGATGCTAGATATTCACTACAAAAACGTTTTTTTTTATAGCCAGTTTTCTGCAAAACAGCCACAGAACACATATTTCAACCAGATGTTTGAGTTTTTATCTTCCATTCTCATTGCTAACATATTATCAAATCGTAATCTTTTTTTTTGCTAAAGAGCACTTTACTTATGTTGACATTTCCATGGTTCTTGGTGATGTCAATCATCTTCTTATCTCTGTGTTTGGATATTTGTGTTCTTTTAGAGGAATTTTTTCATGTAATTTGTATATGAGTTAGGGGCAGGTAGAATGTGATTTTGTATTAATTTTGAGTGTTTTTTTTTGATATTCTGGATATTTATTTTTCCAGTGCTAGTTATGTGACAAATAGTGTATTTCTACTTATTGATTCTGGGCTTTTGAAACTTAAGTCTATGTTTAGAAATGAAACTAAGGCCGTGTCTGGGATATAACTTATAGCAAAATGATATTATGGTATTGGACTGGGACCAGGGCATCTGGGGAAAGGGATCGTGTGCTTTGCTTCCTGTTTTATAGGACCCTTCATCAATCAGGTGAGTGAGTTCTGTTCATTTTCCTCACAAACTAAGTTGGAAGATTTTTCATATCCTTCTTGAGTAGTCTGCAGGAAAAAAAATTTCATTTCATTTGTCTGTCACCTAACCGTGAATTCTCTGTTATTCAGATCTCCTCATTCAGAGCTCTTGTCTTCCATGTTTGATGCTCAATAAAGGGCTGTGTACACTGATGGCTCTCTATAAATAATTGAAGGAGTAATAATTTGCATATACAGTGGTCTGTAATTGGTTGTGATATACTCACTAGTAATTTTGCATGAGGGATGCTCCAGTAAAATAAATTGTGCTTGTCTGTGTTTACTTTAGACAGGTAAAGTACCACACTGCGTGCTGAATTTTTATAGCGAGTTTTAATTAGGTCATCCCGCTTGAGTTACCAAAATAACCTGCTCTTCCCAATAACAGGAATCAGATTTATTTAGAAATGAATATCAATGGCTCAACTCTACGTTTCAGAATATGAGCAAACTCTTCCCTGTAATATATGCAAGTTAAATATTTTGCATCCTAATCTAGGCAGGCTTCTCATTGATTCCTAGCCAAGGAGAGCCTCTGCCAAGCCAGACAATAGAAATATTGAGGTCAGTTCCCCATGGTACACCCTAGAAAGCACTTGTAACTCAGTGTTTCGGGAGACAGAAAGAGAGGAGACTCCTCTTTCCATGGGATTCTCCTTCCAGCCCAAAGTTGGTGAGATTTCGCTCATTTCCACTTCGTATTTCACGCATGGCAGCATCCATCCATGCAGGAAGATCCTTACGTTTCAGAATCAGAGGGTGGAAAGTTCTGCCTTTTAATTTATTTTTCACTGAACTGACTCTTATAAGGCAGAGGAGGGATTTTTGAGGCTTGACATTTTTAAGTTGGTCAAAGTCAAAGCATAGAAAGTAAGAGAAAAATATACATTATGATGCCCTTGATTATGCTTTTTAGCATCTGGGAAGATTAAAAATATTTTTATCCTACCGGGAAACACATTGTCCTAAGAAGAGAGCTTATGATACTGGTCAAAGGGCTAAGGAATTTGCCTGTGATGAGGTCTAGCCTTGGCACCTCACTTACACGAAGAAGTGGCTTTAGGTCCTTTGTTTATGTATAAGGCCATGTCTTTGCACAGTGCATTGTGGAACGGACTTGTGTCCCCACACAGTAAAGTCTTCTCAATCGTTCACTACCAGACTCTATTCTAGACAATGATATATTATTTTAGACCAACAATTTTCAACCTCCCTAATGCTCCTCATGCTATGGTGACCACCCTCCAACAATAAAATTATTTTTGTTGTTACTTCATAACTATAATTTTGTAAGTTATGAATCATAAAGTAAATATTGGTACTTTGTGGTAGTCTTAGATGACCCCTGTAAAAGGGTAGGTCTGCCTTCAAAGTGGGTCACAACACACAAGTTGAGAACTGCCGCCATAGATGCAATATGGGAGAGCTGTGTACCAACAAAGAAAGCCCTGTGTCCATCCCAGAAGCCAAGATGGACTTGAAAAAGTTTCCTCAAGATGTACTTTTTTCATGGAAGCGTGGTATCAAGAGTTCCTAAGTGCTACCTGAGTGATGGCATTTCCATTTTAATGCATCCAGGAGCTGAAGAAAACGCTAGAAGTGAAATTATTGAATAAAGTCAGCATTCTGTGGCCATTTGAACTGGAAGCTTTAACATGTACTTATGTGGTAGGGAGTAGTATGAACAGATGAGTGGAAAGACTGAGGGAAGTACAGCTGGGATGTGACACTGCCTTCTGAGGGCTCTGTGCAGGTGTCCACACATCCTTACTGTGACCCCCAGATGATCGGATGGCTAGCATCTATGGTCAAGCCATGCAACAGCAGTTTAGTCCCCAAATACCCTACTTCAAATTCTTCCTGGTAAAAAATCGAAAAATTGAATTAAAAGAGGAAAATTTCCCCTGGCCCTTATCCATGTATTCCCTATTTTCTTCAAGCATAGCTTAAGTAAAAAGCTGAAGTAGGCAAAGCTGAACCTACCACTTTGTTCCCATTCTAAAATCCTCATTCGTGATCCCCTTAACTCCCTTAGCAGGGTACTAGTAGAGTTCTTGAACTGGAGGGAGAGTGTCTTTTTCCTAAATAACTACAGTTAGGTCCTACCACATAACTGGCAAAGAACAGACTAAGAAGCTTTGCATTCAGTACATGCATGATGGATGGCCCCCAGACGCCCACCCTTTATCTCAGGCAGGTTCGTGGCCATCTAGTGATCTTGTAGGTGACGGAATTTAACAGGCACATTAGACAGATTATAGAACTGGGGTGTACTGGGAGTTATCTGATAGGAGAAAAGAGGTGCCACTGCTGGGTAGACTCTGGGATCATGTTCTGCTATTTGCCTTTTTTGGGATAAGTTTTATTCTTCAATGCCTTTTTGAATTCACAGTTCCCACCAGCCTATGAAACCCTTGATGTTTTTATTTTCATCTTATATTTTGCCTGTCTTTTCATTCTCCAGCATCCCTAACACCTCTGCGAACATTGATCTTTTCTTCTCATGCCCACCTCCTCCGCTTTTAAAAGTCTGAGCTGACCTCTGCGTGTGAAGAACATCTCACATCTGGTCTAGGCTTTAAGGCTTGGATCCTGTGTCATATCCACAGCTCTCACATTTCTACAGTTCAAGACCAACTCCTGTTCCTCTTTGCTTCCTGGATTCTCTGTGTGTGTACACTTTCCTGAATCCTTGGGCTTGGTGAAAGGATTGGGTTCCATTTGTTTTCTACTCCTTGCTCCACAGACACTTCTTTTCTTGAGTCTCACTACTGAGAACTCTCGAAGGATTATTAAACTCAAGTCTCACCCCAAAGCAGCTTCAGCGCCTTATCATTGTTATCAATGGGCCTCAGGAAGGAGATGGAAGCTTGGGAGTCTTCATCAAAAAGCACATTCCCAGTTCCACATCCTTTAGGAGCATGTAATTAGAAAGCATAAACGGTTTGCCTAGAAACAATAACAGGGGACTCCAGAGGGGACCGTAATCTTTCACAGGTATAATTACAAGGAAGGTGTTTCTTCATAGGAGTTTATAAACTGCAAAATTCATCAATGCAAACACTGTCATAAAAAGTTAATATTCAGTACAAAGATGGTGTTTTGTGGGTGAAGGATTAAGGATAAGAATAAAGTCATCCTGCTTTGTATATTTCTCTAGACTCTTCAAATTGTCTGGATAATAATAATATAGACAATGATCAAATGATAATAAGAAAGAATCAAAGGTGGTAGGTACTTCATATTTTGTAGATAATTCCATTAATTGATCTGAAATTCTCTTTTTTTGTTGGATCTTTGTGGGGTTTATGTATGTATGTATGCTACTTCAGGCAGGAAGTCTAGTCTAGATAGGAGCACTGAGAGACTAAGGCTGTAGTTCCTATAGGAATGCAGATTGAACCCAATGATTAAGTAAGGGTCCAGTACTTACCTATACCGTACATGGGGCTTTGGGTTTAATTCTCAACACCAAAAACAAGCACACTACCCCTCAAAAGAATAGATTTAATCAAATGAAATTATTATTTGTTGCAGGTGTACCAGAAATGTACAAATATCAGCAAATTCTTACAGTCCGATCTGTACTTGGAGCCTGTTGCTGAGGGCTGAAGGGTGGGTGGGAATGCATGGAGGTTGAAAAGATGGATTGGGACAATTTTTATTCTAGGGTCCTCCTTATCCCTGTTTGTTTTTGGGAAGATTGAAGGCTTTGGTGAAAATTAAGTCATATGTATTGGCTTTGGAGCAAGATGTATCCATAAATGAAATTCAATGATGGGCATCAACATTGGTTGTGTCCATTACATAAATAACCTAAAACAATAGAATAATTTCTGGGTCATAATGAATGACCTTTATGTGACTGTAGACCCTTTATGCCCTTGTTTGGTCTTTTCAGAACCAACTAATTGGCTCTCTCCCATTGACTGACCTCTCCAGAATCCTGCAGTTTTTCCATACATGTTTGTAAACAACTTTATTATGAAAGAAGAATGAAAACCATGTCCATCTGGCAGGAAATAGAGGTGCTTTCTTATTTGGTTTCAAAAGAGGGAATGTTTTGTAGATAATTCCATTAATTGATCTGAAATTCTCTTTTTTTGTTGGATCTTTGTGGGGTTTATGTATCAACGTGACTGCAGCCTCACAGAAAAGTCAATGAATGTTTCAAACTTCAACAAAATAAGCCCAATATAGCAAGAAGTAAAACCTCAATATAAACTATTAAATATTTGCCAACAAAAGTCATATATCTTAATTTTGAAGAACATTTATAGACCAATAAAGAAACTCTATCATCCTAATAACAGTAGGTTGGAAGTGACAGATAAATCACACAAAAATATTATAAAGCTGGCAAACACATGAAACTAGTCCCTTCAGTAATAAATAAAACAAATTAAAATACAAAAAGGGATATCTTGGTATTTTGGTATTAATATCCAGTTTTATCAAAATTAAGATGATTCTCTGGGTTTGGGAGATACAGTTCAGGAGCTAAAATGCTTCCTCTGAAAGCATGAGGTCCTGAGTTCAGGTCCCCAGAACCCATGTCAAAGCCTAACACAGAGGTATGCACCTACAACACCAGTACTACAGAGATGGGGATTGAGACACGTGACTCCCAAGGGTTGGCTGGCCAGCCTGTCTAGCCAAAAAAGTGATCTGAGACCTGGTCTCAAAAAGTATGGTGGAGAATGATAGAGGAAGAGAAATAAAATGGACCACATGCTTAAACACAGGTGAACATACCTGCACAGAGACTCGCACAGCCAATGCACATGTAATGTACATACATACATGCAGATTTTTAAAATTGACATTTTATATATGTCCATTCTGACACAAACTTGGTAGTCTTTCCAGAAATTTTTCTATTATTAATGAATCTACAATGTGACCACAACATTTGACTCTGTGTTCCATAATGAATTTACAACTGAAAACTTTGGTATGAAAACATAACTTAGCCTGGTGCAAAATATAAGGACTAACTTTGAATCTTTTGGTTTTAAGATTACGCAGACAAACAAAACCCATGGAACTGACTTAGGAAAGGATTTTTTTTTTCTTTTTGGTTTTTTGACACAGGGTTTCTCTGTGTAGCCTTAGCTGTATTGGGCTCACTTTGTAGACCAGGTTGACCTTGAACTCATAGCTATCCATCTGCCTCTGCCACCATACCTGAAAAGGATTTTTATTCCAAACAGTTCACTTGTATGAGGAAGGTGGGGGAGGCTTGCTGAAATGGGACTTAAAGGCTTTATGGCAGTTCCCTGGGATGATTCCTGGGAGAACTTGACATTTCTATTTGTCACAGAACCCAGGGTTCACACAGCTGACTATAGATCCTGGGTGTTAGAGCCTATGACTCAGCAGAGTTGCCCTCAGCAGGCACTCCAGCAGGCAGTCAGAGTCAGAGAGTTCATATCTTCATCCTATGGTAAGAATCCTGGGGGTTGTAATGGGCAGAGAAAGCCTGGGTCACCTTTGTCACCTCTTTTGTAAGGGATCCACAGAGAAGGAATTCAGGTTTTGTCACGTGAAAAAAAAATCAGCACAAGTGAATGGAAAATTCCTTTCCACTCCTTAGGTTTTAACTTATTCTGTGTATGTGCTCATGTGTGTAAGTACTCGGAAGGCCAGAAGAGGGTGCTGGGTTCTCGGGAGCTGGCGTTACTGGTGGCTATGTGTTTGGTGGTGCTAGTATTTGAACTTGAGTCTTCAGAAAGAGCAGGAAGCATCCTTAACCACAGAGCCATCTCTCCAGTCCCCTGAAGTTCTTCAATATAAGGGAGACATTCAAAAGTTGAGGGGAATCTAAACAACAAAGTAGGTTCCTGAAAACCCTAAATAGTGCTAAATAAGAAAATAATTAAATTTCTGTCTATAGAATGATTCAATAAAGGGCCAAATAGAGATTCTTTTTAAAAAAAGCATTCATTAATTAGCACAGAACATTTAAAAAGTACAAATTTAAGTATATATTGATGCAAACTATAAATATGGAACTCCTTTAGATTTTAGTATTATTTTTATTTACGTGTATGTTCAGGTGACTGCTGAGAACAGAAGAAACTATCTGAGCCCTAAAAGATAGAGTTACAGGTAGTTTTGAGCCCCTGGTGTGTCTGTTGGGAACTCCCAGGACCTCTGACAATCAAGCTGCTTCTTCGGTCTCAGATTTATTCTTTATATATGCATATGGGAAAAGTAGAAGTCAACACAAAATTTCAAATATAGGTGAATAGGTATGATTATCATTTTCTTTCATTTTTAGTTTTGATTGAATTAATATACTTTATTAAAAAAATAAAAGTTTCTAGGTCCTTAAGTACTTAGCTGTAGATCCTAATAAGTTACTATCATTTGGACTGATGAAACAGTAAACATCTGGCACCGATGCTCAGTTTTGTCCACAGCCATGGAATTCCTGAAAGGAAAGGAAGTTCTCTGTTGCTAGTTCCTCCTGTATCCTTGCTCCCAAGCTCTTTCTCATGTAAACGTGTTTTGAATATAAATTCTATATTCAACACTCTTAATCTTTTGGCTTTCTTTTCTTCCCATCACTGCACAGTGCAAATGCTATTCTTGGTGCTCTGTGGAGCGAGTCCTCGGCCAATCGCCATGCCCTCCCTGTAATATTCAATGCCCAGGCTACTACCCCAGGTTCCTTGGTTGTGAGCCTAACCTTTAATGGCCCAACTATGTGTCCTGATAAAAAAAAACCAAGCACAAAACAAGAAACAAAACAACCAGGTTCCTTTTTCTGAACTACATACTTACATCCTTGCCCCTCTCCAACCAGGCACTGGGAAGGAAACTTCTAATCCCCTGGCCTCACCTACTCATTCCACTCATCTTCATTTGTCAAAAAGAAATTACTTGATGTATTATATACATCAGTCATTGATATGACAAAATATCTGATCAAAGCAACTTAAGGAAGAAAGGAGATAGCTATTTAGTAGTATTTATTATTTGAAAATTCCATACATTTATCCAACATAGTCATGTTCACCCCACCTTGTTCCAACTCTGCCTAGTCCTCCTACTATATCTTTATCCCAGCTTACTGTCCTTTTTTTTTTATTACTGCTCACACCCCCAACTCTAATTAGTGTCACCCATGCACAAAAGGATGGCCATCCCCTGGGGCATCCAATGGTCCCATCCCCAAATGAGAGTGACTTTCCATCCCTCAGCAGCCACCCACTGCCAACGGCTCCTTGGAGGTGGGAGTGAGGCATTGAGGATCTCTCCACCATCCATGCTGGACTTTTTTACTGGCCTGTTCTTGTGTGGGCAACCACATCTGCTCTGCGTTAGCGCTTGTGGTAAGCATGCTGTCTCCAGAAGTCTGTATCTCTTTCCTTTCCTCTCACCCTCCAGCTTTTACTTTCATTCAGCTTTCTCTTCCAGGAAGTTCCCCAAGCCTTGAATGGTGAGAGATTGATGCCAATAAACCATTCACAGCTGAACACTCAGAGTTCTTTATACTCAGTTGAGTCTGCTCCTTAAAATGAAGCTTTTCTGACCAGAGTTGATACTAGCACAAAATTACAGGTAAAAACATAAATACTTAAAATGTAGTTTGACAGCATGTGTATTCAGGAAAACAGCAACAGTAAGCTCTCCTTCCTCCATCCAGAGCTTTTGACCAAGTTTATAGCACCCCTCTGTGGAGCAAGCCTCAAACCCAATTAGAAAGCAGTAGGTTACCCCCATACCTACTGTGCCATTATTGCACCACTGGCTGCATCTTATCAAACAGGCCGATATTGTAGCATTCCAGGTTCATAAATGCATGAGACCATTGATATATTTTCTTTCCCAGAAGTCTGCGCAGCTCCCTCTTGCAAAGCAGGGAGAATTCCCTGCTCAGTTTGAGGTTGAGTTTTCCACCACCGGAATGCGAAGTGAATGGTGTTCTAAAAATAGGATCTTACCCTCAGGATATGGTGTGAAACCAATAGCAATGGCAACAGCTTGTATTGTTTTGAGTGCCTCAGTGGCTTCTCTGACCAACAACTCATAAGAGGGTATCCCGTGCCTGGCACTGAGATTTGGTTAGGAAGAACACAGTCCATCTCGGTGAAGAAGGCATGGTGGAGGTGGTGGGGAGGCAGCTGATCAGGTTGTGTCCACTGGAGGCAGAAAAGTAAGGACTGGTGCTCAGTTTCCTTAACTCTTTTTTGTTTAACTGAAACTCTCCTTAGTGAAATAGTCCTGCTCTTAATCAGGGCGGGTCTGACTACGCCAGTCAAACCTGAATGGGAGGTTTGTTTCCATGGTGATATGAAATCCATCCAAGCTGACAAGATTAACCTTGGCACTTAGGTTTCTAGATGAATCTGTAAACAAGGTCCCGAAGTCCTTGTCCTAAGGAAACAAACATTGTGAGTGATCTAGATGTATATTAAGACAGTGAAGGAACATAATCCAAGCGATGCCATTTGGTACATCTTACCTTTTCTTTGCCTCATAGACAGTCCCATTACGTCTATAGACCCTTTAACTCTAACGTTGTTTAGAGTTTCCTCTCAATGTCCCTTCTCATCCCATACTGCTATTCACCCACAGCTTAAGTTACTATGTACAGTTAAGGTATCTCTCCTGAAAGTATATATATAGTCTTATCTATCCATAGGCAACTCCACCTGGATTCCAGGCAGGCATCACACTTAAAGGGATGTAAAGATTCCTTGACCTCCATTACACTTGTCTTTGTGACTTCTCCCCAGAGAGCCTGTCTCTCTTAGCAAAGAAAGTTTTCCTCCACCCCCAGAAAACAGGTCATTGATGATCATCCTATGACAGAGTAGGGACTCAGGACCACAGCATCAAGATTGACACATGAAAGAAGCCAGCTGACAACAAAGACTGGAGATCCTTCTCTACCTGGGCTATGTGTGACAGAGCGTGCCTGAGAAACACTCAGGGTGTATAAACACAGGAGCATCGAGGGCTGCTCTACTGGCCTATAAGGGACATACATTTTCCAGTTCAAGGACTTAAGAATGCCTTTCCCCAGCTCAACAGACCACTCCTATCTCAGAAGTGCTCTCCCCTTTTTAGTAAGCTGCCTCTATTTCTAAGTGCATGTCCGCCATACAAACATCATCCCAGGAGAAAACAATCTGGGAACTTCAGCAGCTGTTCTACAAACTCAGATCCATTCCTGGAACAATCCCCTGTCTTCAGTGTCCTCACAGAAAGGTGTTCTGATAGTAGTATTTTGGGTTTCATCTGTGGTTTTTCTGGAGTGACCTGTGTTATGATTACACTGACTCCTGTATTTTTATATTGTTTTGAAACAGAATTTTTAATTTTATTTTTATTTCTATGGATGTTTGCCCATATGCATGTCTATGTACCATGCACATGTGTAGTACCTGTGGAGGCAAGAAGAGAGCATCGGATCCTGTAGGAGTCGTGTTAGAGATGGTTGTGAGCCAACATTTTGGGCTGAGAATTGAACCCAGATCCTCTGGAAGAGCAGTGCTCTGAGCTGCTGAGCCATCTCTCTATGATAATCCTTTTTTGTTTGTTTGTTTGTTTTTCAAGATAGGGTTTCCCTGTGTAGCCTTGGCTGTCCGGGACTTGCTTTGTAGACCAGGCTAGCCTCGAACTCACATTGACCCGCCTGCCTCTGCCTCCCGAGTGCCGGGATTAAAGGCGTGGGTATGAAGAACTAGCTCAGCAGCTCAGAGTGCTAGCTACTCTTCCAGAAGACCAAGTGTTGGTTCCTAGCACTCACATCATGTGGCTCACTTAACTCTAGCCCCAGGGGACCTTTGAATTCTATGGTGCTACATATACATGTCCACATAGCCACACAGAGATACACACAAACACATATAATTGAAAGCTAAAACTCAAACGTTGAAAACACAAATAAATATAACATCAAGAATTATACGTACATACTAAAAATGTTAAGGTGTGTTACACAAAACTAATTCAATTTATTTCTGCAAATCAGTGTTTAAGCTATGCCACTAAGACAGAAGTCTTCATTTTGGTTTCCCTACATATTTAGTTCATTTTTTGCAGTTAATAGCAGTCGGTGGGCATCGTGGAGTCTCCTCCAGCCCAGAAAGGGAGTGTCTTTGTGTCTAGAGAGCCTTTACTAGTAGCTGTCTGTCACTACAAAAGGGGAGAGAATATGATAGTTTCTCCCCTGTTTTCACCTAAGGATTCGAATTTGGCTAAGACATTAAGGATAGATTACATACCTTCAATCAGAGCTGTGGTGTGCCGTGCATTTTCTGTATTTACTTCTTGGCTTTGAGTGTTGTCATCAAAGATGGTTTAAGATTTTCGTCATTATTATTATTATTTTTAGTAGCTATTTGGCACCCAAGAGATTCTCTAGTATTTTCCATGGTGTATCCTTTTCCCTTTTCCAGGAGCTGGGCTGACCCTTCACCGTGAGTCCAGCTGAGCAGAGCACGCTGTTTTGCTTGCTTGGCAGCCTATGATGGGCGCCTACTTACTGGCTGGGCGGACATGCCCTCATCCAGCTGAGCTACAGGCCTAGGGGAGCTGCTGTCCCTGTTTAGGAGGGCAACGCAGCTGCCACAGGGCACAGCTCCACCACAGAATCAAACTATGACTTCCCAACAACTGGAAGAGAGTAAATGGTGAGGCATATTTTATAGAACAAGTTCTTATACCTACTAGATCTTGATTCCAATTTTTAAAAAATTATCTTCTACGAGCATGCGCACTCCACTCTCAAAAACCTGTGCGTGCTGTTTTCACTCTTACCAAGAAAAGCAGACTGCTTCATGGCACCCTCAAGTATGGCACTCTGTCCAGGTGTTTCTACCTTGTCTCTCTTTTTCTCTCTTTATTTTACGGGCAAGGGGGAAAAGAAAGAAAGAAAGAAAGAAAGAAAGAAAGAAAGAAAGAAAGAAAGAAAGAAAGAAAGAAAGAAA
>OU015752.1:90931828-90942121 GCA_907169655.1 Acomys percivali
GTGTGTGTGTGTGTGTGTGTGTGTGTGTGTGTGTGTGTGTGTGTGTGAACATGGCCATTTGGATGTTTTCCATGATTACAAACATAGTGTCTTCTGATAGCAGACAGACAGAGTCTTTTGTCTCCAGAGTTACTCTACCTCTCATTGGCTTGTCAATAATCTCTTCATTTCCCCCAGGAAGGTATTACTAGAAAGTACTATGGCTTCAATATGGCTTTGCTATGACTCCCAAGGCTTTGTGCATTGGTCCCTAGTGTGGTAAGGTTGAGAAGTGGTGAGACTTTAGAAAGGTCCAGTGTAGTGAAAAGGAATCCAAATTAAGGTAGATTTGTGAGGCTCTAGTTTGTCTCTTAGGAGAAGTGTTGTAAAAGAACTAGACCCAATGCTCCTTTAAAATCAGTGCCCAGACTTCCCTTGTCATGGATATCTCATTCTTTTCTGAACTTCTGCTATTAGAATGTTATTGATCACAAGGTCTTTACCAGAGTCTAGATGATACTGGCTCTATATCCTAGTTTCTCTAGAACTACATAGGAAGAAAACCTCTTTTCTTAACATAGTATACTTTCTCGAGTATTTGAATATAGTAACAGTGTCAGACTATCACAGAGTGTTCCTGTAACTTTTTAACAATCTTTCATCTCAAATTGGTTTAGAATTCCTTGAAAGGAATGAGTAAATATTGACTATTTGGGAATCAATAGTGAGAAAATATATAGACGATCGAGAACATATTCCACTTGCCCCAAAGACAGCTACAGAACTTAGGCAGGAGTGTAACTCCAGTGGAAAATCACTTTCTTCTCATATAACTTTGGCATCATTAAGGGGATCTTAAACTTCATCTCTCTCACCTTTGAGAGTTTTGCTGTTAAACACCCAACACCCATACAAAAACACATTTTCCTCACATACATCAACAAGCCCATGAGCAAGACTCAAAGTACAGAGCTGAACATGCTGGCAGGAAGCAAGGAGGTATGCCAATTACAATGGACAATATCTAAGGACAAACAGTATGAGGTAAGCGTTTTCTCTTCCATTTAATATAGGGATTCATTTGTGCAGAGAAATATTTTATATGGAATAATGTGTGCTTCAGCGGATCCTAGGATGATCTGAAGGTCTACTTGGGATACACACACACACACACACACACACACACACACACACACACACACACCAGAGTTTTTATGACAAACGCAGTCTTTGAGATTTGGAATGAAATATAGACAAACTGTTTTTTCGATTGCTGGATTCTCAGGGCCCTTTATCTGTGAGTGTGCACTATGAATCTCTGGGAGAAAAATAGCCTGTGTAGCATGTTTACAACTTCCAGCACTGCAGAACTCCTTAGGGGCAAATGCCAGTTCGTTTCTTACAAAAACCAGTACAACTCACAACACTATTTGATAGACTCTGATAAAAATCTGAACTGTTTACTAGAGATGCAGCAGACACTGTGATATTGCTTTAAATACATCAAGTCTAGCACATTGGACATTGGTTTCAGACTTCTCAGGTATGAGGTTACAGGTCCCTGTTTCTTCTGATAGAGAGAGCCTAAGTCTTCAGTGATGGGCAGTTTTAAGTGGGAAGCAAAGAAGCCAATAAACTTTTTGTCCTGACGTTTTCATGAGGGACTGTGGTATGCACAGCCAGCCACGAGGAAAAGTCAACATATCATTTAAACTAGATCACCTATTGTACACTGGCCAAGTTGATGTTCAGAGACTCCCCACATCCTTTCCATTCTCCATACAGGCCGTGTGCCTCCCTGACTCCTGTAGCACCACATGGTGTTTGCACACGAAATGTCCTTGTACTCTTTACCTTCTTTCATTTTTATTGAACTTTAACCACATCCAATGGTCACCAGCTGCCTTCAATCTTGTCGCTAACCTTTTTATCTTTGTTTCTTCCCTAGCAGTTTATCATGGTGATAGCACCAAGCATTTACTGTTGACTACTTTAATTCCTATTTTAAATGAATTATTTTGATCAAATTGCAGTGCTGAGCATTGCTTGTGTGTCTTATTAATGTGTAGTCTACGTGATGTTGAGGCACATATACCATGGCATCAGCACCTTGTCAGTCACCCACTTTAACAATGAAGGAGATTTTATGAAGTTGATTGAAATCTATGGGATATGTTAAATTTGGTGTCAAGTTGGGTGACCAAGATAAACTAAGGTTTACCACTTCAGGGCTCTTCTGTTTTAACATCCTAAAGATATCTTGAAATCATTCTGTTACTTTTATTGATTCTTTTCATTGAATACTGTGTTTGAACTTAAAAACCATAGAGTTGATAGAGAATCACTCATGCTCCAGCATGACACACTTGAGGGCCAAAAGTTATTTCAACTTATAGGAAGCTCAAAAGAAAAAACATATGAAATAAAACAAGAGACAACAAAACAAAGCCAACTAAGGTTTAGCCTTCTGCCTTTATTCCAAAGTAACAGAGATGCCATTCCTAGTTTATGCTAAATTGTTGCCACTGCACATTTGAACACCTTTCCTGAGCATCTATTATGTGCTGAGACTTGTGTAAGCATTCACAGATACAACTTAAGACAGTTAGGGTGAAAGGCATAAATGACACACTCCACAAGATATAGCGAGTTCTATGACTGAAGTGTTTGTGTGCTGAATATAATAAAATCTCACAGAGAGACAGTGGCCCTAACATGAAGGGAGGCAGAGGCAGGCTGATTGCTATGAGTTCGAGGTCAGCCTGGTCTACAAAGCTAGGATGTCTAGGACATCCAAGGCTGCACAGAGAAACCCTGTCTTGAAAAGCCAAAAAGAAAAAGAAAGAAAGAAATCTGAAGGAATCCTTCTTTCTAACATTATTGTGCATATAACCTAGATTTGCCTACTTGTTTTTCTCTCAATAGATAAGAAATTGACCTTCTGTCTTTGCACATGTCTCACTGAAACACTGCTAAATGCTATTGTGTTTTTAATCCTGCATAGGTAGTTTCTGTGGATCTTGGGCCTGCGTCTCCCAGGCAAGGAGAAAAAGGGGACTAATTTTTCTTTTGACTGCAATCAATTTTTCTACTCCAGTCCATCTACTAGAATTAATTGTTTCAGAAGAAGCTCCATTTTGCTCAAAAATCAAGAAAAGATTTCAGTTACAGCTTCCCATAATAAAGCAATTGTGTAATTAGTAATACATTTCTCATTCCCTTACTGAGTGGAGAAAAAAAGTAACACATGTATTGCTTTAGTGTAAATCCTGACAGTGAAGATTTTTTTCCCAGGGAATTATACCATTATACCATAAAAATGTCAAGGCATAAGTTTACTGTTCCCACTAATATTCTAAAATATTCTCTTAGGCTGACATCTCTGTCAATTAAAATTAAACAAAATTGCATTCTGCCATATACACTTTGAAGGGGAAGCTTTTGAGTTTATAGCTGCTCTTTGAATTGATTTTTAAGATGGCATCTGTAAAACTTGGCTGGAACAAGATGAGGTGGGATATATTTAAGGACCAGTCAATTTAAAAAATGTTTTTAAAGATCATAAATTGACAGCTAGAATAGACTGCACATACATCTAGGTTTCTCAGCCATTAAAATAAATCCAGTGATTCTTCTGTATTACATGGTTGTGTTGACATAATTCAGTGCCCACGTGTGTCTGACTTGTTTTGGATTTCCAGTATTTTTACACAGCAGAATATAAACAAGGAAGCTCATGAGTGTGGCTTCCAGTTATTCCATCTGCAGAGATTTGGGGAGAGTGTTCCTCAGCGGTATTTCCCACAGCCAAGCAAGCGAACGTGCTTTCTCACGGGACCAAGATTCTGAGGACAGACACTGCAAAGGCAGTGTCCACTCTGAGCACTCTGGACAGGATGAAGCTGCCAACAAAGTCTTTGGGGAGATTGTGCTATGCGATAGGAAGAGGAACAAAGTGAATCCTTGTCCCAGTTCCTCTGAAAGAACTTAATTTGATGCTGAGTCTTTGGCCTTTGATTGCCAGGCCTTAATGCACAGTGTTTTATTGGGGAGTTTGAAGCAAAGATTATTTCATAATTCAGAGTCTCACAGGCTGATGGACCTCTCTCACTTGCTAAACACCTTTTGGTGCCTTTTTAGGCAACCCGGTTGCCACTTAAGGGAAAGAGATAAGATTGCAAGTGGCTGAGAAGGGTTTGTGCCCTTTCAAGTGAGTTCACAAATGATGCCCTGGCTTGGCCACCTTCTTGGACCATTTGTAGGTGGAGAGCATAGCAACCTTGACAGGAAGAGTTTAGTCCAGACAATTCAGGGCTTCTCAGAGAGAGAATGCATGGACTCTCCTCTGGGCTTTAAATCTGGGCTTTATTCAGGCTGGGCTGTTGGAGGACTGGCCAACAAGCAGCGGTTGCCTGTCATGAAGGATGACAACACTCTCCCCTTCCTCTGCAGTTGTAGATAAACTTCATGTGGCTTCATGGCCATTTTGGTATGCTAACACTCCGTTGTTAGCATATAGGTAGCACATAGGAAGGGAGACTGGATAGTTTAAGTTGTAAATGAACTAAGAGATTGAATCTCTGTGTTCCACATGAGTATAGCAGCTGGTTTTAGCCATATAGTGTGGATAACCAGCAGTCAGGCATAGGCAGTGAGATTTCTAAGGTCCCTCTCTATCTTAGCCAGCTCTCAATTTGTAAAAGTTCCACAAACTTGTTTTTAACATCAGATCACACCACACAAACACATGCAGTTTCTGATATGGTTGAAATGGTATTTTAGTTGACTACTGAAACATTGTGCATGTGCATGTGCATGAGTGTGTGTGTGTGTGTGTGTGTGTGTGTGTGTGTGTGTGTGTGTGCATGTGTATGCATGTTCATGTCTGTGCATTGGGCACATACATGTGTATGTTTGCCTGAATGTGACTTATGCTGTGATTCCTAAGGAGCTTTTTGCTTGTTTACTGAGACAGAGTCATTCCCTGTGACCTGTGACTTGTCAATGATGCTACGGTGACTGTCTGTCTGGTGAGCCTCAGGGATCAAGTTATCTACATCACCTCCACACTGGAACACAAGTGCTCGGGTGGGGGCTGAACCTGGGTCTTCATAATTTTGTCACAAACACTAAGGTATCACCATAGTTCTCATTCTTTTTTTGTATATTTGCATTAAGAACTGATTGGAGTTCTAAGTATTTGTAATAAAAGCAAGATCATGATAAAGTATTTTCTTATGGAATATCCAGTCCACTGGACATATGGTGAATAAATAAAATATACTTCTGTAAAGTAAAATTTCATTCATGTAGATGTAGCATGAGTGCGTATGGTACACATTTATGTGTTTAAGTGTGATAATTGGTTTATGTGATAGTGAAAAATGAAATAGTAAGCATGATAGGGAATACGGGAGTGAGCGGCCACGGAGAGTGTGTGAAGAGTGGTGTCAGAGGAAAGCTAGAGAAGATTCTGCCGCTTGTATAAAGACCAGAGAAGACAGATCTCAGACATTCTCCCCTGTGCCAGTTCCTAAGGAATCACATTAGGATGTAGCCTTCGTAGATAAATTAAAGAGATGGATGCATTCTGGTTCTCCCTGCTCTCTAGTCCTCTAACTACACCCAAAGCAGTTCTGGATTAGTTGGTGCAGTTTCTGATATGGTTGAAATGGTATTTTAGTTGACTACTGAAACATTGCGCATGTGCGTGTGCATGAGTGTGTGCATGTGTGTGCATGTGTACATGTATGTGTATGCATGTTCACGTCTGTGCATTGAGCACATACATGTGTATGTTTGCCTGAATGCTCAAAGGCACCTCATACCTCGGCCTTTTATTCATGTCTATCACCACTGCAATTCAGGCCACCGTCATATCTTTTTTGGGCCTTGTGTGTGGCGTGGCCCCCTGCTAGGTATGCTCCGCCGCCCCCACCCCCCACCGCCATGCTCCCCCTTCCTGCCAAGGACTGCTCTACCCCTCCCTCTGTTCCACCACCATATCTTTATTTTTGTTGTTGTTTTGTTTTTTGAGACAAGGTTTCTCTGTGTAGCCTTGACCGCCCTGGATTCGCTTTGTAGACCAGGCTGGCCTCAAACTCACAAAGATCCACCTGCCTCTGCCTCCCAAGTGCTGGGATTAAAGGCATACACTACCACCCCCGGTTCCCACCATCATATTTTAACCTCTTCTTTTTGCTTGCTCAGTTACTCACAGCCTCTCCAACACGTTTCTATACAGTCATAGGCTATGTGTGTGTTTTCAAAACACACATTCTGTTGTTTTATTTTCCTTAAAATGCCAGTGTTTCCCTTTGTTTTTATGGGGACACTTGGGTCACAAACCATCCCATTCCCTCTTCCCATGGCAAGCTTTCCCTCCACCTAAAAAGCACCTAGATTTGGACAGTGAATCAACATGGACATCTGTTAATGTCACATTTCCTCCTGGAGTCACCAAACTCACTCTCCAGTTCTTCAAGAAACACTTTCTGAACACACAGACACACCCTTACAGAGAAGAAACACAGGTGCTGCCAGCCCAGCCCAGCCCAGGAGCCGGTCTTAAAAACAAAATAATGTTTTTCTAGTTCCTTGGAGAGAAAGGAAAGGCCACGAGGTCTCCTGTCCAATGCATGAGGAACAAAGAGGCCAGCACGACAGAAAGACATTAGTGCACAGACCGTGAGGTTGAGTGATGTGTTTTCTTTCTAACTTCAAGTTAAAACCGAGTAGGGACCTAAACAACAGTCCAGCCTTCCTGTAACCATCATAAACCATGCAAGTTATTCCAAGCCTCAGAGAGGTATAGTACTCTAAATCAGATGCATGCTCTTTTCATGGTGTGGGTAGAAAGATGGCTTGAGTTTCTGTGTTCAAATGGGAGAGTCTCTTTCCAAATAAACAGACACTATTTATGGGGTTACTGCGTGTTAGAGGAATACTGACCTTTTCCAGCTTGTAGTAATTTATTCAGCATTTGCATAAGGACATTGTAATATTCGGGAGCTGCTGTAGAGGCAGTCCTCTCCCAACCCTGGACCCACATCCATGGTTCCTAGCTGACTCCTACTATCCAAGTGTCTGTATAGTCATTTCTTCATCTTTGACAGTCAGCAATACAGCTCTCAGCTCTAAGAAGATGGTAAATTTAAAAAAGATGACTAGACAGAGCGTCACCTGGTAAATGATACCCCCACTCAAGGATCCATGGATGTAAATGATGATGATTGCTAACTGCGAAGCACAGACTCGGTGACAAATTATACTCTGTACTCTTTGTAGATGTTTTTCATATTGTGATCAAATACCTACCTGTCTAATTAGTAAATACCTCTCTGTCAGTTGAAATTTGAAACCATAACTGACGATGCCTTCAGGATTCTGAAATGACAAACCTTTCGTCATAAACTGGGTTAGTGAAATAAGACATGGCTGAAATTTTTAAGACTGCTGCCTAGCTCTGACCCTTCACCTTTGTTCTACCATGCTTGATGACCCCTATATTCTTTTCCCTTCCATGAATTCCTGACACCCAAGTTCATTTTCCTCTTGATCAGTGCTTCACTTACTGGTGACTGTGGACTATAACGTAGTAGGAGCCCCATCCATATCTCCAAACAACTTGTAAGATCACTGCACAGAGAGAGAACGTATGTACAAACAAACACAATGGGTGATAAAAATGTTACTTTCCATACAGCAAAAGTCAGTAATACACGCATATTTTTAACACAGCTTTGAACACACATTTTTATTTTTATTTATTTATTTATTTATTTATTTATTTATTTATTTTTATTAATTTATTCATATTACATCTCAATTGTTAGCCCATCCCTTGTATCCTCCCATTCCTCCCTCCCTCTCGCTTGCCCCCCCCCTACTGCCCTCCCCTATGTCTGTGACTGAAGGGGACTTCCTCCCCCTATATATGCTCATAGGGTATCAAGTCTCTTCTTGGTGACCGGTTATCCTTCCTCTGAGTGCCACCAGGCCTCCCCATCCAGGGGACATGGTCAAATATGGGGCACCAGAGTTTGGAACACACAGCTTTTACTCTTAGAGTTTCTCCAAATTCCTTTAATTCACTGACTGTTGTTTGCCTCATACTCAGATCAGATTTAGCTAATAGCTTTGCATATTCCAAGACATCTTTTCTGATTTTTTTTTTTTTTTGTCCATCAACTTGAATTATTTATTTGGTAAACAGCCAACTCTTGACATTCTCCATATGCTGGGTTGAGAACACAAATATCAGTGTGTTTATATCAACTTGAGATCTCTAAAAATGGACTTGGACCATCGTGCCATTCTGAAATACACTTCAAGACTGCAATGCGTCTGTCTGGTTTGTGCTCTGAGAGAGCTCCCTAGAAGAGCTGGCCTTTTCCCAAGGTACTTTTTTTTCATTGCTGAAGTGGGTGTGTACAGTCCAGGTTGAAGCCAGTAAACCTGCTCACCAGGTCTTGTTCATAATGAGCCCAAGAGATCTCTGCGATAAATAATGGAGATTTTATTCACATGTAGCTATTTATGCTTCATCAATGTAATGCAGGTTTCTTGGTTCATAGGGTCTTTTAGGTGCTATCTGGGGTGACAATGAAGACAGAAAAGAAGAGCATCTCCCCATGCCCACATGGATGGAAGGCTCACTTCTCATTCAAGCATGTTCCTGGTTTGGGCAGAGGCCATCAACTTCAATCTCCACAACCATGCAAACTAGAATCAGTCTTCTGTGAATGAGCCCTGCCCTTCCTTCTTTCATTTCAATAAGGCACATTTGTCCTGTATACTCTCTTTTCCCTGTCATACTTTAGACCTCATTTGATCTGAGGTATTCCCAATGGCATACTTGAGTCTAAGATGTCATCATCTCATGACTTTATCTACTTCACTACTGTCATCTTTCAGTAGTGCAGTAGGGAAGACTGGAAAAAAATCTGATGTTATTATTAGGTGAGGAAATTATCGACCCTGCCTCTCATTTCTTCCCCCAGGAGATTTTATTTGAATATTCAGAGAACGTTGCCACCTTCTTCCAGAATGTAGCACAACCTTTTAAGAAGTCCAGACAGAAGACAACGCGAATATCATAGAAGAAACTACTAATATTTATTCTTACCTATAGTCATTTATTGCAATACTGAATAACGTTTTAAATTTTCTAGGCTCACACGTGATGTTTACTCAAGCAGCTACATGGAAAGATGAGGGACAGCTAGTGGCGTATAATATATAGTAACACAGAAATACATGATAAACTCTGCTAGGACACCATGCTGTTTTGCTGTTGTTGCTACGGTGTGCTTTCTCCTTTCTACAATTAAAAGACTTACTTACATTTATTGAAATCAGGTAAGCATAGAAAAAATAATAAAAGCAAACCCTTCTGGCTCAGATAAAATGAACAGTCACATCTCTCATGGGATACTTTAGAGGGAGATGAAAGTCTAGGGAAATGGTTGGTCCTACCACAACAGGTCAATGCGTCCTCCATTCTTCTGTGGTGTTGGTTTACTGCTCAGCGAGCCATTATCTACAGCAAAACCCCCAGACTATGCTGTCAAACCTGGCTGACCAGTTCTAAGACCATGTTAGAACCCACAGGAATGAGGAAAGTGAGGTCACAAAGGACAAGTAAGAAGGCAGGGAAGTGTACATAGCTGATTTGGCTTACACAGGCTTGGCAAGAACACACGCATGACCACTAGCACAAGGACAATATCGTGAGAGCTTAGCTCTTAGTCAAGTGGCCACTTGCTAGCTACAACTCAGGAGGGGCAAGTTTATGGCTATAAGAAAGCCCAGAGAGCAACTGATGGCTTAGAAGCCTTACAATATCGTTGGTAGCCTTGTAATATTATTATGTTAAGGCAGGTGGGAGTGGGCCGTGAGTTATAAGAGTCACATGGAGCAAGTTTGGCTGCCCACAATGCCGCCATGTTACGAGCAATGTATGAGACAGTTGATTGAACTCCGTTGACTGAATCGTAACCATAGCTGTGAAGGACTACAGTACCTGCAGTATGGAAGGATGGATACACAGGGACCCACTAAGACCACAGTGGGTGTTTCACAGTCACAATCAGATGGTTTTCTGAGGCTCAGTTTTCCTTTGACATGCTGCAAAGTTTTATGCATGGAGAGCCAAGGACATGAAACATGAAAAGGTTGTAAATAACTAGGGCCGGAAAAGGATCATGCTTGGTTGCTGAAATGACAGGCAGCATAAAAGCCTGAAGTCCCCTTCTCTACGTCTCACACACACACACACACACACACACACACACACACACACACACACACACA
>OU015752.1:90942131-90961242 GCA_907169655.1 Acomys percivali
ACACACACACACACACACACACACACACACACACACACACACACACAGAAGAGGAAGATGGAAATAATTACAATCAGTTAAATGATGTGACCATGTGAAAGAATGCAAAGGGAAATGTGTAGGCTGAGCCATGCGTCACCTCATGTAAGCTGAGGTCATGAAAGGCTAAAGGCTTTCCCAGGGAAGCGGGTAGTGTGGTTCAGCCTTGTGGGAGCATAGGGATTAGTGATGCTGACAAGGTGGATAGTGAAAAATAACTGCTAGAAAATGGGTGTGATACAAGTGTGTACCCCAAAGGTTCAGGTATTGAAAGCTAGGTCTTCAGTGTGAAATGGAGGGACATTTAAGATAGGGTGGTGGTGGTCATTGAAATGCTTGCTACCCTATGAGGAAACTAATGTAGCACTTGGTGAGGTCTCGCTGGAGGGTGTTAATTAAAGAGTGTGACACACAGAGCTTCTTAGACTCCCATCCCAGCACGTGATCTCATCTCCCACGTGCTTCTGCCAGTGTGATGCAATTAACTAGGAAATGAGCTGATGCCAGAACCAGCCCCTCCTCCTCCATAATACTGAGCTAAGTGAGTTCTGTTTCTGTTCATAAAGCACCCTGTCCTTGGGGACTTTGTTATGGTGATAGCACAATAAGCACGTATAACTGTAGGTGGGTGAACTGGGCCACCTTTATCTTGCAAAGCTCATACTTACCTGTTAGAGATAAGCATCTCTCCTTCTAAAGGCGCTGGTAAGAATAACATCAAGTAATTCAAGGCCAGGACACAGTAACAAGCCTTCTGAGAGCAAAAGTGCAATAACTGGTGGCATTTATTGCTATTATAATTAGTATTATTTCTAACTATATCAGGAGCAAAGGTATATACACATAAAGTCTCTGAGCTGGCTGAGGAAACATTTAGGCATATTTTAATTCCTCTCCTTTCCTTGTGCTGGGCACTTAGATAACCTGTGTAAATACATACAAAACACTTCTATCTCCATCCACAGTCCCCTGGTGTACCTATGACAGACCTCTTATCCAGTGGAAACAATAAATCAAAGAATGTAAACAGGAGTTTCATATATGTACAGCTGGAGCAGCCGGAAGTAATAAAATATCAAGAGAATAGGAACTGAAGTAGCAGAGATGTCTTTATCTCTCCATGCAGAAAGCCCAGGGATATATCATTCCTCTGTTAGCCCAGTGTCTTTGCCAGGTCACCAACATTCTCAGACATTCTACTCTACCTTTTTAAAATATTGTTTCTCATGTATAACGTGGCTGCAAGAGATCCAGCCGGCTCAGACATACCCAAGTTCATTTGTGGCAGAAAGCGAAGGCCAAACAGTACAGTACTCATTCTTTCTTTACCAATACATGACATATTTTCAACAAGTAACCTAACATCTTTTCCCCTGGTGATGGCCATCTATGTCTGGCCATGTGTGACAATGACGAAATCACAAGACGACTGTGATGGAGGCGGACTGTTACTGAGGGCTTGGGGTGGACCATGTAACTGCATCAGGAGAACAGCAAGAGAGGAGGCTCATATGGGCTGTTGGCTGTGGCCCAGGCACTGTTCATTGCGGTGGCTTAGAGGTAATTTATGGAGATAATATTTGCTTGGTCTCCTAGGGCAGTGGAAGAGGCAGCGTGAGTGCAGCATGCATGTAAGAAGAATTAAGGGAATGGAAGAACAAAGTAGGTAAACAAATAAACAAGCAAGTGTGTAAGGAAAGAAAGTTGCCCTTGAAACTCTGTATGGGTTACATCATGGAGATTCACTCCTGTTCTTAACTATGAATTCCTGGGTTTATAGAGCAAAGAAACTGCAAATTATTGATAGGAGTCTGAATTAAAGCATTTAGCCTGGCAGTCTTCACATTCTATTTGTGCTGTATTTTCTTCCCGAAGATTTTGACCTTGGTCCTTTACCATCAGGCTCAAGCCATTCACAATTGAACCATTTAAAAATCATCCACAGTAGAATAAAGCACAGGATATCACTCCTCAGGCCTCGGAGAGCTGGCTCGGTGGAATGAGCTAGGGAGGCTGGCCAGCTCTGTGGCCATGGGCTCAGCTGATTAAACTCACTTAGGTCCAGGCTGTTGGAGCAAAACCAGAAGTGTAATCTTCTGGCTGTGACCTGCTTTGCTTTCCTGGCAAGGCAGATACATGTAGAAAGCATACACAGTCTTATTAAAAAATCAGAAAGACCATAAAACATATGCATATATTTCTGTAACTCATACCTGTATATATTTATGCATGAGTGTATGTGTGTGTGTGTGTGTGTGTGTGTGTGTGCATGAGTGTGTCTGTGTGTGATGATTAATTTCTTGTTCTTGACTTTAGGCAAGAATGTTAAGTATTTTTCTGGTAGCATGCACACATGCATACACAAACACATGCTTCTATCAATGTTAGATATTTTAAAAAATGTGAATTTATTTTCTTTCCTAAACTGGAAACAAGATAATCCAATTAAAATAGTTTTATAATAATCATCATGATTGCTAAAAATACTGAAAAAAATTAAATTGCTCTATAGTAACTGTAATTCTTACCTGCAGTTGATGTGGCATGGGCTTTAGTTTGTTTTTTTAAATAAGAATAAATGGTGCCTTTAAATTTTTTCACAACCAGTTTAGAATTAATATGAAAAATAATTATGGAAAAATATATCAGGACATTAACTGATTTTTTCCAGACTTGGAGATGATGTGTGAATCTTGTCAACCTGTTAATACCCTTGTGCATTTTCTACATTGTGTTCTTTAGTAACCAATGATTAGGAAATACCATTTAATACCATAAAATACACATCACCTCTTATTCTTATTGTAGCAAACACTTGAATTTGAGCAAATAAAACCTTAACCAACAATGTTCATTACTGCCACAAAAGGCTGTTAAGTCCAGGAAACACACAATCAACAAAATTAAATGATATATCGGAACCAAAATTATTTAACAATTACTTTTAGCAATTGGTTAATTCTTTAAATGTTTCATACCTTCACCCAGCAAATTCAAAATAACATCTCTAACAATAGTTTCTAGTGAGATCTTGGGCACACACGGTCATTTAGAAAACCCTTTCCTTTATATTTTTCATTGAGAATGATAACCGTCCCCTTGTCTTGTTTTGCAGACACAGTTTCTGTCTCTACTGGATGGGTATTTAACACATTTAGATTGTGACATATATTCTCCAGGGTTAGTCTTTGCTGGCATTTGAGGAGGTTTTTTTTTTTTTTTTGCATCTTGACTTCATATAAATTGCAGAAACTCTTTCTGTCCTGCATCTGCGGGTCCTTCACCACCAATCTACTTTATAGTTCCCTCATCATTTAGAATCGCCTTATCTCGGAAGCACTTATAGAGACTCTCTAAACTCTAACTTCAGGAACAGATTAAGTTTGCTTTTCAAAGCCATCCATCATCTGAGGTATGTTTTTGTTGGTGTTTTCTTTGGTAAATCATTTTATTATTGTAAGCTTTCTCCAGGCTTGCTGGCATGATAATAGGCTATATAAATGATTTTTGTCCTATATTTGTGTTGTATATACTTTATTGTAATAGCACTCTCGGGTCAAAAGCAGCCAATATTATTCCGATTAATTCCTGTCTAGACACTCATAAATTGTCCCTTAATTTGCAGAGAGAAAGCGAAGTCATATGAAGCATAACCTTTCCCTGCTGCAGAAAGTGCACCTGGTATTTCTGGGCTAGAAGAGGCCCGCCTCCTTGTGTCCTTCAAAGCAGCAGGCCTCGCTGATGCAAGAATGCACAGCTCTCTCTCTCTCTATGCCTGCGGTCCAGGTAGCCAGCCAAGGCCTGCCAGTTGGCATGCTGTTCCTCAAAAGGAAAACACAAAGCCTAATCCCCCAACACAGTTTCAGACAAACACTCATTTTATTTACTCATATTCATCTCCCTGGAAGGGGGGGGGTAAGGAGGAGAAAATAGCTTGCTTAATCCCAATACTAACACAATATCGATTCACATTCATGTTCGGTATTTATCGACGTGCGTGGCATACAATGGGGCTATCATTTAGGCTACTGTGTTCAAGGGAAGGCACAATCACATTGGAGAAGGCGATGAAGCACACGGTTTATACAGCCCTAATTTTATGTAATGTAAACCTTTCAAACATTGCACAAGGGAGAGAAGATGCGTGGCCTAATGGAAAAAAAAAAAACTGCATGCATACCAAATGGATTAATCTTAAAGCTAATTATGGCTGCAGAGGGTCTGTCCTCAAAAGTCCATTGTTATTTCCCAAACTTGTACAATGAAATTAACTCCGTCGGCTTCTGCGGCAGCTTCCTGTATATCTCATTAACCAACTGTAAGTGCGTTTGTGCTTGAAAGCACAGCTCAGGGTTTTTGTTTTGTGACATCCAGCATGCAGTGTTTTGAAATTCTGCAGGTGCTGTGTGGTGCTCTAGGCTAACTCTAGCCTATGCTGCAGTACATATTGAACAGCAGACAGCACATAAGGATTGCTGGCATATGGCCGCTAGGAGAAGAAACAGATATAAAAGGCCCACACTCTTTACTTGGCCCCTTGGAGGTTTTATTGCCTAGTGGCAGCTGTATTTAATAAAATATTAGTATCCACTTGAGGTTTAAAGGTGTAACACAATTCCGTTTCAATATAACAGTTCCATAAATTCAAATATGAAACTTTCATAGAAGCACAATGCGGCTATAATTAAAGAAAACTTGGTATGTACCTTAGGAAAACCAAATGTGGGGCCTGCTGTATCTGTAGTGATCTATAAAGTAGATTTGGGGCAATTGTTCTCATGTTTGAAAGTTAGAAGTGATTCTAGAGGCTTCTATGACAGAGACTGATGATTCAATTTCCATGTCTTTGGAAAAGTTATACACTTCAGAGTGATCGTCCCTGAGCCTGAAGGAAGTCTTTTTCCTCTGACCATGCTTTCTCCATGCCTCTGAAAGGTTTGGGTTTTTTTTTTGTTTTTGTTTTTTTTGTTTGTTTGTTTGTTTGTTTGCTTGTTTTTTGCCAATCACATTAAATGTCCAAAGGACTGGCCAAGTTGCTAGGTGCTGCAGGACTCTGAGCCCGCATCGCTGTTGTTCACAAGTTTAAAAGCAGGCACTGTCTGCTCAGAGGAGTTTGTATAGACTCTGTTCTGACATAGTCATGGCCAAGACAGGCAGAAATGGTAAGTAGGAAAGAATTGGGCATAGTGCTCTGGTTTGTTTCATTATCCCACCAAGACCTGGTCAGCAGCATTGGGGTGTTTTTGAGAGGTGATGGGTTCAGAGGAGGGAGGGCCTAGTGGAAGAGGTAAGGTCATTGGAAGCATGACTTTGAAATGAGGTTGGGATCTCAGCTCCATCCTTTCATTCTTTATGTCCTGGACGTAAGTTGCCTAGCCTTCCTCAGCCACATGCTCCAGCCATGATGTGCTTGCTGCTTTGCTATAAACCCCGAAGGAAAAAGATGGCTGATAATGGACTAAGAACTCCAAAACCATGAGACCAAATAAACCTTTTGTTTTTCTAACTTAGTTTATCTCTGGTATTTTGCCATAGTTATGGAAAGCTGATACTAATACAAGTGTGTCTTTCTGAGACAGACCCAGTAGACAATATAGAAGCCCAGCCAAGAAGGCTGGCAACTTCTGACAGCCTCTTCTATGCACAGATGGAAGTCTTTGAGTGAGGTTACAGAGCTCTCCCTAAGGGCACATCCAACCTGTAGTGGAGTTTTGATCATCTGTGGTTGCATAAGGAAGGTGCCACTATATCATATGTGCCTCTAGTGCTCCATGGTCTCCAGGAGTTTTCATAGGCTTTTACCTGCCTAAGTACACCAAAGGCAAGGTAGGTCATGACCCCTGGCAGAAGACACGGAGAGGACAGGAGGGGCTTCTGTGGGCCTAAAGAGAAGGCATCAGTTGTACCAAGGCAATAGACATTGTTGCTGGAGGGGGAGATCATGGGCAGGTTTGAAGAACACTGTCCCTGGGGCAATGAAGAAAATGCTATGCAAGGAAGGAGAGAAAGGTCAACTCAGAAATCTTTTGAAATAAACCCAGAGAGGGCATGGTAACTGAAAGCAACATCAGATGACATAGAGGTCAGTTTTCTGGACATGTTAGTGAGGTAAAAACCTATGAACCCATGTCACTGCACTGGAGGAAAAACCAGAAGAGTAAAATATATATATATATATATATATATATATATATATATATATATGAAATCTGAACACTAATCTAAGCATGAAGGCAATGAGAAACAGCTAACAGATGGAGAAGCTGGTCTGAAGAAAACTATGATGATGGTGCATTTTATATGGGTGTAAGGACAAGGTTCAGGTATAGTGCAGAATTCTGGAGGTGATTTTGAGTAGAGACAGG
This sequence comes from Acomys percivali, assembly GCA_907169655.1. Lineage (NCBI taxonomy): Eukaryota > Metazoa > Chordata > Mammalia > Rodentia > Muridae > Acomys > Acomys percivali. The sequence continues at coordinate 90,948,536 of OU015752.1, forward strand.
AACTTGGATGGTAGAAAACTAAAGGCCATACAGTGGCTTACCTCACTTCAGTGAGAGTGAAAGTTCCATATGAGGAGGAAAGGGCCCAGATGGTGGACCTGGCTTCACTGAGGCTCAAAGACTGAAATCAGGAGGATCTCAGAGACTAATCAGATGTCTCAGAGACATCTGAGCCTAATAAGGAAAAGTTCCTGATAACATGTAAAATTAAGAGTGGGAACCTGTACAGCTTCATCCTGCCAGGCAGGGGAGGCGCTTGGAGGAAGGAGATGCCCCTCTGCCCCTTCCTGTCCCCATGGGGGTCTTCTTCCTAGCTTCACCTGCATGCTGAGCACATGCTGAGCAACAGTGGGCACTGTTCTCTGCTAACCTGAGGCAGCCTTTTTTTTGTTTTGAGTTGCATTTCATTCCTGTTGTGTGCTGACTTGATGATAATGTTCTCAGTGACCTCCGGGCTGATTTATTTTTCTGGGAATGCTATGATAAGCCCGGAGCTCAGGAAATACGACTTGAGAAGTTCAGAATTCAAATCAAGATGAACTTTAAAATGTAGAATCTGAACTAAATTTGGATCTCTAATCCTAGGGAAAGAAGAATCATACAACCCAAGCAGGTCAGATTGTGTTTGGGGCAAACTTCTCCAAACACAGGTCAGAAGCAGATGCTCCTGTTGCTATGACAACTTCTGAGCTGGCCTGCACGCTTGTGCTCTCCCTCTCCCCCCTTTCCCTCTTTCTCCTTCTCCTCCCCTCCATTCCTCCTTCCCCCTTTCCCCTCTCCTCTTCTTCCTCCTCCTCCCCTCCCTCCTTCTTTTCCCCTCCCTCCCCTTCTCCTTCTCCGCCTTCTTCTTTCCCTATCTTGCTTCCTCAGTTCCAAAGTCAGATAAAGGTTGCTAAAAAAAAATTCACTGTTCCTTCTTCTTAGGAGCCAGAAGGAAAATGCACATCAAAAATTATGTTGGAGCCTCCGATTTTTTTCATATGTATTAAGACATGATGGAATTATTTAATTACCTTTGCTAGCAAGTTGACGGACAAGCATTCCCCTATCGTATTGCAGATCTGCAAATAGGATTATTTACATCCAACCTAAGGAGTGCTGACTGCTGCTGTTGGAAGCTGGAGCTGTATCAGCATTTAAATTCCCACTTTTCTGGGCAAAAACCCAACTGAATGATTCAATTAAACTCGTTATGTTATATATTATCCAGAAGTTCACACTATAAAGTGATCCTCCAGCCCGAACCCCTGCCTTTATGATTGCAATTTGGTAAGCAAGACAATTTCCAAGGACTATTTTACTTGAACTGCAATGAAAACGTCAGGCCATAACACACTTTTTGATGCAGGTTTTATGAACGGCACTCCAGAATCAACCATTATTTCAAGCACACGCAATAAATAACCTTCATTATTCATCAGAGAGTAAATATGCATTTGTGTTTGCAAATATGGCTGGCGGCTTCCTGAGAAAAGAAGCCAGCAGTCGGCAGCTCCTTCAGCCATTTAGGGAGATAACGAATGGACGCCAGCCTCTTTAATTGCTACAGACCACCCTCGTGATTTCTGAAAGATGAGCCAAGCGGCTCCTTTACAGCATAGACTTTGGGCAGTGGTCTCTGCTCACTGCCCACTCACCTGGGCTGTGTGGTTCAGTGGGCACTCAACTAGTATATAAAGAATGAGCAAAATTTAACTCACACTCTCTCTCTGGTCTTGTGGAGACATTTTTTTCCAGTGATTTTTTTTTTTTTAAGAAATTGCTTTCTTTTTATTTTGAAATATTCAAAGCCTAATGAACTCTTTTTAATAGAATTATTTTTTATGTACTTTGGCATTCTTCAGATCTGTGCCTGAAATGTTAGATGACCTTTTTTTCTTTTTTGGGAGGCAAATGGAGAAGATGATTAACCACTCACTGCTCAAAAGTGAGGACCAGAGTAGGGGCTCCCTAGAACCCATGTAAAAGCTGGACAGGTATGCCAGCCCACAGGTAATACCAGCACTAGGGATCCAGTGAGAAGGCATCTGTGGGATAAGCTGGCTGGCTGGCTGGCCTTGCCAGAATGTGTGAATTCCAGGTTTATTAAGAGGCCCTGAGTCCACAGAGAGTGGAGAGTGAATGAAAATCTGATGCCAACTTTGGTCGTGCGCGCACACACGCGCCCGCACACACGCGCCCGCACACACACACGCAGCACTCACATCTGGACACATTTATTCACCCACCACACATGGAAACATGTGTATACATACATACATGCACAGCAGATACACATTCCCATTCTAAATGAAAAACAACTTTTTTTTTGTAACACCATTTCCTGGCGTTTATTATTTATTATGTTCTTTTTATCTCTCAAAACAGAGAGCAAGCCTATTCCCCATAGCTGTTCTTAGATGTATACAGGCAGATATGACATATAAGGTGCTTAAAGCTCCTTGACTGATAATGCCAAGATGCCCAGCACAGCTGTTGTGTATCTATGCTTTTGGCATGGGTCAGAGGAGACTGTTCATTTCCATTTCCTCTTCCAGGCCTCTTAAGCGATTCAGAAGTAGCTTGATTATTTTTGTTGCTGCCTACTATGGCAAATAAAGACATCTCCATCTCCTGTCTATGATTCTGTACCTTCAATTATATGCAATCAATTTGTAAGTTTGTCAATGCATCTGTCCACACAAATTTATGAAGTGCTTATGTCTAGCCTCTCTGTGTCAACTACCATGCTATGTTAGGTCCTTGAGATACTAATTTAAATAACTGTGATGGGCTGATGTGCATGCTCATCTCCCATTTCAGATTTCGAAGCCCTAACTCTTGATGTGGTGCTATTTGGGTGTGGGATCTTCTGGACACTGATGCTATCTGAAACAAGATGTTGGTGACTGAATGATAAAGGACACAATCATTTTTTGTTTGCTTATTTAATGTTGACTTATTTTTAGGTGTACTGGTGTTTTGTCTGCACATATGTTTGTGTAAAGATACCAGATCTTCTAGAACTGGAGTTTCAGACAGTTGTGAGCTGCAGTGTAGGTACTGGGAACTGAACCCAGGTCCTCTGGAAGAGCAGCTAGTGCTTTTAACCGCTGAGCCATCTCTCCAGCCCCAACCAAGAACAGGGTCTCATTTCGTACCTTCTGGGAAATGTGGGTTTAAGAGATTATACCTAGGATCCAAGAGCACCTTACTGTTGCCCTATAACTTGGCAAAGTCACTGTATGGTTAAAAAAAAAAAAAAAGTAGGATTGTGAGACAATGAAGAAATAAGATGAAAGTCGTTGTGGAGCTCACTCCCATTATGACTAACACACTCCTCTGGTGGTAGCCTTAGTCAGATGCTGAAGTTGGTACCTACATGACCAGTGACTTCTTAAACATCCCAGCTCATAATGCTATTAAGATGGCAAGTCAATTTGCTATCAGTTTGGAGAGGACACTTATACTACAATAAGGGTAAATTAGTGTTAGATGAAGTCCTGAGGGTAAGGGTGGTATGTATGATGGCACAGAGGAAAGATAACTGTGGGTCAGGAAGAGGGCTCTAGGTTGCTGTTTAATTACCACAGAGAAATGGTACTGCTTTAGCTGCTAAGCATGAACAAAGTAAAGCAAACTACACTAGCTCTGCCTCTCAGTGCCAGCAGTCAGTACACAATGCCAGGCACAGTTGCCGTGGTAAGAATAGGAGAAAGACTATGTAGCTGAAGCCTGCTGGTGAGCCTGTACTTAGGTTATACCTGGGACTAACAGGAGATATTATATTAACTGCATTCCGTGCAGAAGATAGAGTATATCCAAAGGCTTGGTGTCTGAATGGCAGGTCCCATAAAGGAAAAAAGAGAGACAGGAGAAGAATAAAGGTTGGGCATGATTAGACCAGAGGGGAAACAGGGATAAAGTGCTCAAGTCAGATCAGGAAAGTTTATGTGAAAGCATTTCCAAGGAGTTTAGATTTCATGTAGTGAGACAAAGACAAGAAGAAGAGAAGGAGGAGGAAGAGGAGGAGAAAGAGGAGGAGGAGGAAGAGGAGGAGGAGGAGGAGGAGGAGGAGGAGGAGGAGAAGAAGAAGAAGAAGAAGAAGAAGAAGAAGAAGAAGAAGAAGAAGAAGAAGAAGAAGAAGAAGAAGAAGAAGAAGAAGAAGAAGAAGAAGCTTTCTTGGAAAAAAGGCATTGTACCCACGATATCTCACCTCAGCTATGGGAGATATTTGCCAGTGTGTGCTCTTCAGGATGATAGTGTCTGTCAAATGATAATATTCACTACCTCAACTAAAGATACAAAAAAATGACTTGCCTGTAAAATTACTTGTAGGGATCTCTGAATAAAAAACAGAGGGTTTTGTTTCTGCTTATTGATTTATTTTTCACAAGACTTCTAAACCTTTAATTCCTACCTTGTATTGTGGGAATCTGAAAAAGGTGGGGGGAAAGGAATTTTGTTGTTGTTGCTTTGGTTTTTTGTTTTTGTTTGTTGCTGTTGGTGGTTGGTTTATTGGTACAGAGAAACATTTCCTGAGTTGCTCCCATGGTTGGGGTGTTCAGAAAAAGTGATAAATGTAGGTCTTCATCATTAGCATGCTACTTGCATCTGCATTTCTCCATTGGTCCTCTTCAGAGTTCATGCTTCCATAAAGTAGATATCACTGTGGATGACTGAACAGAAATAAGCAAAAAAAAAAAAAATTAAAAAAAAAAAAAAAACCTTACAGAAATCAAAGTCTTGTGCTAGCTCTCTCAAAGTTTCCATGATGAAGATCTTGGATATGTACTACTCCCACAAGACCAGAGCTGTGGGACCTCTTGAGATACTCAAATACCATCACTGCCACAACTAAAGGAAAAGGACTGTAGGGGCTCGGAGAAGAATAGGTGCACAGGACCCCGGGAGGCGGGTATAAGAGGGCGGAGAACAAAAGAGCGAGAGGAGTCACATGCAGATGTAAAATTGTATATAATCAGAGAGAGGAACACAGGAACCTCTGATATCTCATAGGTAATGTGGCATAAATTACCCCTCTCAACATTCCAGGAGTCACTAACAAGGAAGTGGAGCTGGCATCTCAAGAGATTTTAGGAACACAGAGCTGTTCACTCTTTTAATGATTCAATCATCATGAACACATAAAAACGATTGCAGTTGCCTCCTCCACCAGCCACATCTACCCATAGCTGATACAACTACTTCAGCAAGTTCTCAAAGCTGAGTGTTCTGTCTGACTATGTAGTCCTCTAGTCACCTTGCTCTGAAATAACTCAATGCAAATTGGATGTGAAAGATTATTCTATAACTGGATAAAATTGAAGGAGCAACTGACTATAATACAGACCATATCCTCAAACTGTTGCTATGATCATAGCAGTTAGCTGGTTAGTCAAAGATATAAAGTGCCCTCTATGTGCCAGATGTGGACTGAGCACCAGTGAGAGCAGTGTACAAGAGGGGCCAGGCCTCTGCCCTCACAGGAAATTAGAGACCACTAGAGAAGGGAAGTAATTATGAAACAAATCATTCTAACTTATTGAGTAAATAATTTAAACTGAAAGCATTCTCCAAAGAGCAAATGCAGTGGGAAAACCTAGAGAGAACTCAACCGTATCCTAAGTTGAACAGAAAAGGCCACGTAGGGTTCTTGTTTTCCTTTGTCTGTTGTAACAGCCAGTGTCCCAAGGAACTCAATGTGGAAAATACTGCCATCGATGCCGGAGGTGCTTTCTAGTTTTAAAATCCAGTTATTATATTTTTGAAGAAATATTCCACTCATAACATACAGGCAAGATGGGATGCATAGATTCCCAGAGCCAGAGGTTGTTGCAAATCTTAGCAGGAAATTATGAGTATGAACCCAGATGGGAAGGGAAACAAAAACAGAAGTACTTATGATAAGAAAAATAAAGATAACTATGTGCATAGGGAATCTTCAGATGTCATTTAAGAATTTGCTATGCAGGTAAGAATGAATTGTCAATTAACATTGAGAGTGCAGAGGGCAACCACCATTCATAACTGAAATCTTCTGGAAGTGTGTATGGAAAGAGTTTGAGGAAAGGGGGCTGGTATGCTTAGAAGAGAGAGGCTGTTTCAAAGTCTGCAGAAGGGCAGAGAGCTGTGTGCCTGCTGCAGGCCCATGGGTGTCCCTTATTCACTTTGGTGTGGCTTCTCTGCTTCTTGGCCCCTGAACCTAAGCATGCTTTTCTAATATTTGTAACTTTTATTACAATGCATAGCTAGGCATGTGAATTTTTTTTTCTCTCCTGAGATCTTTGAAGTTTTAAACTTCATCTCTTGTTGAGGAAAACTGCCCTAGCTTTTCAGCCCAGGTTCAAATCTGACTGTATCCATGGAGCCTTCTGTGGAACCTCTCTGAGCCAAGTGTGTTACCCTTCTGACTACCAATGAGAGAGTGTGCTTCACAGAGCAGCTTCACTATTCAACCACGGCTTCCGTTTGCAGGAATTCTATTGCCCTCTGATTACCTGGATTTCTGGTAACTGTCCTCAAAAGTCTGTGTTCTATTAGGAGCCCATTGCTAGAGGTAAGATAGGTCTGCGATTGAACACAAAGAAGGACTATTTGGATATTGGGAATGTTTAGAATGAAGATGGTAGCTAACTGTGAAAAATACCAACCTGCATAAGGCATTAACTTTATTCTCACGAAACTTTGATTCTTTAAAATTTCCTATGAGGTATCTGTAAATACAGGAAGCCGACAGAAAGCCAACTAGCTTGGCTGCAGTGGAAGATGGCTTTGACGGAAGGTTTCATGTGAACCGAAGAAAGAACGGGTCTGTGCGCTTGAAAGTCCCACCATGGCTGCGACCTCACAGATACTATGCCTTGCCTCTCTGAGGTATACATGGGTCCCCAAAGTTAGTAAGAGCATCTAAAGCTATAAGGTATATTCTAAAAGCTCAATTATTATGACTGAAGCAGAAAGTTGGCTTTCCCAGACTTCACCTTTATATTCTTCTCAGATCCCGTTGTTTGCTTGTTAAGTGTGTTTCCCAAAGTATGTAACCAAGCTTTAGGCTCCACATCTCACTCAATTAAGTAACTAATTCTTCATGGCTGAAGGTAAGCAGTGGGATTTCTGAGGTTTGTTATGTGTAGAAGTTATGTTGGACCTCCTTGGGGGATTACTTCCTTTACTTGATTCAAGCTTTTGCAAAGTTTGCTTAATCTAGTCCTGTGGCTCCAGCCACTATCTCCTGGAATTTAGGAGTTCAGAGAAGGATTACCATATTTTTCCATGGATTAGGTCTCAGAACCTTGATTAGGCTAGTGAGGGGATGAAGCATAGTCAAACAGGGACACACAGAAAAGCAGGGATTGGGTGGACTGAGCTGTCTGATGTGGAAGCCACTGCATCCCAGAAGCTCAGACTGTTTATTGCGTAGAATTGAACAGTGGGACTGGGTTTATGTTATTCAGCTGAATCAAGGAGGCAGCTATAGTTAGTCCTCATAGGGGCGGTCTCTGTAGGGGAGCAGTCTCCAGGAGTTAAACATGTGGGAAGAAGGGCGACCCTTGGCATTTTCTGCACACACCTGTCTACATTAGCTCTTAGAACAGAGGAAGGCTTCGCCACCCCCTCAGGTCTTCAGCCTAGAGAAAGGCTTTAGCAATTTCCCAGCACATGTCCACTCAGACCTTCACACACTCAGAGCTTCCTCAGCTCTCCACAGAAGACTTTTCCAGAATGAGCTTTGTGGCTTTTTACAGAAGTAACTTACTTATCATTTCTGTGTATAGATGTTCAGGATTCTTTCTTTATTCTTTTTTAAAAATATATTTTATTGATTTATTCATATTACATCTCAATTGTTATCCCATCCCTTGTGTCCTCCCATTCCTCCCTCCTTCCTGCTTTCCCCCTACTCCCCTCCCCTATGACTGTGACTGAGGGGGACCTCCTCCCCCTGTATATGCTCATAGGGTATCAAGTCTCTTCTTGGTAGCCTGCTATCCTTCCTCTGAGTGCCACCAGGCCCTCCCCATCCAGGGGGCGTTGTCAACTATGGGGCACCAGAGTTTGTGGGAAAGTCAGACCCCACTCTCCACTCATTTCTGCTCTTTTCTAACTACTCTCTTCTTATCTCTTCTACTAATGCCAGTTATTTGGTGATTGGCTTTCCTGTACCTTTGTATATAGATGCAGCTCTCATTTTTTCCAATTCATCTTGAAGGAGAGGTATACCACAGGACCATTTTTTTCAAATTAATGTGTTAATTTAACTTTTCTAGTGAAAAATATCATCCTGATGTTACATGTTTATTGTATTAAAACCTTTTCTAAATATCAGATGCGGTGTCCATCACACACATATTTTTGGCAGTCCTGAACCATGTAGAACAGCTCAAAAAGAAATGAGAGGGAAAAATCATCATCTTCCCCCTCTTCTTCAAGTCTGCCATGATCTTGTTATCCAGATCTCTTTTCTCAATAGGTTTTCTTTTTGTCTTCCTATTTTGTAGTTCTACACTTTACATACTACTTTGTAATCACACAAAGCAGTAATATCTATAATTATCTATATCTATAATCTATAAATATTTTATTTATAATTTCTACTGAAACAATAATTGCAATCATGTTATCTCCATCTTAAAGACTGAAAAGTATTTCAGCAGTTGTTTTTATTATTTTTTAGGCTTCAAAATACTTTCCATATAGTGGTCTAAGATGAGAAAGCTAAGCAAGCCATGACAATTGGTCTGATGCATGAGTTCTTCAATTTTAACTGCTCAAACATGGGGGCAAGATAGATGGCTGAGCAGTTAAGATAGTTACTGTTATAGCAAAAGACCCGGGTTTGATTCCCAGCACATACATGGCATCTCACAGTACCACCTGCAACTCAAGTCCCAGGGGATTCAATATCCTTGTCAGGCTTCCTTGGCTTTCTGAACTCACACAGTACATATTTACTCACTCAGTCTCACAAGCATGCAAATAATAAATAAATCTTAAAAACTAAATTCTCAAATATGTTCAATTAAAGCAATCAATGGTTCTCTACCTTCCTAATGCTACAACCCTTTAATACAGTTCTTCATTTTGTGGTGACTCTTTCCCCGCCCCAACATACATACCATAAAATTATTTTTCTTGGGGCTGGAGAGATGGCTCAGTGGTTAAGAGCACTGTCTTTTCTTTCAAAGGATCCAAGTTCAATTCCCAGCACTGGCTTGGCAGCTCACAACTGCCTGTGACTCCAGTTCCAAGGCTCCTGACATCTTTATACCTATACACATAGAATAAAATTAAATAAATTATAAAAAAATCATTTTGGTTACTACTTCCTAACTTTTGTTTTGCTACTTTTATTAATTGCAATGTATATATCTGATAGGCAGATGGTTGTCAGAGGTCTCTGTGAAAGTGTAGTTTGATACCCAAAGGTTTCCCAACCCACAGATTGAGAACAACTCAGAGAGATTCCAGACAGAGCTGGAACTTAAATGTTATTATGGGTCTCCTTTTCCCTATTTTGGAATCCTGTAGAAAATGTGAGGAGGCAAAACTATGTGAATTCCTATAATTCCATACGTGAAAATTCTACAATATAAAACATTTGTGTCTCCTGTTGAAACTTTAGCCTCCAAAGTGATAGTTCTAGGAGAGGAAAGGTAATGACTGGGTTATGGGTTATGATTAAGGTAGGAGTAAAGAGACTCCAAAGGTCTCCTTGGGCTTTTTATCATGTGATGGTACAGTGGTAAGGTAGGGTCTGCACACAGCACAAGAGCTCTCACCATTATGTCAAATCTGTTGACATAATGACAGACTCTAGAATTTTCAATAAATACATTTCTGTGACTCGTGGACTACCAGTTTACAATGCTTTGTTATAACAATACAAATAACTTCTGGGTAACAGGGAGGCACATGGATGTTTTTAGTAAACACTTTAACACAATTAAACAATGTGGATATAGGTTTCTCAGTGAGTTTATCTCCAATAGAGCAGGAATGAGCCACACACTGAACTAAATGGCCAGTTGTAGACATAGGCAGCTTTCCAATGGAACCATAGCATTAAACAGCTCCCAATGGTGGCTGGAATTCTTGGGTGGGAACAGTGAGTCCAAGAAGAAGTGTCAGTGTGTGTCATGAGAGCTTTCCCACATCCTATTCAGGATAAAGAAAAGTAAAATGACTTTGTCTTTCCTCACTCGGCATCACACATACCTGTGTTATTCATCATATACTGTCTCAAACTTTCTGTCTCCATGGACAGTGAAGGGGTCTCTCTGGAAAACATTGGCGGGTAGAAGAAATGGGGGGAAATGAGATGCCATTCTAAGTAAAACATGCCTGTTTGTTTTTAGTTACATCTTTTGGGACCAAAGTTTCTTGTTTATCTCTGTTCTAAGAGCAGCTAACATGTTTCTACTACATGGCTATTCCACCAGTAATGAAAGCCAGCTCACCCAGATGCCCACTATGACCCAGAACTTCTCTGAGTAACACGGGCTTTGACTATGCCATGGTATAGTCTGCAGCTTCCATCCGTTCAGAATCTTGTCTCCATGTGTTCTTTAGGATATAACCTACGTGAAAGGACACACCATTCTGGTTGTTTCTTGTGCAGGGCTCACGTGACAGTTTCTTTAACCAAAGTACATCTAATTCTGTAGCCAACAGCAATGCTACATTAACATACAGGATGTACTGTTATGTTGCTGATACACATAGTGTTTTTTTTAATTGAATCCAATAATAGCTTCCACAGTGGACTGGATTAAGATGTATGTTCCTTACCCAGCACTCTCAGGCCCTCTATTTCTTTGGATGAAAGTGTAGGACCTGATATTTGTCTCACTTTACTTTCTACTTCTTCCCTCACTTTCCTCTATACCTGTGTTATTCAACATATGTTTTCTCAAGCTCTTTGTCTCAGAGGAGGCCGACTTCTCTTTGGAAAACTGATACATTTACTGAAAACGCCAACAGGTAGAATGATAGCCTATGTATCCACGCTCAACACGTTCATATCATGTTACTTGCTGCGTTAAGACCCTTTCTTTTCCATTAGAAAATTCCATTACTGTATCTTCTGCCTCAACTTCTTGGTCTTGGATACAAGGTAGACCATGAGAATGCATGGTATAAAGTGATCATGAAGTCTCTATAGATGTATCTCCTTCTGTCAGTGACAACTCTTTGCAAATTAGCCACCTGTGAGAACAGATGCTAGGCTAATTACAGGTCCTATTAGGTTTTTTTCCAATTTGACCACAGGTATACTCAACACAACTTTGTTTATTCCAAAATATATTTTAAAAATCCTTAATTTTTCATATATATGTGTGATAATAGAAGCATTTTTGTATGCACATAGAAGTGGTGTGTTTGCATCTGTCTCTCTGTTTCTCTCTGTGTCTCTGTCTCTGTCTCTCTCTGTCTCTCTCTGTCTCTCTCTGTCTCTCTCTCTCTCTCTGTGTGTGTGTGTGTGTGTGTGTGTGTGTGTGTGTGTGTTAGGAGCTTTTATGTATAAGAGGAAAATGCTTTCTGTGTGGTGAGCCACAATGTGGAAGCTAAGGTGTTGGTGCACCAGCGTGCTCCCTGTGATGAGGCAAGCCCCTCTAACTCAAAAGTGTGTATGGAAAAATTAAGCTCTCAAAGAGATCACAACCATCTTCTGCCTCTTCCTGGGTTTCAGGGAGCGATTTTGATTTGTGATCTCTTAAGTCCGGAACAATTTGGTATTTCTAATTTATTGCTTCATTTGTGACTGCTGCTAAGGCAAGGTAAATTTATTCTGATTTGCACAACCTAAGTCCTTTGTCTGACAGTGACTAATTATTACCTGAGTTAAAATAATGAAAGTGTCGGAAAGTGTCCGAATGCAATTTGTTAGGAAAACATGTGGCATGCTGTGTTACCCCAGTCCACAAAAGCCTAAGTGATCGGAAACCATGGAGCATTAAGATTTTCCCCCTCTAAGGTTATAAATCAATGTAGAAAATTGGAGGAACTTCCACTGCAAAGAACTGAATTTGGCAGAACAAGTAGTGTTTGGGGGGGGGCTCTTATACAGCCTCAATTTTAATAAAAGTAACTCTTTAATGATACCTTCATAAAATCATATGTGAGAAACATTAAAGAAGGAAAAAGCCAATGTTTTCTTAATGCCTAGTATGTTCATGGCCCCTTGTCTGCTGGGCATATTGCAAACTTGTTTACATTTTAGAAGTCTATATGAACCCATTTATTTCTCTTTACTCTACCCCCACCTCATCCCCATCCACATGTACACAGATTTGGTGTTTTACACAAAAACAGCAGAGCTCGCCTTCAATCACCCATTTCCTGGATTCACTCTATGATGCTTCTTTCCATGTACTAAGAACCCAGTTAACTTGACTTGATTTAATATACACAGCAATTTAAAACTGTGAAGTGCTTCACTGGGGGTCCTACTCCAGAGGCAGCAGCTATGGCATTTTCTGTGTGTTTAATACAGCTAATTATTAAAGCAAGCAGTGAACAACACACAGTTGATTCATAATATTTGGTGTGGCAACAAAATGGCATAACATTTTCTCATCTGCTCCCTCTCTGAAAGCAATGTCAGACTCAATGTATTGATGTATTCTGGATGTATTCTGACATTCAACTGTTGTCTCAGTTACTTACCCCATTGGGTTTTGTGTGTGTGTGTGTGTGTGTGTGTGTGTGTGTGTGTGTGTGTGTGT
>OU015752.1:90961252-90999771 GCA_907169655.1 Acomys percivali
GTGTGTGTGTGTGTGTGTGTGTGTGTGTGTGTGTGTGTGTGTGTGTGCATATTTAAACTTTAAGGCCTATGTTCTTTGGAGTTAATACATCAATACATTAAGAACATCAAGACTTTTACAGGTAAAATGTATATAAATATGATAATAATTATGGTGATTAATAAAGAAGAAAATATATTACCAAAATGCACGTCATTTAAATTAATGATATAATTTTTATATGTACACTAATTTATAAAGTTCAGCAGCTAAATTTTGGCAATTATAAACTGTAATGAATTAATGATATGTTTAGTTTAGAAACTCTGATTTTCTTACATTGAAATCCCTATAAGTTATTAAAATATGTACTTAAACATTTCACAGGACAAGCTATTCCTGCTTACAAGGACCATGAAGAAATCCATGCTGGCACTGGAGATATGGCTCATCAATTAAGTAGGTATATTCTCACAGAGAACTGAGTTGTGTTCTCAGGATCCACAATGAGCAATTTACAGGTGCCTGTAGTTCCAATTCTAGAGTATCTGACACCCTCTTTTAGACTCTGCAGGCACCTATATTCATGTGTATACATGCATGCATACATACATACACACATACATATACAGGCACACATAAAAACAAAACAAGAAGCCCAAATTATTAATTTAAAGCATTGTTTCAGTTAAATTCTCAATTTGTATTTAATGTTGTTGAGTACATAGTTTTGAAATCCTATGACATACAGACTTTATCTGGAGAAGTGATTTCTTACCATAATTGTGTTGCTAAATAAAAACATATTTAAAGAAGCAATTTCATTGGCATTCCTCCATTCAACACTAACAAATATTCTAGAGGGCATCAGGAAAAACACACACTAGTACAAACCCTTTACACTTATCTAAAGGGTTCCTCTGGGGACCATGGCCCGCCCAAACATTCTCTATTGAAATCAATGTGCTTATATTATGCATAATGGAATATCACTCAGCCCTCAAAGAAAGTTAATTCTGAAACATGCTTCAATGTTCAACTTTTTTTTTCAAGACAGGACTTCTCTTTGTAGCCCTTGATTGTCCTGGACTCACTTTGTAGACCAGATTGGCCTTGAATTTACAGCAATCTGCCAGCCTCTGCTGGGATTACAGGTCAGGTGTGCGCCACTGCACCCAGCTCCATGTTCAACTCCTGAAGCTATTATGCATGTCTCGTGAGAGGGTCCACACAGCAGGAGGAATGCTCTGCAACACCATGGCATGAGGTGCTTGGTATTGTCCCTACTGGTGGACACAGGAATGAGGCAAGTGTTTACTGTGCAGGGATAAGGAAGGAAGAACAGTGTTTCTTGAGCATGGTCAAAGTTTACCCTAAGGAAGATGAGCATTTCTGGAGCTGGATGGTAGCAACGGCTATACAGCAGTGCCAGCAAATAAATGCCTCAGTGTTGCTGCATCCACAGCTGAGGGAAATTCCAAGATCATACAGACTCATGTCAGAAGTTGAAGGTCTTCCTCCTTCATCTCCCACATAGGTAGCAATCCAGGCACATCAGTGGCTGCTGTTGCTGTGACACAGAAAACTGGTTTCCATTTAAGAAATGTTTGCCTAGGCAAATCTTTTATGAGCACAAATTTGGTGGTTGGGATAGGTTAGAATTTCAGAAACACAAGAAAATATTTTAAAAGTATTCATTGGATGAAAAGACAATATCTTAATATAAAACATGATTAATTATATTAGGTCTTTTTTTTCTCTTTGCTCCTCAGTAGAGGCAGCATCTTTACAAGTTTTAGTAGGGCCTTCCAGGAGGCCCACATATGAGATGTAAGTATCATGCAAACTTCTTTTTAATAAGATATAATTGGTCATACGTCTTGCTTTCTATTGAGAAAGTCTTGGCAATTCATTGGCAGCATTGCTTCATTCTTTTTAATTGCTGTATTCTATTTTGTTATGTGAATGTAAAATAATGTGTGTAGAAGTCTCCTGCTGATGGATACTCTAATTATTGTTTGACACTTTAGAATCATGTGTATAACCTAAAAACTGTATGTGTGCCATTTCCTGCTGTGTAAAAATGAAAGTACTTCTATAAATTAGTTAAGATATTATGGACACAATATCAGAAGTCCTATGGGAAGATGAAGGAAGAGTTGAATGTTGGAGTATGTTTCAAAATTAACTTTCTTTGAGGATTGAATCATATTCCATTATATATAACATAAGCATGTTGCTTTAGATTGAGAATTATCCCCCATGGTCTCTAGGGGACTCCTTGAGATAAGTATGAAGGATAAGCAATTTCTTAGTCAAAAGATGAATGCATAACTTAGGGGGTGCATTGACACATGTTGAAGGCTGTGAATGGGAGATATAAAAAAGGAACAGGAGCAACCGGATAGGTTGATTTAACCCACTTCCTAGGAAAAAAGCAGTTTAGGATATGTTCACAAAAACATGGAAAATAAATACCTTAAAGTTTCAGTGTTTAAAGATGCTGGGATTTCTAGGTTGGGAAGCTGACAAATTCAAATCAATTTCTCTTTGTTTCTCTGCCTCAGACAGGGGGTTACTTGATAGCCCCGCCCGAATAGAACTCCTCATTGGCCAAAATAGTCTCAGAATTGCAGCAAACCTCCTGCTTCTGAGTCTCACGTGCATGGAGATGAGCCACCAGGCTTTGTACAAATTTAGCTTAGTTGCACAACACCAAGTAGTCACTGATGTGCCCCTGTGGCTGTCTATGTGAGAGATGAAGGAGGAAGCGCTTCATAGTCTGACGTGAGTCTGTAAGCTCTTGGAATTTCCTTCAGTCATTAAGTCAGCCACATGGGATCCAGGAAATGTATACGTCTGTGAGATACAGGAAATGTGTAAGCCTGTGAGAATGAGAACAATCTTTGTTTACAACTAATGAAAAGTTTATCTCAGCACCACCCAAAATATAGGCTGTTGAGAAATATGTTTAGATTAACTGGTCTTTCACACGGTTGAATGCAAAGAATTCAGGCCAATGTCTTCTTTCATCAACTACCAACAGTAGTATGCTAGTTCGCTTTCCATTGGTATGACAAACTACCTAAGGGAGACAATTTAAAAGAGCAAAGATGCACTTTAATCATGGTTTTAGAGCTTCCAGCCTGTGGTCACCTGGCTCGGTTACATTTATGTGTTTGATGGGGATGAATCCAAACAACGGGATGGAGTTAAGCTGCTTCTCTCAAGGAACAGGGACAGAGAGGAAAAGGGCCCAGAGAGTCTTACACTTCAAAACCAGTCTCCTCTGTGGCTTCCTTCAACTCCATTCTCAGTTGCCCTACTTCTCAGTTATGCCATCACGTTATGAATCTATCAATGGCTTAATGTCAGACGGCCAGGATCTGATCACATCTCCAACACCACCAGCTGGTGACCGTGCTAGTCATGCATGAACATTGGGGTCCTTTTATACTCAAACAATTAACAGGGAGATTATTTTTTTAAAGCTTCTGAAGTGAGTACTTTATTCATTTTTTTCTTCTTCTGTAATTGTAAGCCCTACTTCAAGGACACAATAAGCACACAGTAGAAAACTAGAGTCCAAAATATATTAAGAGCATAAACTATGGCCTGGCATAGTGGTGCCTATGTATAATCCCATAGCATGGGAGGTAAAGGCCAGAGGGTCAGAAGTTCAAGGTCATTCTTAGGTACATAGTAAGTTCGAGGCCAGCCTAGGATACATGAGATTAAGGATCAGCAAATAGACAACACCCTGTCACCTTTTCTATCACCGCTAGCAAATGTCAAGGTTTAAAACTGCTTAAATGCTGCAAATCATGAGTGTTTTGGGCCTTTTCAAAGTATAAACACTCAGATCATGAGAGGTGAGGAGAAATTTTATTCGCATGTGAAGAAGGGTGTTCTTGTCCATTTGTTGGAAGTAAGTGGAGTTTACAACTATTGCTGAACAGTCAAATAGCTGGACAGCTACAGAAAGCTCTACAGCTGAGAGGCTATTTTTTCATCAGCTAAGTGTATGTCTAAACAAATTCAAATCCTATATTCACATGCTTGGAAAATGTTCATATGGGGGAGAACTGGATACTCCAAAAAAAATGCGATGGATTTCTTTTAGAATGGCACGGTAGAGGCAAATGAACTGTATTTGATGTGCTTGAGCACCACGTCTACACTCCACTCTAACAGGATAATGTCTCCTGAAACGCTCACAGACACGAGTGCTATTAGGAGATTATATTATGAGAGATGAAACTAGTCAAAAAGGGATTTTTCCCTCCACCTAAACTCAACAAAGACAATGCCTATTTTTGAAATTACTCCAAGACCTTCTTTGTAGGAGGCTAGAACAAAATATACCCACCAATCATAAAATTGACACGCCTGGGGCTAGTGCAAGCCTGGTTTAATGGATGCACTACAGTCTACTGGGACAGGAAGGCTTATGGAGAAATACATGGGGCAGCTTCTGGATGAGAGAAGGCAGCATTGCTCACTGTGATGCAGAGACAAGGAACCATGATGAAAAACAGGAAAATCTAAACCTTCTGACCTGCAGACAACAAAAGAAAAGCCTAACTTCCAATTTTCAGAGAGGAGACATCAGATGACTCTGTTGCACAGTCGAGACAGAATTGGGCCATAGAATTCTTCCCCCCTCACCCCCCAGTACTGTTTTTGCTTTTATTTTTCAGCTTAATCCATCTTCAGTCGCACAGGTTTCATCTATTTTTTTCTTAATCTCTTATCATCATCAGTAATAGATCACCTGCTTTAAAAATATCTTGACCCGAATAAGAAAAGCCTCTCTTGAATTAATTACTTCTCACGGGACAGAAACGGTAGTGTTTCTCTTAATTCTGAGGTAGACTGTCAGGATAAAAGCAGGAGGGGGCTACCCCCTCCAATATATATATATATATGTATATGTATATATATATATATATGTATATGTATATATATATATACACATATATCCCATCCAACTTCTACTTTTTCCCTTACTAGTCAATTTCCACCCCATCCCAAAAAAAAAAAGAAAAAAAAAGAAAAGAAAGAAAGAAAAAGTGTTGCATTTAAATATCCATTTTGCCTATAAAGGCTTTTTTATATCTCACAAAACCAAATTGTCCTGTAAGATTGACATTTCAGAGGAGGAGAGGCAGACAAGTGAACTCAGATCAAAATGGATTTTGCCAACCTTCCATTTTAAAGGTCAAGGTTGTTGCAGACTACTGGTATGTTTTTCAGTCTAAAGCTCCAGACTTCATTTTCAGAATTCAGGAAAAGTCTGTGCACAAAAAAAAAAAAAAAAAAGCAAGAGAATTCTTTGCTTGTTCTCTCTGGGATTTCAAATGTCCGACTTCACAACAACAAAAATGACTTCTTGTCGTGGGCTCTATGTGGAGGTAACAGAAAGATGTTTAATTTATTCATTTATGGATTGTGGAAGAACCGTCACAGAAGGAAGCCTTGCCTTCCAGTTGGTGTTGCTGCAGACAAGAGCGGCCCTTTTAGTCCAGGGATTCCGTAGGTACTGGCTGGGATAGCTCAGCCTCCACCTTGTTCCCATGTTCACCTGGTGTGTGTTCTTGGAGCGTGTTCAGAATCAGTCAACAGTGTGTATACCCCAATTACTGTGACCATATCTGGTTTTTCTCTTCAGACATGGCATACTCTGGCCACAGTGGAATTCCACATAGCCCACCCTTTGACAAACACATGGCTAGCGGAGAATTCCTGGTAGTGTTTAGATGTTCAGACTCTAGGGAAGATGAATCACTTGACATAAAGATTCCAGAGAATATTCCTTTCATACGAACAGAGCACAAATATTTCTAGCTGTGTCCCAGATGAAAATTTTAAAAATAAAAATGAAAAAACAATTTTCCTCTAGACTTTGTTTATACTGTCATTTAAGATGACTTTTATTGTAATTTGTATTTTAACTAACTATAGAAAACATACTGTACTGTACCCAACACTCTTGGTGATATTTTTGATTTATGTTAATTATTTACATTTAAATCACAATCCATACATTGTTGTGCTTATTACACATTTATGGTGCTCTTTATTCTGTTCTGTGTACACTTGTTACACAGAGAAAGAAATGTAGGAAAGGGTTCGTCTCTTGGACTGAGGCAGGATGTCAGATAACGGAGTGTTGATTAGGAAAGGATTCTCACAAGTGAAAGGCAGTAATGCTAGTTTTTCAATGAAGAACCAACACTGGAGTGCTAGGAGCTGACCACAGGGAGTAAGTAGAACTGATCTTTTTTGATCCTGGCCCAGGCAACTCTCAAGTTCTATCTCACCACCAGCAGGAATCCCCCTTAGACTTAAGATGCCTAGCAAGTGTCCTCAACTCCATCAGACTGTGCCAAATATGCTCATACAATGGAACCCCTTAGCATCTGAGTATTTGGCATTTAACACCCAGAATCGAGGAATATCTCTGACCCATCAGTGCTTCCTCTGAACCTGAAAGGAAAATGTTTACATTTTTTAATAGACATCTCCATGCCTGTCTCCTTTCTCCACTCCTGCAGACATATGTGTGCTCCATTGTCAGCTCTGTTTCCTGTATTTAACCCATGCGCTGTCTCCCCCAGTTGGCCCTAATGGAGCCTGACAGTTGTAGAGTTAATCCAAGCTCTGGTCTCCAGATTTCACCTCAGGAAACAATCAGTCCCCAGAGCTTTAGGGCTTCTTGCAAAGCTATATTCCCCCAGAGTCCTTTCCCAGCCCAGCTGGGGAGCCCTTTCTATTGTTTGCCAAATGGACACCAATTAAGTCAACTGTTCCCCAATTAGAATTTCGAAGAATTTGTCTTGTTCTCTTGTACTGTGACTCCCAAGCAGAGGTCTGTTTCTGGAATTAGTTACAGAAGGAAGAAAATAAATAAATAAACGGCAGCTCCTTCCAGTAATATGATAGCCATGTGTTTTTTTCCTGCCATCCATTCAGACAACATGATCCGTACTACGTGGCCGCTACTTGGGAGCACATAGGTTTATCATGTGCATAATCCTTTCACCCAGAGACCATTCAGAGCATAGGGGCCCTGTGAAGGAAAATGCTGGCCTACGAGGGGACTCACATTATTGTGAAAAAGTGGCAAAGTCCTCTTTGTACCCCCCCCAAAAGAATTTGCTTTGAAGAAAGGAAAGCCCAGTGTTGTGCTTTCTGAAGGAAATGTACCCCATTTGGGCAGCCGACTTTAAGGCAGATGTGCTCTTGTGATGAAGGATTCTGCACAGCAAGGCATTTCCCAGCACCGTTTAGGATGTCAATCAATGGTGTTTAAAATCACTCAGGCTGTCACAGCTGGGTGACACCGGGGCTGTGTTCGTAGTCTTTAGAGAATGGAGAAGCTGTTGACATCAGAATGCATTTGTTTGTGAAACACAGTCAATCACAATATTTTTGTCAAAAAACCCTATTTATTGTCATATGCTTTAAAGCATTTGTTCAGCATGTTCAAACGTGCACTCACAAAGAACCAAGAAAAAGCAGGTGGCTTTTCTCCCCTCCATCTTAAACTTTAACAAGCTCAGGAGTCACCTGGGGTCTTATTAAAATGCAGATTTTAATTCTGCAGGTGTGGTGTGGCCTGGGCCCGAGATTCTGCATTTTTTTGTAAGATCTGTATTCTATATCACAGTTTGAAATAACAAGAGTCTACATATTATGGAAGACAACCTTGTATCACTCTTAATGGTTTAGTTCCACAGGAACAAACTAAAATCTGGATTTAAAGGATCTGTGAAATGTGTCAGATAAAACATCTCTCTTTTCTGTCTTGTTTCCACACCCCACCAGCCCCAACAGTGCCCAGTCATTGTATGTTATTTCATTTTTGGCCTGGGTACTATATACTAAAACTGACTTCTGATTGGTACTTATGTTTAGAAACAGACAATGAAGATACAGAAGCAGTTAAGAAGGTCACTGGCATCTGTACCAAGAATAAAGCCTGTAAGCAGCTATTTGCAGCTGCAGCCGCAGCGCAGCGCAGCAGCAGCAGTCCCGTGGCGTGGCTCGAGGATCTTCAATCTTCTAGAAGCCTGAAGGCTGCATTTACTTGGCTTTGCTATTACAATGCAGGTTTTGCCACTGTCCATCAGAACTGGCTCAGCCTCCATTCGATGCGGGGAATCCAGCTCAGATCCACAAGTACCGTAGGCCTAGTGATCTAAGAGGGCATCACAGGTGATTGGCAGCCATTCTCCAAGGTGATCCAAATGAAGAACACAAAACTATGGACTGTGATCATTACTGCAGAAAATAAAAACAACGGATGAACATGTACTATGTGTTTTAGGAGGAAGCTTCACATGTACAGTAAGGTGGGGGCCTGATCGGTTGGCTTGGTCTTCAGGCATAAGCATCAGACTGAGTATAATCTCAAGAACCCACATAAAAAGCCTGGCACACTAGTGGTGACTGCCTGTAATCCTAGCACTGGGGAGTGGATAGAGAAGGGTCCTAGGGGCTCATTGGCCAACTAATCTACCAGAACCCATGAGCTTCATGTTCAACGAGAGAACTTGTCTGAGAACATAACGTGGAAAGCAATGGAAGAAGACATCCAACATCTGCCTCTGGCATCAACACACACATGAATTCACATGTACACACACACTCACAAACACAAATAAGGTAGAAGACAATAGAATCACTTACAAGCCATATGTTTATGGTTTCAGTTATCAAAGTTAACTATGACCTTACATGAAATAAAAATTTAAAATATCAAAAACCACGAAGATATATAAAATCAAATCAATGGGTAACCATTTTAAACAGGCTTTTCTAACAAAAGCTACAGGGCATCAGAGAGTGAGATTGGAATAAAATATCTGACGGTCATACAGAAAATATGTTCCCAGGGAAAAGGCCTTCCTAA
The DNA here is from genome assembly GCA_907169655.1 of Acomys percivali. Taxonomy (NCBI): domain Eukaryota; kingdom Metazoa; phylum Chordata; class Mammalia; order Rodentia; family Muridae; genus Acomys; species Acomys percivali. The sequence goes on from OU015752.1 coordinate 90,970,149, forward strand.
AAACACGGGGGAAAAAAAGAGATGGCAATGTATCAATGATCTGAGTTGGTTTTAAATAATGTGTTCTGGACTTGCTGTACTCCAGTCAGTGAAAGGAATTTGTTTGCTTGTCACGGATCACCCACAATCCCAACCCAGACCTCACTCAACCGTCAGATACAAGGATGTGAAAATGCAGACCTCCGTACACAGACTTAGCTGTATGCCACAGTCAAAAGGAAAATACTGACCCACTGAAACAAAGCTGACTCAATTTTCTCTGAATTATATTTGTTTGGAAAGTGATCAATAAACCTTGAATAAAAGCAAAATTGACACCTGCCATGCAGATAGAAAATGGCTGCCCGAGAAACCATTTCAATCTCTATGCCGAAACCTGAATAAGGAGAAATGAAAAATTTCAAGTGAATATTTCTTCGCTCTGCATTTGGAATAATTTAATGCTGATCATTTAGCAAGCTCCCAACCTTCAGAAATAATAACCTAGCCCTGCTGAGCAGCCAATGTCCTGCCTCCTCTTGCTCTGTTTTGCCTTCGCGTCCCTTCTTTGGCTTCTGTTCCTAACAACCTAATACAATTTTTTTCTGGGCAGTTTTCCAGACCTGATGTTCCTTGCTATTCTTTAGTTTTTCAGTCCTAAGTAAGTAATGGCATAGCATTATTAAAACAGCATTACTTTCTATGGGGGAAAATAAGAGAATGTTTTTATTTAATTCACAATCAATGGGGCCACTTGGAAAGGTGTCCAAATGACCCATCACTACAGTCTCAGATAAGAGAGAAACTACAGACCTTGCTTGGGCCTCATATCAAAGTTCTTCGGAAGTGTTCAGAAATTTCAGATTCCCCCTTAGCACTATTTTGTTTAAAAGCCAGGGTCTTCCTCCAGTGTCAGTTACTCAGAGGTGTAGAGATCAGCATACAGACTATAAAAAGATGCTTCTGGTGTGACCCGAAGCAGGACAGACTGAAACATTTACAAGATGGTTTGTTTTTAGGAAACTTCTAGTCCAATTATGCTGTCTCCAGAGGCACGAGTAATCCAGATAGCCTTCAGATAAGCATGAACAATTTTGGGAATTTCATAAGAAAATAATAATAAAAAAGAATTAACAATGTTTTTAAGCTTGGCCTCCCCTGGAAAAAATAACTATTTTAGGGTGAGGCTGCCTAGCTTGGTGGTCTCAGAAAGAAGTTAGAGTCAAGAGACCTGGGTGTAATGATTCCAGCTTCCTTTCCTACTTGGTGGGTGGCCTCAGAGAAAAGCTGACAGTGGACTCCATATTGGGGATGGAGAGACACACAAGGTGAGATCGGTCTCACATGTATTGAGTTGACTGATTTTTCAGAATGGGGCTACAAATGCATTTACTCTGTAGCCTGGGACATGGGCAGGCTTTGTGAGCAAGCCAGGTGAGGGATATTCAAATCTCCTTGTGCAGAATCGGCTGGAGTTACCACCCTATAGAATTACCTCAATTCCTATAGCCATGGGTTTAATGTACTTTTACTTTATATGGGTAGTTTTTGACAGAGCTGGTGTGCAATATTAGTGAACTTCATCAGCCAACTGTCTATTACAAAAAGACGCAGACTGAAATGGTTTTGATCAGAAGGAAGATCTATCACAGGTGAATGCCATGAAGACAAAACATCCTGAGGGCAAAAGTCACTGATTGGGCATCATCCTTCTAGTTCATTGTTGGTCACTGAATGGATCATGTAGGTTGTTTGGTTTTGTTTGTTTGTTTGTTTGTTTGTTTTAATCTGGTAGGTTTATGTGTCTATACATTTGTACACAGCTTCTAGATTTTTGACCTTGTTCACATATAATTTAAAAATATAAAAATCTTCATAACTCTTTGTATGCTGGCAGCATCAGCTATAACATTTTCTTTCCTGAGCTCTACTTCCTCTTTGTTTTTAATCTTAGGCAGCCTTGATAAAGTCTCATCAATAAGAACTTTTTGTTTCATTGATTCTTTTGAATTGTTTGTATAGACTGTGGCATGCTTATTTCTGTTGTGACCTTTAGTATCTCCATTCTACAGAGTTTACATTAAGTTTGTTTTTGCTTTGCTAACTTCTTAAGATGTATCATTAGATTGATCATTAGAAATATATATTATATTTCTTTTATTTTAAAAAGCATGTGTGCATGTGCGTGTGCGTGCATGTGTGTGTGTGTGTGTGTGTGTGTGTGTGTGTGTGTGTGTGTGTGTGTGTGTGTGTGTGTAAGGACTGTTGAGTGCCCACAGAGTCACAGAAGCTAGAGACGGCATTGGGTCCTCTGGAGCTGAAGTTGCCAGTGGCTGTGAGCTAATATGGGCATTGGAAACTGAACACAGGCCCCCTCTGGAAGACCTCCAAGCCATCTCTCAGACACATTCTTGCTCTTATTCATGAAGGCAGTCTCTGCAATAGCATTGCCCTTTGGTGCTGCCTTCACTGAAACTTCTCGATAATCGTGTTTTTGTTTTTATTCAATAAGGCTTTAAATTATCTTCTCAGTGTCTTAGTGACCCCACTGTTCATTCTTGTATTTTTCAGTCTTTGTACATGTATTTCATGCTTATTTGTATGCCATACATATAAAATACAGTCTGTCCTGCTCTTGGTCATGCCAGAAGCATAGTTTTATAGCCTGTGGGATGATATCTACACTTCTGAGGTTGGTGGTGACGGAGACAGAAGTAAAACCCTGGCTTTAAACAAAATAGTGCTAAGGGAATCTGAACTTTTTGAATACTTCTGAAGGAGTTTGATACGAGGCCCAACCAAGGCCTGGATTTTTTTTCTCCTTATTATATTTTCTGCTTATTCTTATGCTATGCATTAAATGTATAGGTTTTTAAGTTTCTCTTGTGATTGACCTCCAATTCATTCCATTATGATGACAAATCGTATAAGATATGATTTCAAGCTTTTAAAAAATTTTTGTTGACTTGTTTTGACTACAAAAAATAGAGGAAAATTTCATACACTGACCTAAAGACTGTGCATTCTGTAGCTGTTGAGTGGAATGTTTGTAAAAGTGGGCTAAGTGTCCTTGATGTGTCGTGCAGTTTAATTCTAGTGTTTCTTTGTTGGTTTTTGTCTACATAATATGTCCATTGCTAAGAGGAGAATATTGAAACCACTATTATTGTGCTGGCATCTATCTCTTTCTTTAGGTCAAATACTGCTTGCTTTATAAAATTGGGAGTTCTGGGACCTGGCACATATCTTCCTAAGGGAGTTGACCCTCAATCATTATGTAGTTAACCTTTGCAGCTTTTTCTTGCATTTTGCCTTAAAATATGTTTTTCTAGATGCAGAAGTAGATGCCCCTACTTGCTTTGGTATTTCATGTATTTGAGACATCATACTTTATTCTTTCGCTTTTAGTATGTAGACATCTCTACTGGTGAAGTTTATCATAGGCTATGGATTGTTGGCACAAAGTCCTCTGTGTGCCACTCTGATCATATGCAACCAAGGAAAGACAACATGACTGATAAGCAGCCATATATGGGCAGTTTCTCTTAAGAGCTCCATGGGTTGTGTGTCCCAGTAGTGTGAAGACAGCTGGAGCCAGATGTGGATCCAGGTCACCCCAGCAAGCCCTGGGGCAGGGCAGCAATGCAGCCATACAGCTCTTCTCCTACTCCTACATAAATTCCAAGGGAGGGAGGGATAAACAGGACGATAACTCTCAAGTGTCGATTCATAAGCCTGTCATGGTGTCTCTCCGTTCCAAAAGCTGCGTCCCTAACCTCTCGGTTCTCTGTGCCTCTCCTTCCTCTGTTTCCAGACTCGTGTCTCCTACAGTGCAAGGGGATCTAGGAGTAGAAGTTATACTTACTCTAACTGGAACATGTTGGCTTCACTGAGCCAGCCAAGTGCCATGTCTCCAACCCAGAGGTGGGAATACGTAGTGTTGTCCAAACTCAGACACTAGATCTCTTCTCAGTATGGCTCTTAGCTATACCACTCTGTGGATTCAGTGGGAAATGATAGGAAATACTTCTGCAAAGCTGGGCTTTTGTTCAGACTGTAGGTTACTCAGTGAAGTGGGCTGTAACCCTGTAAGACTTGTGCAAATTCTCAATTTCCCCTTAGAGGGTGTTGCCAGGATTCTGTTTGCCCTTACTCCTCCAGCTGGGTCCCTACAGTCCTTACCTGAGGAGCTGAGGGTGTTAGGTTCTGGCCTATTTTGTCTCTGAGTTGAATAAAAGTTCTATTCTATACTAGTATTTCCTTAAGGTCACTCATGTCAAAATGGATCTTTTATTCATGCTATGGTGGAACAGAAGACTACTGGGTACTTCCACTTCACTGTCTTGAAATATCCTTCTTCATTTTCCTTGAGAATCCTATGTCTATGGGTACTGTGGCTATGGGGAAACATAACTTTTGGTGAGTTATATGCAAGTAAAATAAAGTCCCGACCTAGGGATGGGTATAATAGAGTCCTATGATAGGATTTACATTTTGAAATGTGTCACATGTTCTCTACAAGTTTTCCTTGGCATGCCCAGCAATGTGAAATAACAGTGACCTCAGGTATTTATGTGGTAGCTCATCCAAAGTTGTTTTCCAAACATCTTGGAATTTACCTATTAAGAAGTATAAACTTTTAATCTGGGTAATCCTTGTGCACAGCTTTAATCTAAGCACTTGGGAGGCAGAGACAGGCAAATCTTTGAATTTGAGGCCAGCCTTGTCTACAGAGAAAATTCAGGACAGCCAGGGCTACACAGAGAAACTCTGTCTAGGAAAAAAAAAAAACCCACAAAAACCAAAACAACAAAAACAAAGCCAAAACAAAGCAAAACTGTCCAACCAACCAAACAAACAAACACACTTGAAAATTCAGAAACAAACCAGATTATCACCACCACCAAAATAACAACTAAGAAAAGAAAAGAAAAAAATATAAACTGTTGAAGGCATTTCTTCTTCCTTGCTTGTCTTGAGTCCTTGAAAACAAAAGCACTGAGATGTCTGCATACCTGGAAGCATTTGCAAAGCATCCTTATGGAAATGAGCATGGAGCATGTTATGTAACTTGTGGTATGCACCCCCTGAACCACACCATGTACTTCTGTGCTTTATAGGTACATCCTACTTGATTCTCTTGAAGTTTTTGAAGTTTAATGGTGCTTTGAAATAGGCATTATTTCCTACCAGTATTAAAAAGGAGCCTAATTAAATTCATTTGAGTTAAAGAAAGCGCTTCAGAGCCCACCGCTCAACTCACCAGCAATGATTGGTATCCAGTGCCCACTTGGCAGCACTCTAGAACTCCCCATGTCAGGATGCTGCCAGCAACAGGGAGAATCAATTTACACACAGATGTTTTTCCAAGAGGCATCACAAAACACTAGCATACGCAAGCCCTTCCACCAAGCATGCCTTTGCACGTCCAAGGGTGGCTTTCCCAGGCGTAGAACCAAACTTTACTCTCACTAGAGGAAAACCTATCCCCAGTGATTCAAGAAGGAGCTTGACAAATAGAGCTATAAAATTAGTTACCTATGTGCACATCCCATGTCATCATGTCATAGCATGTCTCCCCACCCTTGTGACCTCGTGTGGACGATGCTATTGGAAGCCTCAGAAGCTAGAGCTCCTTGCTGCTGAGCACAAGGAGGTCTTCTTGAGTCTCCTTGATGTGAAGGCAAGACTGGGACCTCCAGAGCCATGTGGCCCAGTTGTCACAGTCAGTGACTTCCAGCTCATCTTTCCTATGCCATAGCCTCAAGAGCCACAGCGGGGAACATTGAGGAGGGCAGAGCTCCTCACCTGATGGTGGCTAGAGGTCAGAGGAGGAGGAGACAATGGAGACATTATACACTCCAAGGACATACTGCAGTGACCTCCTTCCTCCAGTCATGCTCCAGCATCTCATTTGTATCACATCTATATAATGCCATGAATCTATTAATCCACTAGTGGACTCATTCCTTGAGCAGACCAGAGCTGTCAGGATGCCGTCATTTCTCAGTAGAGCCACCTGCTGCTGAGATGGTACCACACCCGCCTTTCAGAGTCCACCCGCCATCCGAACGATGACCCAAGGAAAAGCTATCCATTTGTTTATCTGAAATCAAAATTGAACTGAGCGGCCAGTATTTTTATTAGGTACATTTGGGATTTGGACTTGGATCACAGAACAGTGAATCTTTCCAGATGCTAAGCACCTCTCTACAGTTGAACACCTTCATATCACACAAGAGATGAGCCATTAGCTTGATCTTTCATCCTACATGATGTGTGCCTCCTTACTCTTAACGTTCAGAGGTGTGTAATGTCTTAGGACAGCCTCTTTTTTTTTTTTTTTTCTTATTTAATTAGCACTCCACTATGATGGTAAGACTATTTTGTGATGAGCTATCATCAAGCTAGAGCACACAAAAAAACGTCATTAAAGATAACAAGTGTCCTGATGTAAAGAAAAATAGTGTATTTAGGTGCATCTTCAAGGGTGAGGTGTCCCTCTGGTTGTATTTCTAAGTCTCCATTTCCTCTTTTGTAAACACCCCATTCTCAACACTGCATACTGCTACATGAAATGAAGGTATCTTGAGAAATGCTATTCTCAGGTGATAGATGTTGAGTGTCCAGTGAAACTACTCCATGGTTGTTCTTCCATCCTTCAATAAGAGATGATTGTAAGAAGATGACAAATCCTTCTCATCATCTCCGGAGACAGCTCCCACACCCAGTGTTTCCTGTTGTGGAATGCACATGGATGAACCAGCATCCAAAACTGTCCGTCTGCACAGTGCCAGCTGAACTTTAGTGCTGGAAGACAGAGGTAGCAAGGCAAGACGGCTTTCCCGAGAAGATGCGTTTCAACAGGTATAACTTACATGGTCCATGGGAACTGCTCCGAGGAAGAAACAAATCCAGGATCTGGAGTACAAGATATTTAACCCAGGTGTCTGAGCAATAGATATAAAATGAAGTCCCAAAGCCTTCTCCACAGGAAGCATCTCAACTCAGGCTGTATCCTCGTGAGAACATGCCTGCTATGTTTTGGGTAAACTGGCAAGTAGTATGCTGCCATGTATTACTTATCTAAGTTAATGAGGTGTCGTTCAAAGCCTGAACTCCTTGATTGTGTTAGCTCCTCCAATACTTTTAACAAAACACTGGATATGACGTGTGCAAGAGGAAGGAAGGTTTTTGAGTTTCACAGCTTTGAAGTCTTCAATCCATGGTCTCTCTGCTCTGCTGCTTTGGGCCTCGGGCCTAGGGCTTATGAGAGCTTATGAGAATGGAGCCTTTTCCACTACATGAAAGCTGGTGGGGGGAGAGAGGAAAAAGAGTAAGGGCCGCACTATATCGCCCCATGCAATGACTTCAGTTGTCTTCTGCTGGGTCCTACTCTTCAGTGGTTCTACCAGCTATGAGCAGAGCTATGGTCTGGAGATTTTAACACCTAGATTTTTAAGAACAGTCCAGATCTAAAGTGAGGTAGGGATGAAAATTACATCATGATAGAGAGGAATCCTGGTGACTCCTCATCTAACCTCGCTGTGAAAGGCATGAGGCTGGTGCCACTGCACTCTGCCAGCAGGAAAGAAGAGGGCTGCTTCAGCTTTGAGTTTTCTCATCCAGAGCCACCTTGAATTGTCCAGGTCCTTTCCAGAGAAAGCCTCACTTATCTGAGCTCAGGGGAGCCACAAAACACATAACCCATTATGCCCTCTTATCTCTAAGGGCAAGCTAATAGAAATTAATCTGAACTCCCACTTAACTTCCTATTCACATGGCTCAAAGGCTAAATTCCATTTCCCTACCTTAGCCAGGTCTTATAGCATCCCCAGCACAATACAAAATTTGCTTGTGAAGTAAAGACAAACACATGCTTGACAGACATGGCATAAATAATCAATCCTCGGTATATTTATATAGAGGCCAGGTGCAGCCCATGGTTGATTGCTTCGTACTCTATTTCTTTGCTTTTCCAAGAAATTCTGAGAGATGCAGTAGAGCAGATTGACATCATTTGGGAATATCTTGCGTACGTATCTTGAAAAATAATCAACCCCAAATCATGACTGGAGAGTGCAGAAGTAAACCAGAACCACATCTAAAATGAACCATCTTCAGAGGTAAGTGAAAGCGGACACCTCATAACCCTAATTTGGCTCAGTTTCCCAAACTTTCCAACACTGTGTGTCACATTTCAGCCTCAGGATAGAAAGTCTCATATACGGATTGGAAATAGTTGAAGGGATAGACTTATGGGTGAAGTTTCCAGCCACAGCACACAATTTCCAGACCTCCCTACCCCCCCCCAAATATTGTGAGGTCCATTCAAATGTTCTCAATAAATCACAAGAACCAAGTTTTCCAAAGAGCCGTGTGGTGTATGTTTGTTGACTCTACATCTTCGCAGCAATATGGTACTCCATTTATTAATTCCCTTTCCTGCAGATGGCTTCATTATGTGTGCTTAATTTTATTGCTTAACAACATATACTGAGGGCGTGTATGAAAAATTCATGATATCCTTACATAAAAAACAAAAGACCACAATGGTGTAGGAAAGCCTGCCCAGAGTAAATCTATCTTAGAGGAGTCTAGAAGAATCTCGTCAAAGGCGTGGAGTTTGTGTGCTTCCTTATTTGCGATGAACTGGGGCACGTAAAGGAGAATAAGATACCAATCCATGAGGCCATAATTTGCAACTGCAATTACAGTGATCTGATTTTCCCACAATAATTGCCACATGTTGACTGTGCAGATGTCCAAACACATGGGAACATTTCCCTCTCCATGAGACAAATGAAGGTTTTCACTTTGTTTGGTAAACGTGTCATGATTTATCACTTAGTCATGTGCCATCCATTAGGGTGTTTATAAAATATGGCTTTCTGCACTCTGGTTATGGAGTTTTATGATTTCAACAACATTGCTGTGAGGAAACCGATGTTTTGTGGATTCAGATTTATACAAATATTCAGACTGGACTGTGGGCAAGAGTTCAACTGTTAAAAGCCAAGAGCCCTAGAAATCCCTGGTATACACATGGCAGCCAGAGTCTCTCCTTCTTGGTGTCCATGAAAATGGTGAGCAGAAAGGATGACCTCTTCTAGAGAGCCCTGTGGCTTCAAAGTCAGAGGAAAAGACAGAGAAAACACATCAAAGACATAGGGATGCTGGTTACATCTGCCGACGACATTTCAGAAAGACATAGTCGTTGGGCCAATGGCAAAGCAGCACGTACATGTTAGAACACGGTGCTATATCCCACTAGGGAGATATATCAGTGGATTAAATTCAAATCCCTAGTGCTCACATAAAAGACAAAGCATAAGCATGACTGACCTTAACCTTGGTAGATCTTAGTGACGTACTGGCCAGCCAGCCTACCGCAAACAGTGAACTTCATATTCAGTGACAGACCTTGTCTCAAGTTAATAAAGCAAAGAGCAGTACAGGAGGACATCCGGCTTCTGTATGTGCACACATGTGCATGCACACACACACCCCATATATGCAAACATAAACAGAACTCAAACATTTGAAACTCTTCCCTCATTTTTAAAAAATGTAAATATCACAGCACAGCAAAACCTCACTTCCTTTTTGTCAAAATTTGACTTAAAAAAAAATGTGTGTGAATACTTGCCCTGTGTGTGTCTGTACACATCTTGCATGCCTGGTGCCAGAGTAGGCTGGAAGAAAGCACCCAGTACCTAAACTGAGGTTCCATGGTTGTGAGCTTCTGTGTGAGTACTGGGATTAGAACCCGGGTCCTCTGGAAGGACAGCCGGTGCTCTTAACTTCTCCTGTTCTAGTTTGATATTTTATGAGTTTTCCAAAATGTGCTCAGCAAACAAAAATATTTTTTATTTGAATCACAAACATTGCATTCATTGATTATGAAGGTGTCAATTTATACTGTAGTTAAAGCACTTAGAGAAATTAAAAACAAATCGTGTGTGAGATGACTTCATCATCTCTCATCTGCACAGTGAAGCTCAGTCTTCCCAGAACAGGCACTGATGGTACTAGAAGGCATTTATTCTGGGCATTATCTTAGAAGCATGTCGTTTCACAGAATTGGAGTGTTTTGTTTCTGTTTTTTAATTTGTTTGAGGGTTAATTTTTCTAGAGTAGGGAGAAAGACTATCACTCCATATTATGTCAAAAATAGTTTCCAGTGTAAACCTCTTTTTTTTTTTATTTTAAATTCAGGGTATGAAACCCACAGGGGTGATGGAATCCTTTGGATTGTTTTATAGCCCTTCATCATGGTACTTGATGTGGAATTATATACTCAAATGATGTATTTGTGGAATGTGCATTACCAGTTTTCTTAAGCACCATTTGAGCATCATTCAGCACAGTACTTGGAATAAGATAGGAACTGATTATATTTGTCAAATAAAGATTGAAATTCCTTGGTCCAGTGATGAAGTGCCTTGGCACACTGGAAACCCTGATGATGGATTCGTATGAGCAGTTGTGAGATGTGGCCTAAAAACATCCAGGCTCTTGCCTGAGAGGGACAAGAATTTCCTTTAAATGGCATGGCATGTACCATCTGACAGATCTCTGGCTGTGGTGAGGACCAGCACAAGGCTGTGTTATGGTCCTGGACTCTGTGTTTACTTTAAGGAATCAGAAAGTCTACAGAAGGCTCGGAGCTAATGACAAAAACCAAGCTGTCCATGACAGCTTCTCAAGCCTCGGCAACGCCCTCTGAAAGAACAGCTTAAAGTGTGGTTCTGTCTCATTTGTACTTTTTCCTGCTTGGGTAACTGTATATACTTTTTCCTTACCTATGCTTTATATTTCTTTTCTATGCAGAAAACCTCTTTCAGCCTGTTTGCACAATACTCAACAGATGGGCACAGGTCCTGGGGAAGTATTTCATGTAAGCACATGCTCTTCCCTCCTGTTGTGCCCCCACAGATTATGAGTGCTTTGGAGGATAATGGGAGGTTCTTTATTAAAATTAAATTAAAAATTAATTAATGTGTGCATGTGTGTGTGGGTACACATGTGCCACCTCACATGTGTGGAAGTCAAGGAACATCCTGTGGAGTTGTTTCTCTCTTTCTATCATGTGGTTCCTGGGGATGAAATTCAGGGTAACACTCTTGATGGCAGGTAATTGCTTCAGCTGAGCCATCTCATGGGGCCTGGCAATGAAGCATCCTTGTTTGGAAGAAACAAAATCTCTTCTTCTTAAATAGATGCTGGGGATCTTTTCTATTTGTTTTGTAGAGTTCTGCTACCCCGGGGACATGGGGGATGATGATGAAGCCCTTCAAGTTAGAGGAGAAAATAAGAGACTGTTGGATTTTCCAATCAGACTCATTCTTGAAGAAAATTTTGAGAGACAGTTAAATATAGTTAATGAAATAGATATCATAGATCAAATATGTAGATTGCCAAACCACAAACAAGAAAATCAAATCTGGAGAAATGGCTTAGCAGTTAAAAGCACTGTCTGTTCTTCCAGAGGACCTGGGTTCAATTCCTAGCACCCACCTGGCAACTTACAAGTGCCTGTAACGTTAGTTCCAGAGGATCTGACACCTTCACACAGACATACATTCAGGCCAGACACCAATATGTACAAAAGAAAGGAATACATCCTTAAAAATATAAAAAAAGAGAAAAATCTACTGTTGTCTTAACATTACCATCTCGCACGCTAGCATCTTTTTTCTGTTAGTATCAACACCAGTTCAAGAGATTGATGTGAGCTTTATATTTTAACAATGTTTATAACTTTTTCTATATAAGATGTTTTATTAACCAAGCGATTCTATACTTTAGTACCATTTACATTCATTTTATTATATTGCATTTGTTAAAGAATCAACTAATTGCATTGTATTTTTGGACAGTTTGCCAAGCTGTTTCTTTTTCTTTTTTTAATTATTTTTATTCAATTTTTAAATGTATGTGCATTGGTGTGAGAGTGTCAGATCTTGGAGTTACAGACAGTTGTGAGCTGCCATGTGGGTGCTGGGAATTGAACCCAAGACCTTTGGAAGAGCAGACAGTGCTCTTAACCACTGAGTCAACTCTCCAGTCCCGCCAAGCTGTTTCTTAACTTCAAAATAAACATGTAAAATCTTCATGGAAGCTATCGAGATGAGAGTCATGGTTTATTTTTTTCCAGTGGTGAGCTTTAGTCCATACAGTTGTAGGTGTAGTGTGGATTGGTCAAGACTTCAGATATCAATGGATGTAAGGAAATCAGGTTAACGCCCTCAGTGTAAAGTTTAGCCCCTCAGCTGTGAGTCCTGCAGTCCAGGTCACCTGACCAGCCTGCAACTTCCCTGAGAAGTGGGACCAAGAAGCTCTCAGAGAGGAAGGACGACGGCGTGCCTTGGGAGACAAAGTCTGAGGGCTGAGAACATAACAATTTCCAGCTGAAGGAAGAGTAAGCTCACAGGCCTGCTCTCTAGGCTGAATGAATGGAAAACGCCAGCTATACAGATCTTAATTCTTTAAAATTTAAAAGCTAATTTTGTGTCTTTTAGTCAATTTCCTGTACAGGAAGGAAGAATTTATTAACTGCCTCAGGTATTAAATGGAGTGCTAATGGTTAAGTACAACAGTTCAACAGGTGCCAAGTAGATCTATGGTGGCATTATATCAATATTAATCACAGTGCCTTGCAAATGCATTTGTAGAATGATAGCATTTTCTCCTACCCCACTGAGCTTAAGGGTTTGTCTCACTCCAAATATAAAGTGGCTATTATGTCTTATTGTAGAAAACAGAATGCTAGGCAGTCTTATTTATATATTCACCCTATGGAAATGTTATCGCATACCTCTAAGTAACAAGGAGTATGTGAGCATAATTGTGTACCTTAAACACTAATGATAAAAGCACTAAAGGGTTTGAATCAGATGTAGGCAAACTCCTTGTTTAGAACTACAAGATCAAGTCTGTAAAACCCAAGTCTTTTATAAAAAGGCACTCACATGGACTCCAAGAAGTTGGAGGGGATAACAATCAGGATGTAATCTGAATAAATTATTTAAAAAATAAAAATTAAATAAAAAACAAGAAGTTGGAAGTAAAGCTTGCTATGGCAAGAAGATGGATGGTGGCTATTTTGCATACCACACTCTATTTTTGTTCCTCAACTTTTCTCTCGAAGCTTATTCTAATTCAGTTGTCAACATGGACAGAATGCACAGAACTGCAGGGTTTATAAGCTTGTGGATAAATGAAAGCCAACACTTAGTGGATCTCAATAAACTTATTTCAATGAAACCGTGTTGTGTGAATTAGCCACCCCATCAAAGAGCAAGAGAGAAGTCTCTTCTACAATGGCCTTCGTTTTGAAACCACATAGCCAGGCCATAGCTGATTTCCTCCAAAGAAATTCATTTGCAAATAACCCATACTGTACCTCACTCCTAATTCTTTAGAACCACTTAAAGTCATGGTACCCTTGTGAATGGAAAGGGATATAACTTAATGAATAATCCTATTCTTTCAGATTTAGGATTAGGCAAGAGATGCTGAAACAGTGACTTCTGTACTTCTTGCTTTCCTTCACATAGTAAGATTTAGGATCAGCAGTGGTGGCACATACCTTTAATCCTAGCACTCTGAGTTTGAAGACAACCTGGTCTACAAAGTAAGTTTCAGGACAGCCATGGCTATATAGAAAAACCATGTCTAAGAAAATCAAAGAAAAAAGAAAGAGAGAAAGAAAGAAAGAAAGAAAGAAAGAAAGAAAGAAAGGAAAGAAGAGAGAAAGAAAGAAAGAGAAAGAGAGAAGGAGAAAGACATTACCAGGAAGAGAAGATTTACCTCCAACTTCTGTTTTCAGCAGTTGACCCTTTTTGCTTTGTTTTTAGGGAGCAAGAAAGGAAGGAGCACATGGAATGGACGCATAATATGGTAAAATTTAAAAATTATAGAAAGTTTAGAAAGGTAATGATGGAAATTAATAAAGAAGTGATGGCCTGCTATGGCCTACTCTCATGTTTTCTTTATGGAAACCATGGCTTCAATGCACAGACACTTAAGTTTCGGGAAGACAAATGACTGTAAAGATTTAGCGCTGCCACCTTTTGCACTTGTACATCTACAACAGTTCATCGAAAATTCTTTCCAAAACAAAAATGTTGGGTAAGGTCAGACATTAAGATGGAATGTACTTTTTAATTTTTAATTTATTATAATTTATTCAGATTGTGTTCCTGATTGTTATCTCCTACCTTGTATGTTTATGTTCCCTCCTCCTCTTCTGCCCTATTCCCCTCCCCTAGACCTCTGACAGAAGGGGACCTCCTCTCCCACCATATAACCACAGCCTATCAGGTCTTATTTGGATAACCTGCTTTCTCTTCCACTGTGTGTCCACTGGGCCTCCCCACTAAGAAGAAGTGATCAAATCATTAAATCAGGGACACCAGAGTTCATGTCAGAGGCAGTCCCCGCTCTCCCCACAACTGTGGAGAATGAACTGTCCATTGGCTAGGTTCTCTGCATGCAATTTTCTTGGTTTGTGCAGGCCTCTCTGAGTCCAAATCCACTGATGTTGATGGCCTCCTTGTGGGGCTCCTGATCACTCTGGGTCCTTCCTTCTCAGTCTTAGTGCTCTGCTCAGAGTCTAGGAGCAAATAAGATGGGAAATACGCTAAATGTCTGACATAGTTATGCAAACCAGCTCTCAGGAAAGGAAACACAAGTTCAGCAGCAGGCATCCAAGGCAGAGTACAGTGATTGCAGTGGACATTCTCATATGTATGTCTCTTTTTACAAATAAACGTTACCTCCTTGGGTTGAGATGAGGGTTTTGTGTTCTAATGTAATGAGTCAGAAAACTCTTCACATGAAGTTCAAGGGGAAGGATGGTTTGTAGCTCAGTGACTGGGTCCTTGCCCAGTATCCATTGTCCCAATAGTTGTCTAATGAGATCCCGGGTTCAGTCTCTGGCACTGAAAACAATATGAAAATAACTTAATTCTATGAAGACCTTCTAATTTCTTTCAAAAATATAAACTGTTAACATGAACCACATGCTTCTGGCTATCTTACTTATTAAACTCTACCTTTTCAAAGCAGAATTTTCCTGTGTATCTTCCATAGTAGTATGCACATTTCTAAACAAATTATTAAATACAATGATCAAAAGTTAACATCATGATGTAATTATCATTATAGAATTCACTTCCCGTCTTATAAAACTTAAGCTTCCAACGCTAACAACAACAACAACAAAAATGTTTCCCTTTGTGAATGGTTGGTCTTTATAGCTGTGTTCTTGGAGTCCTGTTCAGAGAGTTCTTCACTGTGTGAATCAGTGATTTTACAAGTATTCTCTATTTCTTCTAGACCAGATTCAGAGTATCATTGAGACCCTTGATTCACTCATAGTTGACTTTTGTGCAGGGTGAGAGATATGGATCTATTTTTATGTTTCTACATAGAGCCATCTAGTTTGATACTACCATTTGTTAAAGATGCTTTTTTTTTTTTTTTTTACCAATTTCCGTTGTTGTCCTCTTTGTAAAACATCAGATGAGTATAGGGGTATGGTCTTTTAGAAATCATCCAACTCTCCCACTGAAATGAGACTCCATGGAACTAAAAATCTTCTCTGTAGCAAAGGATATAGTGACTTGAGTGAAGATGTAGCCTACGTAATTGAGAAAAATTCTTTGCCAGCTGTACATGTTTTAGAATCAAAAACATACAAACTAAAAAAAAAAAAAATCCCCTAAGCAAACAAGCAAATTCAAACAACCTAACTTTAAAAGGGGACATAAAAATAAACAGAGAGGTCCCATAGATGAAATGAAAATGTCTGAGAAACATTTTATAAAATTATTCAATGTCCTTAACCTTCAGGAGGAGCCAGATTCAAATGACTTTGAGATTTTATCTTACCTCAGTCAAAATGGTTAAGACCAAAGAAACAAAACAACAACAATACAAAAACAAATAACATCAAATGCTGGAATGGATGTAAAAAAATGAAAGCATTTATTCACTTCTGGTGGAAATGGCCATTAGTATGGCATTTACTCACAAAGCTAGGAATACATCTACCATATGGTCAAGTGGAAGCACTCTTAAATATATACTCATATCTCTGTATCCTACCATAGAGATACTTGGTTTTCATGATTGCTGACATAGTCTCAATATCCACAGAATGAAACTAACTTCGATTTCCATCAAGTGATGAATGGATAATGAAAATGTGATACATATACAGAATGGAATATTGTTATCATCTATTAGCAGAAATTAAATTGGGGAATTTGCAGTTAGGTGGATGAAGCTGGAAACAATCATTCTATGTGAAATAACCCAAGTGAGAAAGACAAAGGTTGCATGCTTTCTCTCATTGGTAGCTGTTACAGTTTAATCTTCTGATACATGTTTTTTACTTGGAATAACCATTGAGACCAGAAAATTAGTAAGGGACTACTGGGAAAATTCTCAGTGGAGGAGATAGAACACAATGGTATAATGACTGAAGGCAAATAATCTAACCTAAAGGGTTAAACTGAGATGGAGGATGCGAAGACAGGATTGAGGACAAAATAAGGGATCAATAAATTAAAAAAAAGAGATGTTTTGGAAAACTCTTATGGAAAACTATACTACATAATCTTTCTAACACACACACACACACACACACACACACAGACTCAAAACAAGATGGTGAAAGTTAAGAAAAAATCCAGTGGCAGGAATAGGCTACCTCCTTTGAGTTGTTGGCCACCCCAACCAATGATATTGGTTATGCTTCAGATCTTATTGGTAAGACCCTATTGTTGAAGACACCACATACCTGAGTCATAGCACACAGAGAATAAAACTGGTACTTACCTAGAAGTTTCATCCATATTTGGCAAGCTTCCATAGTACTCGAATGTGCTATACATGCCACCAGAGGATAAAAGTAATTATCAATCTGTGATACCCTCTAAGCTACAACATGGCTGGCCTAAGAATCCAAGCCCACTGGTTCAAAGTGGCATGAACACTGTGAAAATACCCAACTACCTTTAGGTTTTAGATTTTATTGAAGGCTTATTCCACAAGATGAAAGCCATATTTAGTGCCATTATTGGGCCAAGAACCTGTGGCTAGCCAGGTATGATAGTGAATGCCTTTAATCCCAGCACTTGGAAGGCAGAGGTAGGCAGATTGCTGAGTTGGAGGCCAGCCTGTCTACAAAGCAAGTCCAGGACAGCCAAGACTGCACAGAGTAACTCTGTCTCAAAAACCAAAAAAACAAACAAAAGAAACTGTGGCTAGAGAGATTCTAATTCTAGGCCGGAGAAGAGGATCTAGTACCCCTTTTCTTATGAAAGAATATTGCATCAAATTGACTTCTGATGCCTTCTCACTACACCCGTAGATCAGGATCAGTCCATTTTTCAACCTTCATCCAAGAAGGTTCTATTTGCACAGATGGTGATTAACATAGACCAAATTAGGGAAAATAAGTGACTACAGAATTCTCAGCCCTAAATGAGATATCTATATTCCATCCTCTTTAGAGATCATTGTAGAAAAGAAAAAGGAGGCAGAAAGGATCTAAGAGTCAGAGGTGGTAGATGACTACAAGGAAATAGACACAGTGTGTCAGCACACACATGAATTCCCAGATGTGCGACAGCATGCACAAATATGCATAAGCTCATGCCAGGCCAAGTTCCAACATGGAGAGGGAAGGTAGACACAAAACAGAATCCCAGAAAGGAGCTACTTGCTACTGGTAGCTGCTGGAAAGACCAATGTTTTGCTTTAAGTGTGTGGCCCTGGTTAGTTGACCATGCTTCCGAGCAAGGCCGTACATCCAATGGTGTATGGGCAGCACAAGTTGCACATGATGGATTATGTGTAAGAGCAGACACAAAGTTGGACAGGAAAGGAACAGAAGGTAGATCTGCCATGAGTTGGAGGTGAATGTAATCAAAACACATTATACAAAATTCTCAGAGAACTAATAAAAATACAATAAAGGAGGAATAGAGAGAAATGTACGCGTATTCACAATAAAATGGTTATCAGTACTTAGAAAAATTTAAAATCTTGAAGTGAAAAATAGCAAACTTGAAATGGATTTAACCAGGTCTGACTCTGAGGATGATTAGCATAGAGTACAAATTAAATGTAGGCAAAGACATTGCCACAGATATAAATAATACTGCTTCAAATGGGCCATAAGGTTTAAATTACTTTCCATATCAACAAAATAAGTACAGAAAAAAAAAATTCCAGAGAAACTAACTTACCTTGTTTAAAGTAATACTATGATACTCTAAAGAAAAACACAGAAGTAGATATTGATAATTTAGTGATTGCCCTGGTTTTTCATAAACAAGTCATTCCCCGCATTAAGAATACCATTAGACCCGGGCATTGTGCTACGTGCCTTTACTCCCAATACTCTGGAGACAGATGCAGGTAGATCTCTGCAAGTTCAAGGCCTGCCTGGTTTACAGGGAGCTAGTTCCAAAACAGTCAGAGCTACACAAAGAAACTTGGTCTTTAAAAACCAAGACAAAAAACAAACAAAAACCAAAAGGACTATTCTCTACTGAGAAACCTGTTTAAAACACAGTTTGGAAGCTTCTGAGAAATTATGGCAGAGGTTGACCTCTGCATCAACATGTGTGCACACATGTGCATGCACGCGTGCATATACATATACACAAACACACACCTACACATGTTCCCGGATGCATGCATACACACATATGAGGATATACAATTAGCTATTAACTCTGATAGTGGATAAAGGATAATACAAGCAGAAACCCTTGGCCTGCCACTCTTGTGTGCAGGTTTGTTATGTCTTTACCCTAAAGGCATACAAATATCAGTGTGTAAGGCTTACAAAAGATTGAGAACCCACTATTCTTTTACATTACGAGCAAAATATTTGCTCACAGTCTTTTTCATATTTAGAAAGTTTTTATAGTATCTTTAAGAAGATTATAATCAATAAAGCAAAACATTAAAGCAGCTTTCTAAAAGCAATATGCAATCAGCCGAGGACAAATAGAAAATGCAGAAAATGGGAAAAAGAGAAGAATTCCCAGAGTCTGGAGTTGAATTCTTATGAAGGTATCTGTGTGTGAACAAGGAGTGACTTCTCATTCAGACACATAGACACATGTATGAAATCATACCATTTATATTGGTTAACAACTAGATTTTTTTCTTTGACATTATAAAATGAATACATTTTCATGTTATTTAGTTCTAGAACTTACATTTAGTGTTGTGATAATTCTCCATATGAATATCTATATGTTTTATAAACAATCCAGTATTTCTTTAAAATATTTTTCCAAACTTCTTCTGAGAGGCATGCTATTATCGTAAGCGTCCTTGAACCTATATTTTTGACAGTTTCCCTAATTTTGCCTCTGGGAGATACTTTCTTATAAGTGAAATGTCTTGGTAAAAGGATGTTGTCATCTGGAAGGGCAAATGTCAAGCTATGCACACACACACACACACACACACACACACACACACACACACACACACATTGAGGTGGGACGAGAACTTGTCTGACACAAAGTCCTGACAATCCAAAAGAAAAAAGGTGTTTTTTCTTTTTATTATTTTTTCGTTATTTACATATACTTTTATGTAATTACACGTATATAATATAAACTACCTACAGTGAGAAGAACCATGAAACAATCGAGAATTATATAAATGTTACATTCTTAGTGTTTTGGCTGTTTGTATTTGGCAGCCTTAGAGAAAACATCTTTCCTATCTTGGTGCATCTAAAATACTGAAAGTAAATGTATATCTATCATATCTCATCATTATAAACTTAAAACATCTATCTAGACCAAAAACATCTTAACCCCTAAACAAATAAGCTTAATTTTAAAACTAAACTATCTGGTCTTCAACCCCATCAAAGACTTGAAAAGGAATAAAAGTGATTACCTGTGCATACACAGATTGCAGGTTAGTAGCGTCCCAAATGAGAAGATGACAGAGACAGTTTGCTACCTGAGCAGTCATCCAAAACTCTATAATATTAGAGCATCATCTTCAGTCTTCTGGCCCAATATATCTGACATACATATTTGTGAGGCAGGAACTATTGAGGACTTGCTTACCTTGTCTGGGCAAAGTTTGGCCATCGACTCTGCCTGCTTCAAAGCTTGCTTTTTTTAAGGCAGACTTCTGTCTGTGGTAGAAATGAGGACATTTCTCCCAGGGTCTCGTTTGCCACATTTGAAGTCATCTCCATAAGGAGGATCTTTGATGTTCATCATCCTCTTTAGGTAAGCTGGGTATTGTTAGGAGTCGACATGTCTTATTGTCAATGAATCTTTAAAATAATAAAAAACATTTTAAAATGTCATATTCTGTATGTCTCTGAGATTTTCAAAACTATTTTACCTTATCTCTCTATAGAATCATGTCTATCTGTTGCACCTAAGATGTTTATCTTTGTGATAAAAATAGACTAGTAATTGGTATGACCATGATTTGATCAACTAACAATTAACTTGTATAACTTATTTATCCTAAACAGCCTACAATAGCACTTTTAAAGTCTTGGAAGTAAACCTTCTATTACAATTGAGTTATATGGATACAATACCACATATTAAAGTAGAAATATATATAATGTGTGTGAAGAATAATCTTAAATTTGAATTCTGTACCACTGTACCTAAATTAAACTCATTTTGCTTCTATATACCAAATTCTATGCCAATGAGTAGATTCACTAATCTACATTTTGCCCTATCTTCTCTGTATATTTCTATATTACCCCTTCTTTCTTTTCAACCCCTATCTCCAAACTTAAGTATTAAAGATAAAGGAAAAGAGAGATATCCCTGAGTTCAACCTTGTTTTCTCTCTAAATAAGACCAATAATAACTTACAGCCAATGCACACTGAAAACAACTCTCTATAGTCCAAGAAAGCAACCAAAAACCTACCCAAACCCCCTTAAAGGAAATGGGGCACCATTTGTTCTCTTAAGGTTTTTTTCAGCTGATTTGGGACAAGTAATACCTTTGTAGATGCCCAAGTAAAATTGGGGAAATGCTTAAACAAGCTAGGAATAGCATTTGTGGTTCAGTTTCTAAATGTTGAGAAACTCCAGGCTTTATTAGAGTATTTTGTGGGATAGTCTGAAAGGCTGGACCAATTGGAATTGAAAGCTTTCTTAGTAGATGTCCTGGAAGCTGTCCTGTTCTGATGAGGCATAGCAACTGAATGACTTGGTGCTGGAACATGAAGGATGCAGGATGTCAGTGTCCAGCATGTTGAGAGGAATGCATCCTGTTAGGTCTGATCCAATGTCAGTGTCCAATTATTTTGTTCTGAAAACATATAGTTTCTCACAAGCATTATACAGTTCTAAAATTATAAATGTATAAGGTGGGGATGATGCAGAGAATAATCGAGGCTGGTTCTCCGTTCTTTGTATGAGCAGAAAAAAGACATCTGTAAACCTTCATGCAAGAGGAAAGATTTTTTAATTTATTATTTTTATTACTTTTTATTAATTTATTCATATTACTTCTCAATGGTTATCACATCCCTTGTATCCTCCCATTCCTCCCTCCCTCCCATTTTCCCCTTACTCCCCTCCCCTATGACTATGACTGAGGGGGACTTCCTCTCCCTGTATATGCTCATAGGGTATCAAGTCTTAAGCAGGTTTTTTAATTGTTAGTCTTCTTTGTTAACTGTTCTATCTTCGTACATGTACTGAACCAATATTTGAATAAACTGTCATTTTCTTACTGAAATTTTAACCCTTCCATGCCCGAGTACAATCTTATTTAGCAAGTGAAGTATTTTGAACATCTCCAAGCTATTATGTGTCTGACATTTTCTTATAGTAAATTTACAATTCATATTTTCTTAAATAGACTGAAATGTATTAATTATTATTCTATTGATGTCCTGCTTAAAAATCGCCTGCTACGGCTAGACAGAAGGGTTGGCAGTTGAGCCTGTTTCCTCCTGTTACACGACAGTCCTTTTTGGTTCCTACCACCAATGCTCAGTGGCCGACAACTGACTGTCACTAGAGCTCTGGAGAATCTGGCCTCTGCAGAGACCATAACACATGTAACACACACAAATGAAAAAGAATTTTAAAAATGATTTGCCTTTGTACTAACTGTAGCTAACATTTATCAAATACTTAATTTGTGTTAAGATAGGTTCGCTGAGTCAAAATAAGTCAGTTGTTTTCCTATAATAGTTTGATTTTTAGTATTTGTGGAATTTGTTTCATGAAATGATATGAAGAAGCCAACCTTATTTTTTACATGAGAAATTGTAGTGATTCAGCCCACCGAGATGTAGTGAACAATTCAAGTTTTCAGAATTTGAGTTTTAAGTCGTAGCTTCAGTTTGCATCTTTTGACAGCAACATGGATAATAATTAACTGTCATTTGTGACATTATGTAACAACTTTCAAAACATTGTCATTTATGTTTTGAAATGCCAGAACATGCTTACTTTTTCTTTCAATCGGATGAAGACCAAGTCGTCCGGCTTATGACACTGACTGAGGGAGGGCCCTCCACTCCTTTGTTGATACCTTCAGTCTAAGAAAGCCTGGGAGGCTTTCTGTCCTAGAAATAAAAATCCACCGTGTCTTCATGGGAGAAGATGAAAATGCATTTTCCTCTCCTTGTCTTAAAATTATGCCAAAGAAAATAAACCTACCCAGTGTAAACTTTGCCTTTTACTTAATGAGAAGACTAGCAGAGTGAGTTGTTGGTTTTCTTCTACCTCTTTTTTTTTTTTTTTTTTTTCTTCAAATTTTCCATTGAGCAAGTTCTTTTAAAACAAATCTGAACCTTTCCCATCCCAATGATTCCCACGGACAGTTGGCAAAGAATCCTGGATAACTTGCAAGGCTGGGATATTTTCCAGGCATGAGTAACTTGTTAAAAAGCCACCACTTCCTTAATATTAACAGTGAATAGAATTCACATCCACATAAATCCTCCTTGGCCCACTGGGAGAGTTGGTGTGTATGTGTGTGTGTGTGTATGTGTGTGTGTGTGTGTGTGTGTGTGTGTGTCTGTGTGTGTAAAATCTTTTTATTCATAAAACACTTGGCTCTCAGCATGTCTGTTTATATTTCACTTCTTAAAAATAAATACACACGTTTATGCCAGTTGAGGTTAAAAGTATCCTTTTTTCCAGTTCCAGCTGTGTGCCAGTGATTTTTACGACAGATGAGTTTAGGATTCGTGGCTAGAATACTTGAAAATGACTTCCCTTGTATTTCTCCTAGTTTTTTTTTTTTTTTTTAAGAGGGAGCATCTTCTAAAAATGGGCACTGTCATGAAATTTGATTTTTATTTGGAAGTCTTTATTAAGTATCTTCAAGTCTTATAGGAAAACTAAATGTGTGATTTTACATTTAAAGAGCAAAGTCATCATTTCCTCTGTATTTAGGGATGGAGTAAATTTTCACTGCAACTTCTGCCGGTTACTATCCTGAATACACAGCTTCTTATCAGATGATGATGATGATGATAACGACAATGATAATAATAACAATTTTGCTCATTAAAGTCATTAATGTGTTTAAAAATAAATTGTGATATTTTAATATTTACAAGCCAGATGAGGCAGGTTAGCCCATCTACCATCTTGCATAGCTTATTTTGTAACAAGAGCACCTGAAATCTATTTGTGTCACACACATCTTTAATAGAACACAATTTTATACAACTAATGAAGTCTTTGTGTTCGTGTGTTTGATGAGGGATGCAGAGATCCAGGGACACTTCACATGGTCGCATCGTCCTCTGATGAGTCTGTAGTTGAGTTGAATTCTCCCAGAGCCTCTTTATCTGAGTGTTTCACAAACAACCCCTCTTGTCTTGGCAAGCCTGGCCGGGGTATGTTTTGATAACAGGCAGTCCCGTGAGATAGTTAGCACTTCCTGCTTCCGGTCAGATGTCTCATGAGAATAACTCTTCTACATATGTTTTTGCACTTTTGATCACAATCCCAGCTGGAATCAGGAAGTTTGGAGGCGGCGTGGAAATGGAAACTAATTCAATGTCACAGTGACATTGTTTTGACTTTTAAAAATATTTAATGTTCTGGCGATTTAGGGTTGGGGGGTGTTTATATAATGTACTACCTACTTAAAAAGTGGATGGCGCCTCAGTTCCTTATCCAAGACACATCGCTTGTTAAAAGTATAGAATCACAGTTTAAGGGATGGATTTCTGAGGTCATCGGAAGATGTGGAGTTGGATGTTTTATAATTCTCAGCTGAAGGGCTTAATTGAAGTATGATTTCATATTATCACACGCCTGCCGCTGTCTGTGCCCCTAGCTCCATATCATCCTGTATCCATGTCTGTCTGCCGAGTGTAGTACAGGGCAGTAGATGGAGAAAGAGGTCACAGTATACAGATGGTTCTTCAAAATGCACAAAATGCACAAAGACGAATGGTAAACACGGTTCTGCTAAGCCACTCCAGAAGGCCGTGCTTGGTTCCTTGAGCTTCTCTTTGCCCTTCTGACAAGTGGGAAAATCAGGAAAGTACCTTTGTACACAGACAAGGGGCAAGTCATTAAAATACAATCTCAAAAATAAAAAAATAGATTAACTGAGTAAAATAAGCAAATAGATGCACATGTGCCCTCAAAACCCTGACCCATTCTCCAACCAGAGTTGGGGCAATTTCTGTCATGCATGATATTTCTGATAAGCTTAGTAAACCCAGGCAGAAGGGCCTTGTCACTTAGTCCCTTTCCAGCACACCACCTGACACCTTGTGGATGGTTTATTTTAACCATTGTTGTTAATTTTTTTTTTTTGCCTTCTTAAATGAAAATTCCTGTCTAGATGAGTCTAAAATTCTGAATGCAAATGTATATCTATCATATCTCATCCCTATCAACTTGAAACATCTATCTAGACCTAAAAATAACTTACCTCCTAAACAACTAAGCTTAACTGTAAAACTAAACTATCTGGTCTTCAGTCCCATCAGAGACTTGAGAAGGAATAAAACTGACTTACCTGAGTAAACAGGGGGTACAGGTTAGCAGCTTCCAAAAAGAAAAAAATGAGAGAGAGACTGCTGTCTGATCAGTAGCCTGAATTTTAGACCTACCAGGATAGGAAAAATGTTTTCTTCAAAGTTGCAAAATACAAATAATCAAAGCACTATAAATGTAACATTTATATAATTCCTGATGGTTTCATAGTTCTTCTTGTTGTATGTATTGTATTGTATTATATTTATGTGTAAAAATTTTAAAGACTGTAAAAAATATATCATAAAAAATATCATGAAAAAAGGAAAATTCCAAGGTGATTTTGTTTGTTTGTTTCCATGTTTTTTGCTTTGTTTTGTATGGACATATAGAAAAAAAACAAATATTCATTGAGGATCAGCTATGTGGCAGCCTCTCTCATACTCTTCTTCCTTTACTCCCAAAGTAGCTCAGTGACTTGTCTCTTCTCACCATTTTTACAAAGCGAGACAGGAAGTTAGCTGTGGTTAAATTTGGTCAAATTCACAGAAAGGAAACTCCCAAATTAGGAATAAAGCCCAAGTTTAGATAAGACAAAAAAAAAAAAAATCTGTCCTTTGTTATGTGCTGCCTACCCTTCAGTTTCTGACAGAGGATGCTGAGGGGTTCTCGGTACCAAGGACGAGTTGGGGCAGAGGTCTGCAATTCTCCAGAGTCAACACACCTCGAAATTTGGTTTAAACTTGTTCTTTTCAACAGCCCTTGATTGTCTTGGGTCAGAAAACTATGTATGCAGGAGAATGCCCTTGCCCTCACAGATGCCTAATGAAGTCTTCAGAGTTTGAAATCGGCAATTTACCTCCAGATGAGTCAGCGAAACTGTGTACTCTTGGTGAATCCAGCAGCACATGTGCGTGCTCACTGTTCTGTTCTTTCAGATCTTCATACACTGAGACATCTTTCAAAACCAAAAGCTCCAAAGAGTATTATTTTTCTATATTTTCAACACCAGAGAATCTGCATGTACCTACGAGCCAGAAAATCATGTTTTCTTTATGCGTACTATATCCTACACATCTACTTGTAATCAATGTGAAAATAACAGTTGTAAAATTCTAATTTATACAAGACAGACTAGCCAAGGCAGATGTTGCGCTGTTGGTGATGATGAGTTTCAGTGCTGCTGTGTCAGAGAAACCAAAATGTTGCGCCAGGTTTGGGGATCCCTTGAGTCATCGTGAGGTCATCAATGGGGTCCACAAATCCTACTGAAAAATGTCATTCTCCTGAGCTTCGGGCTCTGGGTTGCTTGTTCTATTTTCATCCAGGAATATTTCTGAGATTATTAAAAGCCGTGTTTAGTTAACTGCAGAATGTCATGAGTCCCTGGGGCTTTCTTAGGATAGTCACATGTGCTTTTGAATGAAAAAGCAGGTATGAATAAGCGAGATGGTTTTAATTCAGAGAGAAACTGGTCAAAGCGGACTCTAGAATCACATTTAGTTGAGTGTCTACTATATGTCAGCTATTTTGAGGAAACTTTCCCATCCATCCTTCCTTCTTCCTCTAATCTCTCAATTTTTTCCTTTCCTTCCCTCTTCTTTCCCTCTCTCCAACTCTTTCTTCAAAAAACTTATAATGCTTTTGAAGAGGGAGAGTGGCTCATGCTCAGCGTTAGAATGTTGGGAGTTCAAGCTCAGGCTTTTTAGGATGAGTAACGTGTGTGGGGTGCAGGCTGTGTGCCAGGCGTTAGAGCTTGTTGAGTGGCTTCTTCATCTAGGAAAGGAGACCTCCAGTTTGGAATCCACATGGAGAAGTAGTGGCGGAAAATAAACGGGAGACTAATACTGCTTGACATTTACTCTAGGAGCATTAGATAAACTTCTTTTTTTTTTATGTTTAGGTGAACAGTTACCTAAGAAGTAGAAGAAACAGCCATAGAACAGTCATGGTATGATTGAGAAAGATATTCACTTAAAACTGTCAGCAAGATGGAGCTGGATTGTAGTGGCACCAAACCGATGGTCCAGTCACTCAGATTTTTTAAAAATCAAGTTATATAAAACATTAACTCTTATTCTGATAGTTCTTTGACCAATTCGCCCCTCATATCTGATGAACGCAGTAAGCGGAGTGTTATCCTGGGATAGTTGCTCAGCAGAGCATGTGGATCTGATGGTCATCCTAGGTCTAACGAAGTTCAAAGAATTCCTATTCTGAACATGAAAGAATTGAAGTCTGGAGTCAGGGCAATGTTAGGCGGGAAAACTGAAAACAAGCTTCTCTTTAGACGTGAAAGAAAAGAGTAATATCCCCGATGCAAAAGCTTGGCTCCTGAATGTCCCAAAGGCCCACGTGTTAAGTGTTTGACAAACCGTAGAGCTATCAGGCAGTGACAGAATGTTAAGGACCTCTAAGAATCCTCTGATAGGACACTTGCCCATTAAGATGTGCTCTTTCAGAAGACATTGTTAGAATGCTGGACTTTCCACTTCACTTTCCCATCCTACCCACCCTGAAGTGAGGAACCTTCTCCACCACAGGCTATTGCAATGTGCCACAGGCCCCAATGCAGCACCGTAACCACACATAGATAGACTGAGATCCCTAAATATGCCTTTTTGTCTTTAAATAAATTGTTACTTTTTGTTACAGTGGGGGGAAAGCTAACACACCCAGATCTGTTCTTCCTGAATCAGGTGGACAAAATGGAAAACAATGTAGAAGAAGTAGCCTGGATTTAAAGTTAATTTAAAGTAAAAGTTATTTAAAAATATCACATAGTCTCTGGAATTTGCATTACGTTCATTGTACAAATAGTACTTGTTATTGGATAAAATTTTTCATTTGCTTAAGTGAACAGGCTTCCTTTTGAGGTTGTAGGTCCTACGCACTCCCATTCTTCATCAGGCAATGTTGAGACTTCAACAACAGTGAGAAGTTTGATAAAGGAAGAGACTAAACATGAATTCAAAAGAATGCCTCAGTGATGCACGGCTGTATCCAGTAGCTTTCAAGGACTGGCACTCAGCTGTAATTAATTTCACAACTATACTATTTTTGCCCAATGAGTATAGCCACTGTACAATTTTAGCCTCATGTACTGTCTTGATATCCTTTATGCCATCTCAAAACTATTTTTAAACCATGTATTATTAAAAAAAAAATCCAACATGGGTATTCGTTAGGTTAAGATGGATGAGAATAAAGCTTTATCCTCAACAGATGCCCCACTTAGGCATAACAATCTAAATCTATTTAATTTAGTCCCTGGCATCCTCGCCTCCTCCTGTCAGAGCGAATCAACCTGAGTGCTAATTTCTGAAGCAAACCCTCTGCGATCATTTCACTCGTGATTTAATCCAGATCTAACCTCGGGCCTTTGGAGGTTCAAGGTCAATGACCCAATTTACTCTGCCATGCGCCTCTGTGGCAGTGAGCATTGTTATTCCTTGCAAAGCTTTTACTGTACGTGTGATTTCATTCCTATGTACCTTACCAGATCCAGCAGGAAGTGAGGGAGTGGCTTTAGATGCTGTGTTGGTGAGAGTTGGCAAAAGTTTGGGGTCTCTGGCTTTTGGTGGTTTAAGAGAAAGGGTATTGAAGAAACCTTTGACCTTGTTACTAGAAGCCAGCATGAAGAAATGATTTGATTTGTTCCAAGGAGACGAATCCTAGTCAATGGTGTCCTGGTCAGTTGTAAACACTATTTTACAAAGAAATCCTGGACCTTAAACACTCAAGTCAAAATGCAAAAAGGAATAAAAGCGCATAGATCATAGGGCATATCCTCAGCGGTGAATGAACACATATGAACTCAACCCTAAGTCTACTTTTTAATTTTTTTTAAAAAAACAATCAGTGTCTTTCTCATCTCCTTCATCCAAAGTGGTTAATACATTTTGTGAATTTTCCTTTATGTTTTAAATAATTTTCCCTTCTCTGATGTCCCAGCAGCCCATCTGCCGGGAGCAGAGGCTCGTTGAAGAGCCTGTCTTTAAGTAAAGAAGGTAACCCAGCGACACACAGCTGCACTCTGGGACGGCAGCTCCAGAGTGGTGTCCCTCCCACGAGGAGTTAAACTGGGTTTCTGTGTCAAAGATGCTGAATGGAATCGGGGGTGGAATTGTTAAAATTGGAAATGACCTATTTAACTACATGCGCCTTCCCCAGGACTGGTATAAATACGTCCAACTTTAAATTTTTCTCATCAGAATGAACTTGCCATTGGCTTTAATGCGGAAGGGCTCTGTCGCGATGTCTTCCAGGAAACGGAACCTGGGTGATTGATCTCTGTAAATCTCTATAATCTTTATGATATATCAGTGTTCCTCTTGACAACAGCCACACAAAGTTGGCTTAAATCTCCCTGAAGCCTGAGAAAAAAGATAACAGAGTGGAGGATGATCAGAGAGAGGATACACAGTCACTATAAATTAAAACAATTTATTTAATGAGCTCTCCTTTACAGAGGAGAAACAAAGAGCTTGGTGTATAACTACAATGTATCTGTTGCATTGGACATTGTTTAGCAAATTTCCCTGACGTGAGCTCATGATTGGATTTCTTAAAATAAAATTACATAGCATCACCACCTAAAACACACACACACACACACACACACACACACACACACACACACACACA
>OU015752.1:91001308-91017502 GCA_907169655.1 Acomys percivali
GTGTGTGTGTGTGTGTGTGTGTGTGTGTGTGTGTGTGTGTGTGTGTGCGGCCTCCAGTTTCACTATTCCTGCTGTTCTAGCTATGGAGGAATGATTAGATCCACAGAAAGTTCATTTCTGGGCCAGTGCTGCCAAGTTATATGATGTGAATTGATGCCCACTAGCGCTTAGGACAGCATGGCCTGATTTAAGTTGTGAGACTGAAC
This sequence comes from Acomys percivali, assembly GCA_907169655.1. Classification (NCBI taxonomy): domain Eukaryota; kingdom Metazoa; phylum Chordata; class Mammalia; order Rodentia; family Muridae; genus Acomys; species Acomys percivali. Next base: position 91,001,515 of record OU015752.1, read on the forward strand.
TTGTCTACAACTGTTGGGGTGAGAGGCCAGTTCATGCACATTAATTAGTCTAATCCTTCTCACTGTGTTTCGTTTTATACCTTTTCATGGATAAAGATGCTTGAGGTATATTTGGATGCAGTAAAGATGTGAGAATTGAGGAATACAAGGAATGATCCCACACAAAATGATCCCTCCCCAACTGCTCTAGCTTTCTCTCCAAGGTGCAGGATTTCAGGACACTTTGGAGACGAATCATCAGTAGTAGAATAACTTTATCTGAAGCAGCAATAGAAAGAGTATTATTCTATGGATACCGAGAAGGCTCAAATCAGTTGCAAGTAATTTTGATAAACAGCATGGCGGCTGGAGTCATGGGAAATAATTTATCTTCCTCAGGGACTTCTCTTCTAATATAAAGGTTCCATGCAGGTATTAAATCTCTGAAGAAATGAATTCATGCCTATCACTTGAAATTTTTATACTTCAGACATTTAAACACCAGCGCTCCATTTAAGAGTAGGAACAGGTTGTAAAGATTTGTTCATTTGAAATTCCATTTGCTAACAGATGCAATAACTTGTCTGGCATTAAAAGCGAGTTTAAGGTAATCACTGCTCTTGTTCTTGGGTTCTAAGTGCTTTGCAATCCTTAATTCACATAAAACATCTGTGAAATTCAGTTAGGAGTGTGGTGAGTAAAATTTAATCCCTGTTTTTATACCAGCATGTTCAGAAACATGCTTACATATATTTCAATCTTCCTCATGTGAAGTCGATGTGGGACTCCATACGAAGGCATGTTAGTGACATTCTGAACCTTTGGGGCAACTGAAGATTAATGTGCTAACAGCATCCAAACCCTGCCAAGCAAATGGCTGCTTCCTCTGTTGAGTTTAACACCAACGGGGAGAAATATTGTAAAACCCAATGAAATTCTCCATGTTATTTGGTGCCCACTTTAAAAGGGAGGCATTTAGTTTCTTTTTTAGGTCATTCATAGATTAAAGCTAAATACTTTCCCTTGCTGAGAATACCAATGTAGTTTAGAGATACTGCAGGTGTGACATGTGTGCCTCTCCTCCCCCTCCCCTGTCTACTGCAGACAGCACTAATTGATCCAGCTCTTCCCCTGAGTCTCCATCCATCTCAGTGTACTCAACATTCTGCTCCTTGCAGACATCACCTGCAGAATGGTTCTTTTGAGGCTCTTTTGGTAACTGATAAAGCAAAGACTTTGCAAATACGCTCCAGCATGGATACAGTTATAAGGGTAGAGGGACCAAAGCTACAGAGGAAATTAACACATAGGTTTTAAATATTTTTTCCTATCCAGGTATCATCAGGAATTGCCTAACTAGCAACTACTACATGTACCACACTGTACTAGATGCTAAGTAGGTACAAGCATTTGCTTGTACATAGTATGTTTTTATTCTTTTATGTTCTACCTCATTCTAGAAATGACTTGTCGTCAATGATTCTTTCTTTACATTGTATACAAGTTTGCGTTTGTGAATATGGATAATGTATATGAATGAGGTCAGGTGGCTGGCTAGTTTTATGTCAGCTTGTTACAAACTTGAGTTGTTTTGGAAGAGAGAAACTTAATCAAGAAAATATCTCCATCAGATTGTCTATCTGGAAATTTGTGAAGCATTTTTTTTTTTTTTTTTTTGAGTACTGAGTAATATGGGAGGGCCCAGCTCACTGTAGGTAGTGCCAGCCCTGAGATGATGGTTCTGGTGCTATATAAAGAGATAAGCAAGCTCTGGAGAACAAGCCAGTAGGCGGCATTCTTCTGTGGCCTCTGCCTCACTTCCTGTCTCCAGGTTCCTGCCCTTACTTTCCTTCATGGTGGACTACCATGGACTATGACTATACAATATAACAAATCCTTCCCTTCTCAGGTAGCCTATGGTCATGCATTTAAAATAGCAGTAGGAGGTAACCTAGGGTACAACCTAAGAATCATAGTTGCTTCCAAAGATTTCTAAGATAATAGGCCATTTGGGGGAAAAAATTAGATATTTTCTAGATACTGAAATGAGAGGAGGACTTTCCCATAGATTCTCATGTACTGAATGCTGTGCTATCCAGTGAGCAGGAGGCTTAGCAACATCTGTACAGTTTGATGTGATGATTCTTTTCCTAGGTAGTAGGTCTCCACTTCATACCTTCTAATATACTTACGGCGAGAGTAAATTTGTGAAGGAAATAGAAGGATAGATTTTTTTTTTTACGATGTTGCTTGAACCCATAGTAGAATATAGACAATAGACTTTCAAGCTAAACTCTATGGAGGACATTTTGGTGGACTAGGGAGTAATTATTAATGAATTTATCAGGGATGTCCCCATATCCACCATTGACGCAGGAAGCTCCTGCTTTGATTTACATTAAGTGTGTGAGTATGGGGAACATCTCATATTAACTTATTGGCTAAGCATAAGAGGACAGAGTACTATTGTGGAACGAATTTATGAGCCTGACTCTAAGTTCCAAACAGAGGCAAAGGGGCATTCATACTTTTATCATAAAGCTGGTGTTTTCTCCTGCTCAGCCAGAGGAGGCCAGAATCTTACTTCAGGAGTGTTCCTAGTCTGTTGCAGGTGGAAGAGAGGCCACACAGCTCCTCCAGGTCCATCCCATAGGACAGTTATCTTCAGGAAATGCTGTTTCTAAAGGATGATGCTGGTACTGAACAGTCAAGCAAGTGTGGGAGTCAATGAGGGTTCATCAAGTTGTTTTCTTAAGGGTTTTTTCCCTAACTTTCCTATGGTTACCTAAGATGAACAGCAGCCTTGCTGTAAAGCAGAAGCAATAATGAGTTCTTTCCTCACGAATCCTCTCCCTGAACTGGCTTCTGAGAGCATTTGGTCAATATCATACTCGTCAGTATTTCTTCAAGAACATTTTTTCCCACTGTTCACTTCTGAGTAACATCATGAAAGTCTGAGTTCAGGAGTGTAGGAATGTGCACTCTGGACTTGTCTGGCTCCTCAGGTAGAATCATTGAGAACCCATGCTACAGATCGGCTCTGTATTTCAGCCACAAACAAACCAAGGCCCAGCTTCGTGCTTCTGGCTGGCTCACTTGCCTCACTGAATCCCGTCTATATGCGTGTAGTCATAACTGCAGGATAAACATGGCTACTGTGAATCAGAACTGAGGAAGGGACTAGAGTTCTGAGGGGCCCACAGAAGTGATAGCAAAACACAAGAGGATGTCAGCAACTGATTTAGAAGAAGGTGGAGCCTCAACTGAACCTTGGCAATTAAGATTTGCTCAGCCATAGAGAGAAGCCGTAGAAAGAAAACAGGAGAGTTACCCTTCCCAGGGCTATGCTCCCTCTAGCAGGGTATAAATAATGGACAAGATACTTGTAATTTCTAGTTCACTGTAAAACCCTGAGTTGTAAGTTGGTGGATTTGATGGGTAACACTTTGTTGACACCATTTGACATATTCTTTCTAATTAAAATGTAGGTGTATTCTAGAAGGGAAAACCCAACTGTTGTTACTAAACCAGATTGTGGGTTTTTGTTGGTGGTTTTTTTTCTCTTTTCTTTCTTTCTTTCTTTCTTTCTTTCTTTCTTTCTTTCTTTCTTTTTTTGGGGGGGGCAGGGTGAGGAGTATGTCATGAAATAATGTACTGTGACAAGCAGTAACCACATGACACAGTTTGAATTTGTGGCTTGCACAGAGAAAGCTAAGCTAATAGGCTTGCTGCCTAAGGTCTACCCAGGATAAGCAAACCTTGAGATGGAGTGAAGATTCACATAGCACTTTTGTTAGTTTTTCTTTCCCTTCCCAAGCCAGAATTAATTAATTTTAGGAAAGATAAATAATAAGTACAAGTATTGTCTGGCTGGTATTTCCATTTCATTTTTCTCCACCTCTTATCTTTTGCCAAGCTCAGAAACAGAGAACTGTTTTCTTGGGGTTTTGAGCAGGAAGAGGCCACAGAGATGATAAGGGGACAAAATGAGTGTTCAAGTTGGTGTTTCATGCCTGAAGCATTTCTTATATATACACAGTAGGAAGATGAAAAAAATAAAAGGCCTCAGCAGGATATCTACTTCTCCAGAGACCTTATTTCCAGACCCTGTGTCTGACTCTAGAGTGAAATACAGCAAAGAAGCAAACAATACCCAGAACAATGGGAGGCTCATGGGAAAGATAGCTGTTATCCCACGTCATCTGGGAAATGACACCTACTACTTCAGCCCATTTGCAGCACAGATCTTAGGGCCAGCATTCAATGTGTGTTCAGACCAGGTACCAAGAAAGAGAAAAAGGGGACATGGGTGTATTAAGGTCAGAGAGTGAATATGAAATCCATAAAATTGAGTCTCTGGGATCTGGGAGTTTATCCTGAGAAAAATTTTAAAATACCTACTGAAAAGCTAAGCATGTTTTTGTCATGTGCTTAATAAATTAACCCCAGTTAGCTCATCAGATAGAGAGACAGCAAGGTGATACCATGCTTGTGAAGACTGTTAGGCTCTCCAGGTGGCCTAGAAAAAAGAGCAAAACTCAAAAATTACACGTGATAAACGTGAGTGTTCCATCAGTGAGTCAGAGGACCAGAGGCCTTGGACAGAAAAGTAAGAAAGGCTGATTTGGGCTCACAGTTTTGAAGATTTTAGTCTATGGTTGGGAACACCCATTGAATTCGGAAGGTGAACAGGAAGCTCCTTGTGGTAAAACTTGCTCAGTGATTATGGCCAGGAAGCAGAGGGAAGTAGATGGAGGGGGGGGAGAGGAAGCAGATGGGGAAGGAGAAGAGGAGAGGGGCTGGGAGGTAAGGTCTCCATTGATACCTTCAAAGGCCAGCCTTAGTAGCCTGTCTTCCTTTCTCTAGCTAGATTTTACCAGTCAAACACCTCACCCCTCCACAGCACTGCCATGTTGTGGGAGCCAAACCTTTAACATAGGGCTTTCGGTAGACGTTAGGATCCAAACTACAGTACCAAATAACTGAAATTCCTGTCCCTTAGACTCAAAAGAAGAAGCAGTGACATTTCTCTCCATCACAGAGAGTTTATGAAAGCTTGATGAGAGGACTGTAGAACCCTTGGAGAACCATAAAAGCCATATTATTAATATTAATATTATTTTTACTCAGTTCAGTCTCTTTGTGAGGTCTCCGGTTTCATCCCCGAGACTCATTCTGAGGAAGAGAAGACAGGAGGCAGCTGTCAAATTAGAGTTTGGGATTACTCTGTGAATTTTTCTCTTCCAACAGATCTCCCTTGTAATTGAAAGTTGATGTATGATTCCATTTGTAAAAATGGAAGGGGAAGGGCTGACGTTGATGAACTGAGTTTTCAGTAAAGTGAATGCACCCGTGACAGGATTAAGATAATGAGACCTAGGAATCGGGTCAGGTGTGAACATTTGCGCTTTCCATCCTGTGAGGCTGAAGCTTACTTACAGACGTAAACCAGTCACAAAAGCACCCATACAGGGCCATGGAGTGCGTCCTTCCTGAAATTTCCTGGGGTTTTGTTTTTGTGCCCTTGATATCTTTGTTTTCACTGCCATGTTTCTAAGGTTGGGCCTCATTGGGTACTTTAGTTCTAGGCTGTGACCTGAGGTCTCAGGGAAGGTTTGCTCTTGCCCTTGAAAGTAGAGATATTCAATCCTTCTTTGCCTAATGCCAAGATGTCCAGTAAGAACAAAATAGGAGCTCCCAGAAAGGCCAAAGAAATGCCACTACTCGTAAGCAGTCCTAACGAACGCATAGATTTAGGACCTTATTTAAGTTGAGATTTATTTAGTGAGTGCACCCGGAGTCTAAATGCTGGAACAAACTGTGCCTTCTCTGCTTTAATAACTCCAAGGACCTTGCTAGTTGTAAAAGGTAAAGAGTTTTCATTCACTTACAATTCAGAGTCACGTTTCTCAGGCTTGAATAAAGTGGCAATAATAAAACACCTACACAAACACAGGCAGATCTTTGAGTTAAGTGGCTTTTAGCTTTGCCTTCAGCACAGTGAACTTGAAAAATTGTCCCCACTGAAGCCTGGCCAGAACCAAATCTCTTTTGCAGTGACCCATTAGTTGCTTCCTTCACTAATTTAATGCATTCTTAGGACATATACCTTCAGGGAATTTGCATAGCTAGCCAACCTTATTAAGATATTTTATGCAGATGCTGTGCCAGCCAACAGATATTATTTCTTTTTCAAGGATGTCCTCAAGTGGACTGATTTTCCAAATCTAGGCATGTGAATTTTCTACATAGTAAATCATTGAAAGGCCAAATAAGCCCTTATGCTGTCCGATAGTGGGAAGAGGTCAGCAAATAAAACAAAACAGAAACCTTTCCTTGAATGACATTCACACTGCATATACTGTGTTAACTTTGGAGAGAGACAGTGACAAAGATGGTTCAGCACCATGATGACTCTCAGATCTTCCCTTTACCTTTTAGCATCTTGTGTTGGCTTTATACTCCAGAGGGGGGAGTATAGACGTTGTCTATGGTGTGTGACTTGGAGCTTAGAGCCCTTAATATTGTGCCGTGTCAAAGGGAACCTTCTTCAGTCTTCAGGGAAAGGAGAACAAAGGATATATTAGGCCAGGTGTCTGCTTTCCTTTGGCAGACAGTAGATTGCATCTTCCCTTCATACCTTCACCAAGACAAAGAAATAGTCCTTGTTGGAAATCTCTACATCTATTATCCAAATCATTACTTTCTACAGGGCCATTATACTTATGTCAAAACCTAGAACCAAAATAGCCAAACATCTATTAAGTACACAAGAAATGCTCTACCTATTATGTTGGAAGCATCTTAGGAATCCAAAGTTATAGAGTGAACAAGACAAATAGGGCCCAGGATTCCACGGTGTGATGCTGTGTAGATTGGTTTTGTAGGACTTTCATTTCATGGAATGGTCATTGTAGACTTGTAACTGATACTTCCAGGGGTGCCTTTGCCGGAATATTTGCAATATATCCATATTAAACAGGCTGTTATGGTTTATATGTTGTATATATGTATATATGGTCTGAATGCATTCACATCCATATACAGTATATACATATGTGTGTGTTCTTATGCATGTGGCAGAGGAAGGCTGATGTCTAATGTTTTCCTGGATTGTCTTCCACCCTCTGTTACTGAGGTAGGGCCTTTTGCTGAAGCGGGAGTATGCTATTCTGGCTAGTCTTGTTAGCCAGTGTGCTCCAGGGATCTTTCTTCTCTCCCTCCCGAACACTAGAATTATCGATGAGCTACCTTACAACCCAACTTAGACTGTCTTGTAGGTATCTGGGCTCTGATCTTCACACTGAGCCATTCCTCAACCCCTGCCATTTCTGTTTCACTGAGCATCCTGTGTTTCATCTGGAAGTTCTCTGTGGGAAGAAGTTGCAAGAGATGAACACATGATGATTGGGCAAAGAAATTTTGTTTTCTCCTAAGATACCTTTTAGAGAACATATTAGGAAAAGATGATAAAATGATGATGGCATAATAACTTGTGAGGTAAAATTGTTTTGATTTTTTTGTTTGTGAAGACTGAAAATAATAATATATGTGTAGCCATATTTGGCCAAAAAAATGGAAAAAACACATAAACTTTATTATTTTGCTTCGTTTTTCTAGTGTTGTGGTTTGAGCAACTCAGAATCTTATGCACTGAGAAAAATGCATCACCATTGGGTTACCAGCCAAGGCCCGGAAGGACAGTTTTATTCAATTTATCAAAAAGGTTTGTAATTATATACCCAGCCCTACTTTGATTCTGATTATTTTCTTGAGAACACAGTGGTTGTTTACAACACATGAACACATGTGAATGTATGCACCGTGGGACTGTTTCCAGCCCTTCTTCCTACTTATAGGATTTGTTTATGTATTTTTGTATGTTTACACATGTGTGTGCATGTATACATGCATATACATATGCATGATGTGGAGGCTGGGATTTGATGCCTGTGTCTTATTTTGAGATGAGGTTACATTGAACCTGGAGCTCACCAGGTGGGTGAGGCTGGCTGGCAATGGAGCTTTGGGGAGCTGTGTCTTTGTCTCTCTTGCTTGGGTTACAGACACTCCAAATTGCTTAAAAGAAGGAGCAAAGGTCCAAACTCAGAATCTCATGCTTGCATAATCAGCCCTTCACCAAGGGAAGCTTCTCCACAGCCAAGTTAATTTGTTTCAAGCCATTCACCTCACTCACTGCCAGTTGAATGGGACTGTCCTCTTTCAAAGCATCACATCTCCCAATTGTCTCAGTACTACCCACAGCCCAATTCTCTACAATTCTTCCTGTGTTGTCTAGATTGTTCAGAAGATTATACAGGTTAACCCCATCCTAGATGTGGTTTGTATGCTTGAGTGTGTTGACCCTTGACCTCTCCATTGGGCTAGTTGGCGTATTTAATTTGGAGGTGGAGCAGAGCAACAAATGATCATGCACAGAGCAATTTGAGGACACTGAGGCTGGATCCTTTCTTCGTTTTCCCAGTCTATCCATGGTAAGACATGTTTATAAACATAAACACAGCCAGAAGCATCTCTAGCACACTAGTGTGCTATAGAAACCACTGTGTAAGGCAGAGGTTCTTAACCTGTGGGTTGCACCCCTTTGAGGTTCAAATGATCTTTTCACAGGGGATGCATTAAACCCATCCTGCATATCATGTATTTACATCATAATTCAAATGGCAGCAAAATTACAGATATGAAGAAGCAACAAAGATCATTTTATGGTTGGAGGGGGCCACAACAACACGAAGAACTGTATTAAAGGGTTACAACATTAGTAAGGTTGAGAATCACTGAGAATCACTCGCCCACTCTTATTATGTGCACTGGGTAAGTGTTGAGAAAGTATGGGTGGATTTCAGGAGCATTTCTATTATGAAGCACTCAAGTAGCTAAGTTCCCAGTTCTCTTATTAATAAAGTAAAAACAAATATTAGAATTGACTAAACTAAGCACTGTACTCTGCTTCCTGGATGAAAACAAACTGGGATGGGATGAAGTTGAACCTTGTATATTAAGCATCAAACTATTGATGCCACTGGTGCTTATCACATTGAGACATATAACAAGTATAATACACACAGAAGCCATTTGCCTTGTTCTGTTGCATGCATTGTGCTAAGCCTCTGGGTAGCAGTGAAGTTAAATTATTTATTGCTACACATTCTTAAAACACAATAGTGACAATAGCAGCAAATGAAATTCTGGCCTGCAAGTCAGTATATTTTGTGTTACTAGTTTGTCTGGCTGGCTTCACCTTCTACCGTGTCCTCACAATTTTAGCTTCACTTCAAGGCCCATGATCTCACAATGGACCTCTCTCTGCTGTATTCAAGGAGGAAAAGGGGGAGTCAAGAAAAATGGGGGTCCTTTTCAAGAGCTGCATCTCGCTTTTATAAATTCAAATTCTGAGAATGTGTTGCTTTAGTTATGAAAGGAATCATCCATGGATGAAGATTGAGATTTTCCCTTCTCAAACTGGCCCACTAAGATGCTTTCAAAGAAAACAGTCACTTCTATCCAACGAGGTTTTGCTAGTATCCAGTATATTCCACAAGCTGTGATGCTGTTCCGGTTCTTACTTAGCTTCACTAATATTTGCAAAATTTAATATTCCCATTTCTTCCAACTTTAATTTCACCTTTTATAATAGACTTGAGTATCTCAGCACCCATTTTGGCTCACATTGCTTTCAATCTAGCAGTCAATATTCTGTAGTTACCTAGAAAGTTCTACTTCCCTATAGAAAGTATTGATAAATTACAAATCAATTAAATTAAGTTTAATCTGCTACCGTATGTGCCTGCATATAGACATATGTGCATGGATGCATATATACTTATGTACATATGTGTTTCTTAGAAAATCTAAACACAAACTAGAATGACAGGCTAGTTAGCTTTTTTTTTTAAAAAAAATCTATTACTGTATAAGGAACTATCACAAACTTACCAACTGAAAGTAACTCATGCTTATTAAAGTCACATTTTGTGTGGGTCACAGGTCTGAGAACGTCTCTTAACTAGGTCTTCCATTCCAAAATGACTCACTAAGCTGCCATAAAAACATCAGCTGGGCCCAGGGTGTCATCTGAGGAAACAAGATCCTAATAGTCTCTTTCAGTATGCTAGCAGAGTCAGCATCCTCCAAGGATGGTTGAGTGGGGATTTGAGCTTCTTCTCACTGGAGCTTTGACAATAAGGCTAAGAACATCATCGCAGCATACAAATCTATAAGGCGATGGAAGGAGACTAAAAGCAGATGGAAGGCTGTATCTTTTGTAATGAAATGATAGACGGAACACCCTGCCAGGCTGCTCTTATTTGATTGGCTGGAAACTGCTGAGAGACAGTGTCTTCTAGATTTAACATAGAAGCTCCACCTGTGAGACCTCACCTATATGGTTGTCTAAGTAAGACCTGAACAAGTTAAAAAAAAAAAAAGAAGAAGAAGCAGAAGAACAAAGGTGATGTTTCATCTCACTCAAATTGCATGAGTACATGTTGTTTTAAGTTAATCTTATATCATTTTAAAGCATTTTTTGTTGTTGTTGATGTGGACTACATATGTCTACGCTTGTGACTACATGTTTGTGTGGATGTGGTTTGCTTAATCAAAGTGTCGTAGCTAAGTACTAGACTAAGCATCTGACCCCTCGTCACATTTTTCTCTCCCGCTATGATTATCCATGTGTTCCAGCTCATGGTGCAGCCATAGGAGGGTGGGCACAAGTGATGTATCAGTCTCCTTACTTGGCCATGGGCCTCCTGCCCTTTTCTTCCATGCAGCACAAGTAAGAAAGAGGGATGGATGCCTGGCTATTGTTCAAAGGCAAAGCCTGCCTGATCTGCATCAAAATGTGACTTAAGTTAGTAATTAATCTTCATTATGTTAATTTCCTGATGCCTATTCTAATTCTCATTGAGTAAAGAAGCACCTGTAGTGACTGTCCTTTGTCAATGTCCAACAAAGCAAGGTGCTTATATTTCTGTAAAAGACACATTGATATCCAATAGTTATTGAGAACTTGGTCATGTTAGGTTCTATCGCAAGCTTTTGCATTGGCTAAGCCATGGAATACTCACAAAATGTAAGGTCAAGAATACAATTTCATTTGAGACATAGGGAGGAAACTTAAGAAGGAAATTACTGTTAGATGAAGGATGCATACATTTGGACCTTGCTTGAATTTCAGTGAAATCACAAGAAAATTACTGCTCCATTCAATGGAAGAGATGCTTCTAAAGGACAGAGGAGAAAAACCCAACAAACCAGAAAGCAAAGAAAGATGAATGGTCCAGTTCATGCATGCTCATATGTAACCAATGGGTAGTTTGATCTTCATATGGGTCCCCTATTAAGTTGTTCGGGTACTGTCTACGACGTGGACTCTGTTGTCTGCTTTTGACCTTTTCCCTCTGAACAGGCTGCCTTGACTGGCCTCAGTGGACAAGGAGGAGCTCAGTCCCAATGCTACTGGTTGTGCAGGGGTGGGTTGATGGGTAGGTGGGTAGGTAGGGGGCGCTCTTCTTTTCTGAGGACAAGGGGAGGAGGTATAGTGGGAAGAGGATGGAAGGGAGGGCCTAAGAGGAGAGGAGGGAGGGGCTATGATTGGGATGTAAATTGAATATATAAATTAAAAATAAATTAAAAAAATAAACAAATCTAAAGAAGGAAAAAAATAAAAAGAAAGGTGAATAGATTGTGAGTGAAGAAGTGCTTCTGCTAGGAACAATAAGCTGTAGGGTGTCTTTCTCACCTTTCCAAAAAATTGCTCCTAAATTTCTGCCTTTCTCACCTATGGCATCTGTATGGATATGAAATTTGGAAGTGGGTTTCTATGCAAGTTTTTAGGAGGGCATTAAAACATCAAAAAAAAGGAAACACCAAGATTGGGCTCAAACAATAAATACAACCAAACTAGCTGATCCATCGACAGCCAGCCAGCCATAATGCTGGAGAGCTGGGTTCTAGGGTCCAGACACTGGTCCTTTGGGTTCTAGGTTGCATCTTCTAAACCAATACACACATTCCCCTGTTCATTCCTGAGACCAAAGCAAATAAACCAACAAAAAACTTTTCTCAGAAGGAGAGTTTCAAGACAGAAGTACACATAAAATAAAACCAAAGGGGGCCAAGAATGATGATGCATAGACTATGGAGTGAGTTCCAACTCAGAGAAATCTGTCATGAAAAACAAAACAAAACAAAACAAAAATAAAACCAAACCTCAAAATTAAGAAAGGACCAAATATGGGGCACCAGAGTTCATGTGAAAGTCAGTCCCCACTCTCCACTCAACTGTGGAGAATGTTCTGTCCATGGGCTAGATCTGGGTAGGGGTTTGAAGTTTACTGCATGTATTGTCCTTGGCTGATGCATTAGTTTGAGCAAGACCTCCCTGGATGTGGAGACCTGGTGGCACTCAGAGGAAGGATAGCAGGCTACCAAGAAGAGACTTGATACTCTATAACCATATACAGGGGAAGGAGTTCCCCCTCAGTCACAGTCATAGGGGAGAGGAGTAAGGGGAAAATGGGAGGGAGAGAGGAATGGGAGGATACAAGGGATATGATAACAATTGAAATATAATATGAATAAATTAATAAAATATATTATTAAAAATTAAGAGAGGAGATATGATTCAATTTTGCAATCAATACTGAAAGTTGTAGTAACCAGAGATTAAAATGTTAAAATGTAAGTAAAATTTAAAAGAGGAAGAGTGAAATGATCAATGACAAAATCCATGAGTGTATATATATAAGTGTGTGCATAATGCATACACACTCACACATATATATATTCATGTTTTGTGTGGGTGTGTTTGTGTATGTGTGCATGTAGGTATGTGTGACTACATATGTGTATGTGTGTTGTGTATGTTGTATATATGCGTGTGCATATGGGGTCCATGGAGATACTGTGTGACCATTCTGATCAAATATAATTTGGGCAGAAAAGAGTATACTTGGCTTACTACACATTACAGCTCATTATCAAGGAATATACATAGAAACTCAAGACAGGAACAGAAGCAAAGGCAGAGCTACACTGCTTACTGGCTTGATTCTCATGGGTTGCTCAGTTGGCTTCCTTATACATGCCCGTACCACCTATCCAGGTGTAGCGCTATTTATACTGGGCCAGCCTTTCCACATTAATCACTAAGAAATGCCCCACAGACATGGCCACAGGCTAATCTTATGTAAGCTGTTCCTCAGTTGAGGCTCCATCTTCCTAGGTGACTTTAGTTTGTATCAAGTTGAGAAAAAATAGTCATGTAATGTTTTGTACATCATTTGGCCATTGGAGCTGAGAAGGAAGAGACAACTGATTATGTCCCTTCAGGAACTAATAGCTAATATTATGAGGATCCAGTGCATATAAATGAAGCTGAAAAATAGTAACAATTTTCTTAGCTAGAATCAAATGGGGCTGGATCTCTGACCAAGGAAATACCTTTGACACAGTCAAGTGTGTGATCATGATCAGCATGACGCACAGAAAGAGGGAAGGAGCTTGTGTTTGTCTGGTTGAATTTGAAATACTTTGAGAAATGCAAAGGGACCTTTCCACTGGGGACAATGCTGCTGTCTTCTATATAAAAGTGTGAATTAATGCAATGGAAGGATAAGATTGCCAAATCCCTCATAAAATATAGACCATATGCTATATCTTTGGATGAAGAACAAAATATTTAGTGTTGTGGTTTCTTCCCTCTCTCTGTTTTTATAAGGTTACATGACTGTGAAAAGCTGAATTATCACAAAGAGGTAGATTAATTTAAACCCCCTTTCACTGATTAGGTTCAGCCATGAAGGAAGTCTCTGAGGTTCTCTGGTGAATAAAACATGTATCTTGACCCATGTCTTAGGAGAAGGCAATGTCACACTGCATTAAGAACTTTAAATTTTTATGATTCTATACAGAAAACATTCATTTCTTCTTCATGGAAAATCCTTTGTGCAAATCTCTGAGGTGGTGGCCAATGGAACTCCAAGCAGTAACTCTGTGACCCTAGAAACAACCTATTTATGTAAAACATTGCTCTCCATGCTTCTCATGACGAAGGAAGAGGGAGTTGATAATTCCTGCCACACCAGAGGAGCACCAGTGTTTGTAGTGACATCTAGCACTTGAAACTTCTGTGTATTTGGTTGGAACAAGTCACACGACCATAGTTAATTCCGGAGGGACTGAGAATGATTTATCTGTGTGTACCTGCCCCCAAAAGATACTCAACTATTGGTATAAGCAACACAAGTTTCCTTGATTATTTGACATTTCAAACATAAAACAAACCTCTGCATTTGTCTGAAAGAGCCTTTGGTCCAAATGTAGTTTATTGTTCCCTCTGTGACAATTCATATCCCGTCCCCAAATCTCACTCTTTCCCCATGCAGACCATTCAGAGGTATCTTGGAAAGCAAAGCCTCCATAAGAATATGGTATTACATGACACTGTAACCTTTCTCCCTTCCAGAAAACCACCCTTTATGAATAAAACATGGGTGACCTTTAAAAACTTAGCAGTTGTACCAGGTGACTGCATATTAACAAGCTTTTTGAAGGAATAGGACAGGCACTGTATGTTTCAGTTAAGGATAGATAATAGAACTACTCAAATAATTTATTATTTTATTCAATACAAGGAATACAACAATTTTACAGAGCCTGGTTTGTACTTCCTGGGTATAACTGTACATGACTTCTATTCACTGAAACCACGCAGGCACCAAGTTGAAGATTCCACGCAATGATAGCTGTTTTTAATCTTCTTGAATTTCTTTGATTCAGTTTTGGCTGTTTCTGATAAAGCAAAATGCAGGATTTGTTTAGGTAGAAAGCACAGAAGGGTTGTGTAAGGTGGAACTGAACCTCCCCACTTCTGAACAAATCCCCAAGCTCTTCAGTACTTGGACCAGCAAAATCATTTCTGCCTGTGCAGGGGATTCTGGGAGGTTAGTGAGAAGGGCTTTGCTTGAGGATTCTGCCAGTGTTCTGAGGAATATTTAATCCAGTCACATGCATATGCACAGTACAAAGGCTTTACCTTTGCCTGAATGAGAGAAATGTCAAGAGAGGAAGGAATCAGGTGAGAAAGATTAATTTTGTTTAAGTGGCACAGAGCTTAGAAGTACTACTTTCAAACTACACCTTTCTCCCCAACTTCTGAGCCCTGATTGTATGCCAAGAGATATCAATGTGGACATAGGAGCTGAGTATTTGTAAATAGTGATCTTGGTGTAAGTATTTTATGAGATGGCTTTACCACTAAAACCAACTTTAGACACCCATTTGGTTACAATACAAGAGCTCTTTTAGGATAAACAGGATATACCAATACCAAGCAACAAAGGAGTTAGAAGGTCCATATGAGTGCACCCTGTTTTTCCCCAGTTTTGTTTTCCAATTCTTCAAATGTTTGTTTCATTAGGAGTGGTGGTGTATTAGGAACCAGGGCCTCAGGTTTTCTGATGTCAAGAGTAGGTACTTCAAGGTTGGATGGGCATACACGACTTTAAACTTCCCAGTGAGCAAAGGATAGAGCTTCAGCAATGTAGTGGCACTGTCAGATTGACTTGAATTGAGCTGTTCTGCCATGCAAACTGTAAGCAGTGATGTTTCTCCATTGGAATCCCTCTGACACTTGTGGATTTTTCCTTACTTTTTCTTAATAAATCTGCATTCACTCCACTTAAAAAACAAACAATAACATCAACAACAAAACTTGTAAGCAAATGCAATGGGTCTGCCTCTTGATGAGAACAGAGCCAAAGCATGCATAGCCCAGAAATAAAATGATAGAGAACACAGCAAGTACTTCCAAAGCAATGCAGTTCTTGATTGGAGGCATCATGGGTATTTTATTTGTGGAATCCTTGTACATGCATAAAGGAAAGTACATGTATGCACTTAAGGATACACACATTTTTAAATATGCTCAGGTAATGAGTACAAATCCTTGAGGAAACTCATTGGGCTTTGCAGCTCAACCCTC